>CM055311.2:61804547-62382047 GCA_029255685.2 Silene conica | reverse complement strand
ATGATTGAATATAATTATCGGTGAATTATGGTCAATTTTTTGTGAAAAAAATTCTAGCTTGACTAAATTATAACTTTAATTTTTTAATTTCAAATTTTTAATAGTGATAGTTTCTTTTGTGGATATTTTTAATATATTAATCATTGTTAATGTGTGTGTTTATTAATATTGATATTAACAAAAAATTACAAATACGACTAATAACATAAGTTCAGCATAAATATAGTATTATCTATATATTTAATTATGTTGCTTAAAAAGGTGAATTTATATATTTAGTGTTACTAATAAGCTATGATGCATTTGATTGTGTTGTCTTATTGATGCTTTGATGATAACATGACAAAAATATATTGTATATACCCATTGATTTTTGATAATCCGTTTATATAATTCTCTTAATATTTACTTACATTTTATCCCAAACAAACATATACTAATGACTAGCATTTCTTTTTCATTTTGAATTTTTGATGTGAGAATCCATGTTGTTTTATCTATTTACTTACCTCATTTATTTTATTTTTATTTGATTAAACGTTACAGCAGTTTAGAGAAAATGAGTGAAGAATAGTTTAAGTTAAATATCATCATTATTTCCAAACTAGAAAAATATAGAGGTATCTAAACTATTATTAATATTACATACGGAGTATTATTTTGTTTCTAATACAGAGTATCATCGTTTGATAATAACATGGCAAATTGTATGTACCTATCAATTTTTGATAATTTGTCTATATTAATTCTCTTAATATTTACTTGCATTTTATCCCAAAAAAACAAATACTAATGAGTAGCATATTTTTCTATTTTGAATTTTCGATGTGAGAATCCATGATACTAATAGTGAAGATATAGTTCATGAGGTTTATGACAATATGTAAATAAATGGTTATAAAAAATTGTAATATGTAAATTATTTTTATCGTAATTTAATCGTAGTATAATGTATGAACTATGAATAAATCAATGTATATAAAGCGGAGAAGTATTTTATATTACTTACTGTTTTGGACTAATTTTTTTTATCAATGTCATAATAATAATAATAATAATAATAATAATAATAAATAGGCACATACCCTTGTATGGTTTAATTCTTTTTTATATAATATACTTACATTCTATAAAAAAATCATAATAATTAATATATTATTATTATTATTATTATTATTATTATTAAATATAATAATAATAATATTAATAATAATAATAATAATAATAATAATAATAATAATAATAATAATAATAATAATTATGTTAATTAAGTTCAAATCATAAAAGTTCAGTTCAGTTCCAATAAGTTCAACACAGATCAGATCCTATAAGTTTAGTTCAGATCCTATAAGTTCAGTTCAGTTCAGTTCGTATAAATTCAGTTCAGTTCAAATCGTATAAGTTCAGTGCCGTTCAGTTCAGATCCTATAAGTTCAGCTCAGATTCTATAAGTTCGGTTCAGTTTAGTTTAGTTCAGATCGTCTAAGTTCAGTTCAGTTCAATTCTGTATCAGTTCAAAAGAACTGGGCCTAAATGTCATCAATTATAGTAAAACGATTAAACAACGTGAATGACTTACGTGTGACTGTAACTAGCGGTGATAAATGAGTTAATCGGGTCAGTTTATTTTTTTGGTGGGTTAATTACGTTTTACCATATGTTTCCTCCATTTATATCTAACCTACACATATTCCTTTTGTAACTATAGCATTTTGGGTTGAGATTAATGGTTAAAACACTTTAAACAATAAAAGTTTTATGGAATTAATCTAAATTAGTCTTATCTTCTTATATTAATCAAATCAAATATTTAACTGAGAAAATATGAACTTTGATATCATCTATATCTATATTTTATATTTATGTCTAGTATTAAAAGGCGTGTTGAATGGCTTATTGTCAAGTATTTCAATTTTCTAGCATGTTATGATGCCACCTCATCTCACAAACAATTACTAAAAAAAGAAAAAATAAATAAAGATATTTTCGTTAATTATGAGCGAGACTAAAATGGATGATAAAAACAAAAAAGAAGGAAGAAAAAGTAAAACTCCATCAATTAAAAATAATAATTGATGGTATTACCATCCTCATCGCATATGGTAAACAATTGATGCCAAGGTAGTCGTTCTTGTCGATTATGTGACTTCCTCTTTGTAATGTGACATATGTCAATTGATTAATAATTCTAGTGTTCCCTTTTATAAATATGCATATGTAAACAACGGACAAATTTGTTTACAATGAGCACTCGTAATAATAAATATAGGGATTTTTCTCTTAAAAGGCGGGAATTATCTCAAAAACATAAAAATAAAAAGTAATAAATAGATTTAGGGAGGATCTATTATGAGTGAAAATAAATGTTTTTCTTTGGGTATTTAGTATATCACACTTGATATCAGCTTTCATTAACTATCAAAAGTCTAATTAGCACTCAAAATGGATATCAAACTCGAATTTGAATAATTTTTATTTTTATTTTATGGTATAAAACGAAAAAATCGGGTTCCTATAAATGGCGCATTGTTAGTTAATAGGGTCTAACATAAAGCAATTTCACAATATTTTCATATAAAACAAGTTTTACACAAAAATCTTTGAAAATGAATTCTTCGAGTTATTTTGTGATGTTTATCATATTGAGCTATGGAGTATTACTCCCTTCGGTCAATGCCACAACGTATCATATTGTTTTTACGAGCAAGGTTATTGATACTCTTCATGTTAAATGTAAAAATGGTAATACGAGTTTTTTATCCAAAGATATTCTTATTCACAGAAAACATGAGGTCGAAGTAAACACAAGCACAGTTACCAAGCTAGATTGTGAAGCAATTTCTTCTGAAGGACGTTTAAGTTTCGTTGGATTTGAAAATAATAATGAGTTTACAAAATATTGTGTAGATAAGTACTGCTATTGGGACGCACATAAGGATGGTCTTCATAGGTATGACCCTAAGGGATTGAAAACCGTTAAGGTTATTGCTTGGGGTGCTCCTGCCATGAAAAATTAAGTGAAAGATGTATGATATACAAAGTCATATATACTACTCTGTATATATATGTATTGAATAATAAACAATGTATTGAATAATAAAATATTGATGCTTAAGTTTAAAATAAGTCTTCATCAATTATTATAATTATTTCCTCAAATAGTGATATTTACTACTTTTGTAGTCAAATAATTGTTTGGCTTGTTATTTTTCTTTTCATATAACTTGGTTACTCTAAAACTGAAAGCAAGTGAGAACAACTTAGGAGGCATTTGGTTGGAGTCAATAAGGAAGGGAAATGGAAACAAGTTACTCATTTCCTTTGTTGATGTTTGTTTGACACAAACAAAGGGTATAAAACTTCATTCTTTACCCCTCAATCCATCTAATTTTTTACCATCACCCCCTGGGATATGAGATTTCATTACCCTTTTTACCTTTCATCCACGCACTTTTTCACATATCACCACACGTGCGACTACCACCAAACTAGTCACCACCATGATGTCACCGCCACCACCGTGAACACTGCACCGCCACCCTTACTACCGCCGCCATGACAACCCACCACCGCCGCTGCTGCCACCATCAGCACCGCCAGTAGATAAGTGGGTGTTTATGATGGTATGTGTTATTAGTGGAGGGAGTGAGTGTGAGTAAACCATTAGTTCCTTTTTTTGGTATAACCAAACAACAAATTAAGTTTCAGGTAATCACTTACCTTTCACCCTCTTATCCTTTCTGATTTTCTTTCCCTTTCTTTTTCTTTAACCAAACACCCCCTCAATTTAATCTATCTATTTTCTTATACTAATAAAAATAAAACAAAAACTTTGTCACAAATTTTCATGCCCAATATTATGCCATATATACATGGATAAATAAAAAGTTATATAAGCGATCAACAAGTCTACAAATGATAGTAACACATTATCTATTGTTCCATCATCTACGACATATAAATTCATATAACAAATAAAAACAATGCATTCAGTTTAAATGAGTAATTAAATTGCTAAGGCATTGTAAATACAAACTAACATATAGATACTTTTTTCACCAATTTAATCGATAAGAGGTTTTCTAACATGTGTCTAAAGGATTAAGGTTGATAAGAACAATTTCATCAACAATGTATGATTTTCCATATTCGAAATCAACAAACCGAGTTTGAAAATGCTTTATAAATTGTACACGGATGAACCCTACAAATAAAAATAATATATGCCAGAAAACGCATGAAAATATATGTCAACAAAATCATAAAGTATACGGGAAAAAAAAATAACGACAACAATTTTGAGCATTCGGTAATATTCAATCGATGATTTTTTCACAATGTTTAGTCATACTTAGGGGTCGTTTGGTTACCCACTAAAATACGTAGGAATTTTAATTCACGTGAGTTGCAAAATTGACCTTATGTTTGGTTACCGCAATTTACATAAATTTGAAGTTTTCATAAATTACAATACCTCCATAATGAAGGGAGTGACTTACCTAGTTCCAATATATATGCAGAAGGGTAGTTTAATAATTGGTTGTGAGGTGAGGTGGCATCATAACATGCTAGAATATTAAAATACTTGGTAATAAGGCATTCAACATGCTTTTTAATACTATATATAGATACCTCTATAATGGAGGGAGTGACTTACCTAGTTCCAATATATATGTAGAAAGGTAGTTTAGTAATTGGTTGTGAGGTGAGGTGACATCATAACATGCTAGAAAATTGAAATGCTTGGCAATAAGGCATTCAACATGCCTTTTAATATTAGTATATAGATATAGATATAGATATAGATATAGATATAGATAAAGATATACTCCCTCCGTCTCGATCAATTGTTATCTATTGCTTTGGACACAAAGATTAAGAAAAGAAGTATGAATGAATTTGGACCACACAAATTACATGGCCCCACATGCAATCAAATGTAATCCACAAAAGTTTGCCAAAAATGGAAATAGATAACAATTCAATGATACACCCCAAAATGGAAATAGATAACTAATGACCGGAATAGAGGGAGTAGATTGGAACTAGGTAAGTCACTCCCTCCATTATGGAGGTATTGCAATTCATGAAAATTTTAAATTTATGTAAATTGGGGTAACCAAACATAAGGTCAATTATGCAATTTACGTGAATTTAAATTTCTACGTTTTTTAGTGGCTAACCAAACGACCCCTAAGTATGACTAAACATTGTGAAAAAATCATCGATTGAGTATTACCGAATGCTCAAAATTGTTGTCGTTATTTTTTTCCCCATCTACTTTATGATTTTGTTGACATATATTTTCATGCATTTTCTGGCATATATTATTTTTATTTGTAGGGTTCATTCGTGTGCAATTTATAAAGCATTTGTAGCACATGACAATATCACAAAATGGATGAGAGATAGTCGAAACACTAGCTAAGTATCCGTCTTTCTTGAAACTTTTGATATATTTTTGTTATAATATGAATATTTCATTGTTGAGTTTTTGATTTTCTCCAAAGTTCATTTGGTAGTTGTTGTACAGAATAATATTTCTTTTTTTTTTCCTTTCCATGAGGTAGCAATAAGGAAAAAATATAGCAAAATATGGAATATAGTTTGCAAATGAAAAACTCCATATGAAACTTACATGAGCAGACGAGTAGATGAGCTTGAAAGAGAAACAATTGTGCGAAGAAACGAGTCCAAACCATTAAGTGTCCCTTTGATATTACGTAGCTCATTGTGTAGTGTAGTATTCTCTTAAGGCTCACCTGCAAATTAGAGATAACAACAACTTTTATATTTTTTTCATTTTTAAAAAACCTCATTTGTCCCTTTGATATTACAATATCGTCTGCGTTCGCCTTTTGGTGTTCATGCGTTTTTGTCCCCGAGTTCAAAAAGCATCCTTTCTCCTATCTCACTAGACATTACTTTTAATTAAAAAAAAAAAAAAATGATGTCCATAACAATCCCGTGATTTTCACGGGGGACAAAACTAGTCATTATTTAAAATCTATAATTAATATAAAAAGAAGCACCACATTTCACCATTTCAATTTTGAGGAATTCTAGCAAGCCATATTATCTTCATTATTTTAAAAAGAAAAAAAACTAATTAATTTACAAGCATTATATGCATACCAAATTTTTAAATAGCATAACATCATTATTTCAAAAAACTAATAAAAATTCTAATGAATTTACAAGCATTAAATGCAGACCAAGTTTTTAAATAACATAATAACGAATAAAGTTTATACTCTTAATTTGTAATAAGTTTAAGAAAATTCTATAAAATCTTATTAAAAGGTAATTAAAATAATGTGACATTACAATTTTTAATGTGACGTGTGACGTGACATATTTTTAATGTGACGTGATATATTTTTAATGTGAGGTGGCATATTTGTAATGTGACGTGGCAAATTAATGTGAAATAGAATATCAATTTATTATTACGTGACATTAATTTAATTCATTTATCAATAATTAATTTAATTCACTTATTTATAATATTAACGTATATTATCATTATTCTTAAAATAAGTTTTTATATTAAATATATTGTTTTCCAAAATTTATATAAGCCTTTAAGGTTTAAAAATTTATAATTAATATTTACATTTTAATTGAAATTTTTGTAATAAAATTTCATAAATTATAATAAAAGTTAAAGTTTTAATTGAAATTTTTATAATAGAACATGTTAATAATAAATTAAAGTTTTTCGTATTTCTTAAAACCCACCATTTTTATTAACATTTGTTCCTATTTGATTCATTTTAATTTCTTAATTAAACATGATAATAAATTAATTAAAACTCTTTATAATACTTAACACCCGCCAAATTAATTAAAAACTTCTTCCTATTTAATTAATTTTTATAATATAGTATGTTAATAAATTAATTAAAACTCTTTATATTACCTAACACCCATAATTTTCATTAACATTTTTTTTATATTTAATTCACCTGTTGAGTTTCTCGACAATCAATTATCTAATTCAATAATACCACAAAATAAATTAAAATTAAAAATAAATATCAATTTATTATTACATGATATTAATTTAATTCATTTATTTATAAATTAATTTTAATTCACTTATTTATAATATTAAAGTATATTATCATTATTTTTAAAATAATTTTTCTATATTAAATATATTGTTTTCCAAAATTTATGTAACTGTTTAAAATTTTAAAATTTATAATTAATATTTACATTTTAAGTGAATTTTTTGTAATAAATATTTCATAATTAACAATTAAAATTAAAGTTTTAATTGAAATGTTTGTAATAAAACATGTTATTAAATAATTAAAAAAATCATATTTCTTAAACCTAACATTTTTATTAACATTTGCTCTTATTTAATTCATTGTCTTAATTAAACATGATAATAAATTAATTAAAACTCTTCATAATACTTAATACCCACCAAATTAATTAAAAACTTCTTTCTATCACTAATACAAATATGGGCTTTAACAACGGTTAAAAACCGTTGTTAAATAAAAAAGCGGACGTTGTTAAAGCCTCCGTTGTTAAAGGTTTTAACAACGGTCCCTAATTATTACCATAACCGTTTTTAACTGTATTAACAACGACTAAAAACCGTTGTTATTAGGTTCCTGCCGTTGTGAAAGGTGTCAATGATTTTTGGTGGAAAAGTTATCACAACGGCTATTTGCCACAAACCCGTTGTTATAGTTTTGCCGGGAAATTTATAACAACGGGTAAGTTTGAAGGAACCTTTTACCAACGGGCAAAAACCGTTGTTATTAGGTTTCTGCCGTTGTGGAAGGTGTCAATGAGTTTTGGTGGGAAAGTTATCACAACGGCTATTTTTCTCAACCCGTTGCTATAGTTTTGCTGGGAAATTTATAACAACGGGTAAGTTTGAAGGAACCGTTGTTAAAAGATTTTAGCAACGACTAAAACCCGTTGTTAATAGGTTCCTGCGTTGTGGAAGGTGTCAATGATTTTTAGTGGGAAAGTTATCACGACGGTTATGTGCTTGAAACTTGTTAGTAGTTTTGGTGGGAAATATTTAACAACGGGTAGGTGTAGTGAAACTGTTGTTAAAGGTATTAACAACAGTTAAAAGCCGTTGTTATTACTGTCTATGCGTTGTTGAAAGTGTTGATGATTTATGGTTGGAAGGTTATGACAAAGGTTATGCGTTTCAACCCCGTTCTAAGAAGTTTTGGTGGGAAAGTTTTTAAGAACGGTTTGTGTATCATAACCGTTGTTATTTATTTTATAATTGATTTATAAAAAACTGTATTTGTTCCCCTACGACCAATGAAAATCCTGCATATTACAGCAGCGGCATGCATAAACCAATAGCAACATGCAGAAAGCAGCAGCGGCAGCATTCAACCAAAATGATATATATATATATATATATATATATATATATATATATATATATATATATATATATATATATATATATATATATATATATACACAACCAAAATTCTTACTTATATTTTGTGCATCAATTCTACAACCAAAATTCCTACTTACATTTTGTGCATTCTCTAAGCTATCTATCTAATCACCGTATTTGTTTTATGTGTAAGGGCTTATTTACTGCACAAGTCCCTTACCTCGTCTATTTAGCTCTTTTCGTACTCAAGGACAGTTGGCTCGTTGAATAGATACTGCGGATAATACAAATACATACAAGACATACGTTGACTAATTAGAGTAACAATAGCAGTAACATAGGAACATCGCAATATAGCAGCAAAGACAACAACTCTAATGAAAAAAAAGTATATTTAACTTCAAAAAATTACTAACCTTTACTTGAATAATGAGAAATTTTCGCTTAGTTATCTCCAACATGAAACGACAAACGTAGTATCCATATGGTATGTTGTCCGGCTGCCTAGGGACCTATGATATTACATAAAAAACGAATAGACGAGAAGGCAATTACCAATTAGTTTAATTCGTAAATAAAAAAACAAATGTCATGCACTTAATTAATGTATTGTATTTGCGCACGTACCCCTGTTATCGTAGAAAATGTAAGCATCAAAATCATTCCTGGGTTGATCACCGTTATTAGCTCTTTTCTTCTCAAAGACACTTTAAAAAAAAGAGGCAGGAACTCACATAAATATATGTGTCGTAGTGAAAATAATAATAATTGAAACTTAATATTATGTGCCAAATCAGTATTATAAATTTACCTAATAATCAACTCCTTAAAGATCTCGGTTGGTTATCCTTTGACTGTGGTAGGAAGAACGTGAGTGGATGGATTGAGAGTAGCAGTTTTGGCGTATTTAGGGTTGGGTTTAATGATGTTATTGGTAAGACGAGTGATGACTGAGCGAGTGGGAGGAAGAGGGATGGTGACAGGGTCTGCTGGGGGGGCTGATGATGTAGAAGCAGGGGAGGGAGATATGACAGAGGGTGAGTCAGAGGGCTGGTCTGGTTCAGAGTGGTGAGCAGAGTCGTGAGGGGGACTGGGTGGCTGATTTTCAGAGGGAACAGGCTGGGATGTGGCTGCATCCGTAGACGGGGACAGGTGTGATGACGTAGGTGTAGTAGAGAGGACGGTAATGGAGAAATCACACCATTGAGATGGAGACAGCACTGGTGTGGACTGAGAGGAGGTAAGCTCATGAAAAGGATATTTGCTTTCACAGAATTGGACGTGGCGTGACGTATAGAGGCGATTAGTTTTTGGATCCAAGCAGTGATAGGCACTTTGAGAAGAGGAATATCCAACAAAGATGCACGGGGATGAGCGAGGGTCGAGTTTGTGTGAAGTATAAGGCCGGAGCCAAGGAAAACATAGACATCCAAAGCTTCGTAGTTTGGTGTAATTTGGGAGGGTGTTGAACAGTTTATAGTAAGGAGAGACGTTATTGAGAGTGAGAGTGGGCATACGATTAGTAAGGTATGTAACAGTAGTAAAGGCGTGAGGCCAATATTGAGTTGGAAGGTGACCGTGAGAGAGTAGGGCAAGACCCGTTTCTACGATATGACTATGTCTACGTTCGGCATATCCGTTATGCTCGGGGGTGTGTGGGGGAGTAGTGAGATGACCGATACCATGGGTGCCGAGAATGGAGGCGAGTTTGAGGTATTCACCTCCATTGTCGGAGTAAAGTTGAAGAATTGGACGATTGAAGTACTTTTCGACGAGATTTTTGAAACGAATAAAGGTACTTTCGCTGTCAGATTTACGTTTGAGCGGATATAACCAAATGTACTTGGTAAAATGATCAACAAAGATAACATAATATTTAAAGGAATCATAGGATAAAACGGGAGATGTCCATACATCAGAAAAAATAAGTTGTAACGGTGCATTTGAATTGAGAGTAGACATAGAAAAAGGGAGCTTATGGCTCTTATTGATAGCACAATCAGAACAAAAATCAGAAACAGAATCTTTAAAAGAGAAACCAGCTAAACGACTCATATGATGAAGAATTTTGGAAGACGGATGGCCTAGGCGTTGGTGCCAAAGTGCAAGAGAGGTGGTGGTACTGGAGTGAGCTTGAGGCGGATTGGGAAACCATTCAAACAGCCCGTTCCGTTTGGTGGCTTGAAGTAGCAGAGTCCCGGTTGGAATATCCTTTATAAAACAAGAAGTGGGTGAGAAAATTGCTAAAGCATTATTGTCAGAACATAGTTTAGGAACGGATATGATATTGCGAGAAATAGACGGAACATGGAGGACATGATTGAATTTTAAGGAAATAGTAGATGTAGTGTAAGAAAAAGAACCTATGTTGTCAATGGAAAGAGAGGACCCGTCTCCAATAATGAGATCATCGACACCATTGTACGGATTATGAATGGCCAAGTTGTTGAGATCGTTGGTGATATGGTGGGTGGCACCACTGTCTAGGAGGTAACTGTGGGGGTCCGTGGGTTTGGCTGCGGTGGCTGTGTTTGCCTGGGGTTGCGAGTTGTGGCGTGGCATAGGGGGGAATTGGATGTTGGGAAAGCGGCGTTTGAAGTCACGGCAAAGTTCAGCAAAATGGCCGGGTTTGTGGCACCACTGGCAACGGCCTTTGAAGTTGACAGTGGGGGGGTTAGAGGCGGTCTGGGTGGGGTTATACGAAGAGGAGGCAGGGGGTTTAGGGAGGATGCCAGGGGAGTTATTAGGCTGTAAGTAGCGACGGTTATGGTTAGCGTAGTGGACAGTGGCAGGGTAGGCGTGGACAGGGGGTTCGGGTTTATGGGTAAGGTCATGATGCAACAGTTTTTCATGAAACGCATCGAAATAAATAAGAGTGTCACGAGCACGTACCGCGTCAATTACTGCTTTGTATTTGGAGTAGTCGAGACCATCGATTACCTGACTGATGATGTCCTCGGCATCCATAGGCTTTCCGAGATGAGCAAGTTCATTTGTGCAAGTACGGATGTCTTGCATATAGACAGTGGCGGATCTGTCGCCCTTTGTGATTGATTTGAGTCGGTCCTTGACTTGTAAGATATGACTGCAAGACGGGTTGCCGTATGTGGAGCGAAGCGTTGTCCACACGACATGAGACGTTTTGTCTTCAAGGAGGAGTGGAGTGATAGACGAGTCGATAGTGCCAAGAATGGCACCTTTGAGGAGACGGTCTTGGCGAATCCAGGTTTGATAGGCTGGATTCGGCACTTCGTTCTTTTCCGAGTTTGTTTTGGTAGGTGGAGGGCAAGGATGAGACCCGTCGACAAATTTGAATAGGTCGAAGCCGAGTTGAAAGTCGGTGATTTGAGTGGTCCATGAGCGATAGGTTTGAGGTGTTAATGTGATGCATTGGTTTAGATTAATGACAATGAAGGGAACCAGAGGTTCATGAGAGTTGGAGATAGTTGAACTTGAGGATGCCATTTGAACGTGAAGAGGAGGAGTATTTGTGTTTGACCGAGGCTCTTGATACCATATGAGATATCAGAAATGATTATATTGAATTACTTGAATATTGACAGAGATGTACAAGGATATATATACAGTAAAGATAATCCTATAACTTAGGAAAAGATAACAAAAGATAACAACTATCCTAAACATGAGGAAAAGATATACATAAAAGGTATACAAAGATAAGAACAATATCATAAAGGAATCAGAGGATTATGTATCCTTAATAATCCATGCATAAAGTCCAACCAAAAGACTCTCTTCTTGTTCGACATGATCGCTGCTAGCACCCAATGTGTCCTATATATCGAGAGACATCATCATTATTAAGCACACACATATATTAAATATAAAATGTAATTGTGTTTGGAATCGTAATATTAATTATATATTACCCTCTTTCATTATAAAGGGCAAAAATGAGCCTTTTGTTTTTCGCCAATTCCTAAGCAATATAATATCCGCTCTTCGTACGAAATCAGCTTGATATGCATAGATAAAATAGTAGGGCACAAGAATCTGTAATTCTGAGATGCAATCTTGTTCGCGAGGATCACAACCAATTTCAAGTACCTACATTATGGTTTTAATTCCGGTATTAAAACACTGTCTTAGTCAGAGTATTAGAATAGAACATGAGAACCTTACTTCATCCAAACAAGTAGGTGTGCGACATCAATCTCTTCAAGGCCAGCCCAATTGGCTAGAAGATCCCATGATATAAGTGTTGTACGTTGCACCCTTAAAATATCAGCCTCGAGCGGAATCATTATCAATTCTTCGCTCCTTATGCGTGATTCAGCCTCCTTGTAAAGATCATTCACCGTCATCGTTCTTACATATTGCATGTAAGTGTTTCCAACATACATACTTTGTATTGGATAGACTCCTAACAGATTTTTATTTACTGCTACTTGTCATCACAACAACCTACATGCGTGGAAAACTAATGTTAAGTACTTATATATTAACTAAACTAATCCAAACGAAACATATCCCAGTTGGAGCTATTTAAAAAGAATTAAGTACTTAATAAGTAAATACCTCAGCAACTTGATCATTAAATGAGGTAGTTGTAGGATTATTGTCTTTAGATGAGGCAATAGTAGGAATGTCTTTCGACCAAGGCTGACCCGTCTGTATATTTTTTCCCTACAAAACAAAGATAAAGTTCACTAATTAGGACACGTTAAAAAAAGGAGAAAAGGCTGGATATATATAGGTGTATTTTTCTAACCTTGTCTGCTTTCGGTTGATTCGGAGGCGAACGACGAGACCCGAACATGTTACGAATAGGCCATTGGACAAAACTACAAACCTCAATCTAACAGAACTTCAAGTTCGTCACGAACTGGGACGGGCAGTTAAAGGTCTTCACAACCTTCAGAGACTGTTGCTATCTCCATTTTTCTATGATTCGGCGAAAGTGGTTCGCCATGAACGAGGATCTTTGCCGTTGATTTAGGCTCTATATATAAACCGGTTCTAACAATAAAAACATCCTCGCATGAAGGGTCGGTTAGAATATATTCCTTCCTTTGGTTGACCTCCGCCATTGGAGGTGATTTGTCGGCCGTCTACTCATCCATTGCGTCAGCCATCTTCTCAGTCGTCTTCTCAGCCTCCGTCTTCTCAACATGCACCCCTTTTTCAGACTCATTTGCCTAATAAAATTAACCAAAAGCTATCAGTAAGAATGTTTGGGAATCATGGTGTATACCGAGTAAGGCATCAATTACCTTATCGGCTTTAGGTATTATAACTTCAGCATCACTCACATCCTCTTTCTGACTCCCGTTGATCGATACTTCTTCCTCATTATGTTGCCCCTTACCCTCTTTAATGACATCCTCCATTAGCTTCAATTCTTCTTCGGAAGGCTTGCCTCCAGAATTCAGTTTTAGTATCACGGATGCCAATAACTGAACCTGCGTGCAAAAAATGTATTATTTAAGCAATTTGTTTAAAACAATAACAAGTGGATTTTAAATGACAATATAAAATGGTACTATATCAGCCTTCCCCTTATTTTTCTTATTTTTTTTCGGGGTAGTTGTCCCATAATATTTCGTGACTCCGATATGTATTGGGACGCCCCTCAAGCGACCTGGATGCTCGTCTCGGTTGATCGCTCTAGAAAGAACGTCATCATGACCACTCGATATGAATTTCCCTTCGGCAACCTCCTTCAGTACATTCTCCTGTAATATATTAAATAAACTTTAGACATACGGACCATTTGCTTTGTTTGTGCAAATATAGTCAAATGATACTGCAAAGTATAGCTAAGTGGGGCAAATTCAAAACCCATAATACTTTAGCCAACCAGTAGAGATCTAGGTAGCACGGACACTTCTCTTAATTAGCCGTCCCGTGTCCGACACCATGTCCGACACTAGGACACCCGACACTCGTTGGACACATGGCTAAACATATTATAGTTTAGACGAGTAATAAAATTTTAAAAAAGATCGCTTAGAAGATGAGTTTGGGTGGAAAAATGAGCATTAGTTATAGTAGAGGTCAAATTGTACCTTACTTGGTTAGATTTAGTTTCAAATACATGATAAAAATAAAATTATACGTTATTTTATAACCATAAAATATATATTTTTTATTACTATTAAATGGTGTGTCCCGTGTCCTAAATTTCATGTGATGCCGTGTCCCGTGTCCGTGTCCGTGTCCGTTTTGGTGCTACCTATGTGGAGATTGAGACTGAAAGAGACAACTTCAAAGAGCAGTCAGAAATGGGATGATCAATGCAGCAATATGTGGGGAATAAAGCATGTATTCGCCCTAAACTTGCAGGATTATAATGAAAATTACAGTTGTGATTATAGTCATAAGATAAATAAAAACATGAATAGAGTACAACCTTTAGTCCTTATGCGAAAGGCCTAAGAACAGGAATTAACACAAATTCCCTCCTATAACTTGCACCCAAGACTTAGATTGAGACGATGCCGCGTGTGCTAGATATCCTCTCCAACTGCCTTGCAATATAGGGAGAGCTATTGTGGTTTTAGATGTGAGATCTGAGGTTTTGGGAGAAGAGTGCTCTCAAAACCCTAATTTTCTTTGAGATTTGTTTTACAGTCAAACAAGAGTCGTCTGACATAAGGAGAGTCCTCCTCCTTATGTAGCTCTTGGCCGAAAATTTCGAATAGGGTAGGAGTGGGCTTTCCACTCTTACCTTATTCTAATTCGTGATTCGACCCATTTAGCTAAAATTTATTCGCGGGTTTTATTTATAAATCGTAACATGTTATCATATATTAATACAGTCGATATATTAATAATGGTCTGATAAAACAACGATATTGTATAATTACCCAAATTAATATAACAGTTTATATTAAATCGCGAATACAATGTTTAATTAAATATAACCGTTTATATTTAATTTACGAATTTATCATGTAATCCGTATTAGCTAAACTTATTTAATCCGTATTAAATAATAATCTCAACATCTCATTGACTCATTTAATAGTCAATACCTCTGACTAACTGTTTAGTCATATTCGGCATAAATGTGACTGTATTTTCATACCTTCACATCTCTCAAACGTGTCCTATAGGTGTGACGTATAGGGACCAGTTGATCACCGCCATCCGTATGACAATAACGTCAAACTTATCTAGCAAGCCAACCGTTATTGATAAACGTGGATCAACTGGTAATAATACTGAAGTATGCCCTTGTGATCCTTAAAGAGATTTAATAAGTCATTGTACTTAATTGTCAAGGACACCAGCCCCAACAATCTCCCACTTGTCCGTACAAGGGTATGTGCAATGACGTTATCACACTACATGTGGAGGACACAAGGCTCCAACAAACTCCCACTTGTCCGTACAAGTGTAGGTGCGATAACCGATTCTCATATCCTTTTAAAATTTCTCCCACTCAATGTAAGACAATTTGCAAATCCGTATTCGCAAAGGTCGTATCTCACAAGCGATCTGTATCAAGAGTGGTTTCCCCGACTAGAGAGTAACTTAACTGATAAAACGAATCTGTATTCGAGCATGGCCATGCATTTCAGTTACTACTCCTCGAATGGCCCTGAGAAATGATAAAATCCTGATAAGGGTTTGGATATTTCCCTCAACTCGAATCCTGCCGATATCGCGCAGCATGAAATAACCCAGAAAAAATCCTCTTGGCCCCTGTTACGATGACCGTGGGAAAGAAACCAAAGTTACCCAAAATCTGCCTTAATCTCAAGAGACAGTTGAAAGTCAAAAGACTCGACTCTAAGGAACAATATGGAGGTCCTATCCACGACCTGGCACCCAATGTTATAAAACATTTAGGACTCCATAACGTTGTCACGGGGTGTCCTACGAGATATCCGTATAACTCGCCTTTGTGATTGGTCAGTCATCCGCGTGACTTATGGCTCGTTGAACCCACCATCAACCAACGTCACAAAATGATTACCTGAGTTATCAGCTCAAGTGGGTAATCAAGGACTAAAACGATGTAATGTAATTCAGTTCACTTTGTGGTGTTCAAAATTGGCGTACAATTCCACATGAAAAACAAAACATTATATATCATAACAATGAGGTTAAATAGAGTACACGAGAAAATGAATTATTACATGAATTCATAAAAGAGTACTACAACTTAGGAACACATCTAATTCCCATGGAATGAATGTGCCCTTCATGCTTATCACGTGGTAATGCTTTAGTGAGAGGATCAGCTATGTTGTCATCCGTAGCGATCTTATCAATGAAAATCTCCTTTTGCTCCACGTAATCTCTGATTAGATGAGCTTTCCGTTGTACATGCCTAGCCTTGTTGCTAGACTTATGCTCCTTAGCTTGGAAGATGGCACCTTTATTATCACAATAAACGGTGATTGGGTCATTCGAACTAGGCACTACTGATAGTCCTTGTAAGAATTGACGCATCCATATTGCTTCCTTAGCTGCTTCTGAGGCGGCATAGTACTCGGACTCAGTCGTAGAATCTGCTGTAACACTCTGTTTAGAACTTTTCCAGCTGA
Organism: Silene conica; assembly: GCA_029255685.2. Taxonomy (NCBI): domain Eukaryota; kingdom Viridiplantae; phylum Streptophyta; class Magnoliopsida; order Caryophyllales; family Caryophyllaceae; genus Silene; species Silene conica. Next base: position 62,365,133 of record CM055311.2, on the reverse strand, counting down.
CAGCAGCGCCATTAAGAGTAAAAACGAATCCAGACTGAGATTTCGAGTCATCTCGATCCGTTTGGAAGCTAGCATCTGCGTAACCCGTGGCGCAGAGCGTTGAGTCGCCTCCATAAGTCAATCCCCAATCTTTAGTCCTCCGTAGGTACTTAAGAATGTTTTTCACGGCCATCCAGTGTTGTTCACCTGGATGAGCTTGGAATCGACTGGTCATACTCAATGCATATACAACGTCTGGACGTGTGCATATCATGGCATACATGATCGATCCTATAGCCGAAGCATAAGGAATCCGACTCATGCGCTCTTTCTCTTCCAATGTCTTAGCTTCTTGAGACTTGCTTAAGTGAAGCCCAGTAGTCATAGGAAGGAACCCTTTCTTGGAGTTCGTCATGCTGAATCTCTCTAGAATCTTATCTATGTAAGACTCCTGACAGAGAGACAACATCCGTCGTGATCTATCCCTGTAGATACGGATGCCCAAAATTCTTTGTGCCTCTCCCAGATCTTTCATCTGGAAATGGTTTTTCAACCATGCTTTAACCGAAGATAAGAGAGGTATGTCATTCCCAATCAAGAGTATGTCGTCGACATACAGTACTAGGAATACAATCTTGCTCCCACTCGACTTGATATAGAGACATGGTTCCTCGACTGATCGAACGAATCCATTCTCTTTTATCACTTGGTCGAAGCGATGATTCCAACTCCGCGATGCTTGCTTAAGTCCATAGATGGAACGCTTAAGCTTGCAAACCTTCTTAGGATGTTCTGGATCAATAAAACCCTCGGGTTGTACCATGTACAAATCTTCCTCCAAATAACCGTTTAATAAGGCGGTTTTAACGTCCATTTGCCATATTTCATAGTCATGAAATGCGGCTATCGCTAAGATAATCCGAATGGAACGTAGCATGACTACGGGTGCAAAGATCTCATCGTAGTACAAGCCTGACACTTGGGTGAAACCTTTAGCAACTAGTCTTGCCTTATGGATGTCTTGTTTACCTTCCACGGCATGCTTTATTTTGTAAAGCCATTTACATTGAAGGGGACGTACCTTTGCAGGTAGGTCCACAAGATCCCACACGTTGTTCTCATACATGGAGTCCATCTCGGATTGCATGGCTTCTAGCCCATAGCTTTGAGTCAGAACTGGTCAAGGCACCTTTATAGGTTGAGGGTTCATTACCCTCTAGGAGGAAGACGTCATCCATATCATGTTCCTCGACCATACCAATGTATCTGTCCGGAGGAATGAAGACTTTTCCCGACCTCCTAGGTTCCTCAGGAATATCTACCGCAGCCTCGATTGAAGGAACTGTTTCCTCCAATGGTTGCTCGGTAGTTGGTTCTTGAACCTCCGATAAATCGAAGGTTCTATTACTCGACTTGTTCTCGAGAAATTCTTTCTCTAAGAACGTCGCACTAGCCGCAACAAAAACACGTTGTTCGGTTGGCGAGTAGAAGTAATGACCAAACGTTCCCTTTGGATAGCCTATAAAGTATGTCTTGACCGATCGCGGGCCGAGCTTATCCTCGTGTCTCCACTTGACATAAGCCTCGCAGCCCCAAACCCGAATAAAGGACAAGTTAGGGACCGTTCCCTTCCATAATTCGAATGGAGTCTTGTCAACAGCTTTAGACGGACTTCGGTTAAGAATTAGAGCGGCCGACAAAAGAGCATAGCCCCACAATGAATCAGGCACAACGGTGTGACTCATCATGGATCGAACCATATCGAGTAGAGTTCGATTTCTCCGTTCGGACACACCATTTAATTGTGGTGTTCCAGGTGGAGTCAACTGTAGCACGATGCCACAGTCTTTAAGGTGTTGATCAAACTCGTGTGAAAGATACTCACCACCACGATCAGAACGTAGTGCTTTAATCTTTCTTCCCAGTTGGTTCTGTACCCGGTTCAGGTATTCTTTGAACTTGTCAAAGGATTCACTTTTGTGCTTCATTAAGTAAACATAGCCATATCTACTTAAATCATCCGTGAAAGTGATGAAATACCTATAGCCTTCTCGTACGTTGATCGACATATGGCCACATACGTCCGTATGTATGAGTCCTAATAGGTCGGCAGCGCGCACTCCAACACCTTTGAAGGAAATACGAGTCATCTTACCGATGAGACATGCTTCACACGTGCCATATGATTCGAAATCAAAGGGCGAGATAGCTCCATTCTGTATGAGCTGTTTCACGTGTTTCTCATTTATGTGTCCCATACGACAATGCCATAGGTAAGTTTGATCTTTGTCACCTACCTTTAATCTCTTGTTATTCACATGTAATATCTCGGTGGTTTGATCTAAAACATAAATTCCATTCATGGAAACTGCCTTGCCATAAATCATATTGTGTAAGGAGAAAATACAGCTATTATTCTCTATTACAAATGAAAAACCGAGTTTGTCAAGCGCAGAAACTGAAATAATGTTTTTGGACAAAAAAGGAACATAATAACAGTTATATAAAGATAACTCGAATCCACTTGGAAGCTGGATCACGTATGTTCCCCTCGAGATTGCAGCAACACGTGCTCCATTCCCGACACGCAGGTCAACCTCACCCTTGATTAGGGGTTCTTGGTTTCGGAGGCCCTGCACATGATTACATAGATGAGAACCACAACCAGTATCTAGTACCCAAGTTCCGTAACTTGCATGGTTAATCTCAATCATGTGAATAAAAGAAGAAGAAAACATACCAACAGGAGTAACGCGGCCTGCCTTAATGTCCTCACGATACACGGGGCATGAGCGCCTCCAATGCCCAGTCTTGTGGCAATGGTGACATTCCATGCTAGTATCCTTGCTCTTTGTTTTGCCCTGTGAGTTGCTCGACTCACCTGGCCCACTCTTAGTGAATCCTGACTTCTTAAACTTGGGCTTGCCTACTGTTAGGTCGCCCTGAGCTTTAGCTTTACCCTTACCCTTACCCTTACTGGAGATCATGAGAACATCTTGATTCACGCTCCCACTTAATTTCAGATCCTTCTCGGTCTGTACGAGAAGGGAGTGGAGCTCATGAGGAGTCTTCTTCATGTCATTCATGTAATAGTTGGCCCTAAAGAGGGCGAACCCATCATGAAGTGAATGAAGCATTCGATCAACGATTATGTTCTCACTGATCTTACAGTTTAGGGCCTCCAGTTTCTCGATATTCTCAATCATGTGAAGAATATGTGGGCTAACAGCTTGGCCCTTTTGAAGTTTCGCCTCAAAGAAGCGACAGGTATGCTCATAAGAAACGATTCTCGGAGCCTTTGAGAATTCGTTAGTGAGCGTGGTAAAAATCTTGTTTGCACCATGGGCTATGAAGCGTCTTTGCAAATTGGATTCCATTGCATAGATGAGTACGTTCTTTATCGCACCCGCTTCCATGACGAAGTCGCTATGAGCGCGAACTTCGTTAGCTCTAGCTCCAGTTCCTGGGTGTGCCAGAATTGGCTCAGTTAAATACTTAAGCTTTCCGTCAGCAATGGCAGCATTCCGTAGTGCTGCCTCCCAGTCAGAGAAGTTTGACCCATCATTCCTCAGTCTAGTAGACTGATTCATGGAGTCCATGAAGGCTTTTAGCCAGGATTCACGTGCTAGCTTGGCACTTGGCATTGGGTCTTCACCAGCCATTAGTTATACAGCAGTTTAATTTGAACGTGTTCTACACTGAAAAGAAGATAAAGCAAAAACCATATAAGCAACTCATTGTTGTGATTTAAGTCTATATTAAATTTTATTTAAACTTGTAGACTCATGCATTTATATAATTGATCTCCCTCAAGAATTATATAAATGATCCCAAGACTCAATTTCCGTATATTGATAAGCCCACAGTTTGGCTAATTCCACCGTTGGAACTCTTGGTCGATAGATTTCCGTAAATCCTATCTATTAGTCCATCTTAGTCGCTAGATAGTATCGAGTGACCATGATGTTGAGATAAAATAAATCATCTGTTCCCACTTACCCGACGTAGAAGGGGTCATATTATGCCTACCGACGAAGAAGGGATTCATGGGAGTCTGATTTATAAAGACTAGTCTCAATTTTTGGTTATACGAGGAAGACCCCATCAACTTGTATTTATCCATTTTAAGTGAACTAATAGCTAGCATATGCGTGAATGAATTAAATAAAGTGATGGCTTTGCAATTGACATGTGACATCTGTATTGTCACAGAAAACTAACGCGTAACCTCTACATGAGTCAGTTTTCAGGCATGTTATAGGTGGTTTGGTTTTAGGCGGAATATGATGCAAGCTATTATCGATGAAAGCATAAAATAAATGCGATAAACGTAAATAAAAGTCCTAGTGTGGCCTATCCTACCAAAATAAACATAAAACAACTTGGAATCCACTGTTGGACCCTAGAAGCTTGTCTTGATGTTCCATCTTGGTCCTTGCAGCGGGAGTGAGCATCCGGTCTCCGTCTTTGGTCTTCACAAAATTACTAATTTAAATTACAAATATAATCCTATTTACATTCTAATTTAAATAAAAAAGTAATTACATGGCAAAAACCCAAAACGGAGATACAAGATCTCAAAATTACAAGCAAGACTGTGTCCCATCATTACGGTAACACAATCTACTAAGGCCACACTAAGTTAAGACCGTTTGCAAAATTAAATACGTTATTGAAAGCATTCACAAGGCATTCAACAAGACGATAAATAAAATGCATCAACTAAATAAAATTCATACATGACATAATACTGTTATTATGATTAATAAATTTTTACCAAACCACCTTACGGGATTAAAATTATGTGATTATACCGTTTTAATCACCCAATTTTAATAAATTTATAATCCTATTATCTTAAACCGTTCTAAAATAATATGTATCAAACGAGGGTGAACCGTTTCACAAAATTAATAATATACTATTTCCGTATATAGTATATTACTAAAGGCCATGTGAAAATAAAACATGTTATTTTCGAAAAAAAAAAACGAGTCTGTTACAGGGGGGAGGTCGACCGACCTAAACAAGTGGTCGACCAACCTCCAGACGAGAAACAGAAACTTTCTGCAACAGCAAAATCGGTCGACCGACCTATCAATTAGGTCGACCGACCAACAGGCAGTAAAAACGAATTTCAGAAAACGCAAAACGCTGCACCTTTTGAAATTTAAACAAGTTTTTACCTTTTAAACTTTGATTAAAACAAGTAAATCAAAATTAACATCAATAAGGGTTCACATATTGTCAAGAATATCGATTAATTAACAATATGTAAACAGGAATCGAAAAACAAGATCGATTACTCACAAAAGAAAAACTTTCGAAACAGAAAATTACACAGGAGGCGGTCGACCGACCGCAACAGGGGGTCGATCGACCGACTCAGCGACAGCACACGAATTTTCAGATGTTAAAACTTATGAAAAACACAAAAGTAAAATTTTCATGGCCTGGCTCTGATACCACTTGTGGGGAATAAAGCATGTATTCGCCCTAAACTTGCAGGATTATAATGAAAATTACAGTTGTGATTATAGTCATAAGATAAATAAAAACATGAATAGAGTACAACCTTTAGTCCTTATGCGAAAGGCCTAAGAACAGGAATTAACACAAATTCCCTCCTATAACTTGCACCCAAGACTTAGATTGAGACGATGCCGCGTGTGCTAGATATCCTCTCCAACTGCCTTGCAATATAGGGAGAGCTATTGAGGTTTTAGATGTGAGATCTGAAGTTTTGGGAGAAGAGTGCTCTCAAAACCCTAATTTTCTTTGAGATTTGTTTTACAGTCAAACAAGAGTCGTCTGACATAAGGAGAGTCCTTCTCCTTATGTAGCTCTTGGCCGAAAATTTCGAATAGGGTAGGAGTGGGCTTTCCACTCTTACCTTATTCTAATTCGTGATTCGACCCATTTAGCTAAAATTTATTCGCGGGTTTTATTTATAAATCGTAACATGTTATCAGATATTAATACAGTCGATATATTAATAATGGTCTGATAAAAAACGATATTGTATAATTACCCAAATTAATATAATAGTTTATATTAATTCGCGAATACAATGTTTAATTAAATATAACCGTTTATATTTAATTTACGAATTAATCATGTAATCCGTATTAGCTAAAATTATTTAATCCGTATTAAATAATAATCTCAACATCTCATTGACTCATTTAATAGTCAATACCTCTGACTAACTGTTTAGTCATATTCGGCATAAATGTGACTGTATTTTCATACCTTCACATCTCTCAAACGTGTCCTATAGGTGTGACGTATAGGGACCAGTTGATCACCGCCATCCGTATGACAATAACGTCAAACTTATCTAGCAAGCCAACCGTTATTGCTAAACGTGGATCAACTGGTAATAATATTGAAGTATGCCCTTGTGATCCTTAAAGAGATTTAATAAGTCATTGTACTTAATTGTCAAGGACACCAGCCCCAACACAATATACCATATTTGGAGCCAAAGAAACAAAAGTAGAATGAAAAAGGCAGTGTTAAAACCAGAATTAATAAAGAATAAACACACGCGTAAGAATTAATAAACAATAAACACAATGTATATCGTCATAACTTACTATGGTGGCCAAGACGTCCTGATCATATTGTTTAAAGGTTTTGGCGCCTTTAGGCGTGTGCCCTTAGCTTTTTTATATGTAACGTGTCGATCCATGTCGCTCACTCCCTTTGCCAACTACACATTAACTCAAAACTAATATATGTCTAAACATGTGTATCATCAAGTTCAAGTATGATTAAAGAAATGAAATATGTCGATGCTAATACTTACGAGTTGGTCTTCTATCAATCTGTAACCGCCTTGAGAACCATAAAATACGTCATTCCTGTTTGAAATGTTAGCACGATTTCTTGCGCTAACGGACTTCAAATCATATAAAATCGCAAGTATATCAGATAATTAAAAAATTATAGAAAACTCATTACTTAAACAAAGGGCCTAGTTGCAGAAGAATGTAAACATATGACGAGGATTCTTAACCTTATACTCGTCACTAACTCGAACGGCCTTGAAATTATCCCATTGTTGTTGAGTGATGACGGGGTACTTATTGATCGGCGGGCTCTTCTCCATTTCCCACGTCTTCTTGTCTATATACAAGTGGTTGTTGGCAAGTCCCACTTCCACTGCCTTAAGACCCCCGCTGCCTTACGTAATAGATACTTATCATAGCAGTCGGGGATATCGAAGGCTTCATGCATCATCATAGCATTCAATTACATGTATCATCATAGCGACTGTCTATAAGGATACCTCTAAAATAAAGTGTTGTTTAAATAAAGAAATTATCATACCTTTATACGCTTCAAGAGTAACTCCTGCAATATAGGATTTAAATTCCTGAAATTAGCTAAATCAAGAGGCACATGCTGTCTTGTTGTAACGTCAATCCAAGTCGATAAATGGGCAGCATTTGGACCAATAGGAAAACCCTTGGCACTCCATGTTATACTAAGCGGTTGTTTAGCTGCTATAGCTGCAAGGGCTACTCTCCCCTACGTAGCACCCCTCTCACCTGTTTTATCATTATTTTCATCTCTTTTCCGCTTTTCACCGATGATAATCCTAAAATCCTAACACCTTCAAAAGGAAAGAAATAGTAACTGGACACTAAAGACGAAACACATAAAGAGTCATGCATGCAAATATTCTAATACTCTAAAACCCTAAGACCTTAAAAATGTAGAGATTCTAAAACCCTAAAACCTTAAAAGGAATGAAATAGTAACTGAACAAATCAAGAGTCATGCAGAGATTCTAAAACTCTAAAACCCTAAGACTTTAAAAATGTAGAGATTCTAAAACCCTAAGACCTTAAAAGGAATGAATGAAATAACAAAGATGAAAATGAAAATCTTAAAACCTTAAAGACGAAACACAACAATTACTCGATGATGATAAAGAGAAGGACCTGGATGATGAGGGAAGGCGACGAAATGTGGGGGATGGAATCTGGGCGACTATCGACGGCGACGGAATCTGAGCAGGATGAAAATATAATACCAACAATCGTTTGTGACGTTATGTGTGTTTGTGCTGTGTTTGTGTACTACGTGCTATATATTGTACAATATTTTATTGAGATAAACTATTGACAACGGTTATTACCGAGAAAGCCGTTATTATAGGTTAACAAAAACGAGTAAAGTAAAGACGTTGTTATATATTTTCACCAATTTGCGCCAAAATGAAAAGTCTAATAAACATAATGACAACGGTTCCTTTAGTCTGACCCGTTGTGTTATTTTTGAAGTTTTAAATGAAATTTATTAGTGCTATTATTACGCGGGGTTTTTTATTTTTTGGTACGAAAACAAATAAATTATTATATGTAATAAGTAAAATTAAATAGTTTGCTAGTTAAAATATAATATTAATTTACTTAATTAATGTAATGTTATTATAATTTAAAGATTTGTATATATTATAGGTATATCCATGACTATATATATGTTTACGTTTAGAGGTATCTGGCAAGTTTGCAGTATACATAACCCCGACCCGAGTGACCCGACCGGCCAGAAACCTGATCGATGATATTATAATAATATAGAGCTAATCTAGAATGACCCGATATATATATATATATATATATATATATATATTATATATATATATGCATGATCCGATCCAAACCCGATAATATTTGAGTCGATCATAATGAGCCGATCCGATAATGATGAATCCGACCAGGCATTGCCTCGATTTCATGCACATTGAGAAAAATATATGGGATAATATTATCAATACCCTCTTGAATGATAACGACGCAGCTAGGGAAGATATGAAAATGATGGGTATTAGGCCAGAGTTGGCACCACAGAAGAGAGGTAATAATACATTTTTACCGTCAGCAGCTTATACTCTTTCACGGAATGAGAAAAAAGAGTTTTGTGCATACTTGAATGGAATTAAAGTGCCACATGGTTATTCGTCGAACATCAAACACCTTGTGTCGATGAAAGACCTAAAATTCATCGCGTTAAAGTCACATGATTGTCACACTTTGATGCAACAATTACTATCTGTGGCTATTCGTTCCATATTACCTGAAGAGGTACGATATGCTATAACTAGATTCTGTCTCTTATTCCAGTCAATATGCGATAAAGTCATCGATTCCGGTGATGCGGATTCATTGCAGAACCTCGTTGTTATCTCTCTTTGTCAGTTTGAAATATATTTTCCACCCTTTTTCTTCACTATCATGATTCACCTGACCACTCACTTCGTTAGGGAGATTTTGTACCTTGGGCCCGTGTACTTGAGATACCGACTATACATCTAATCTGTAATACTCCATTGAACCGAATAGGATATTCGGGTGGGGTATCCCCTTGAAGAGGTCCCTTGATAGGCTTATATGACTAGTGCTTAAAGGGATTGAAAGTACTACTCCTATCAACAAAGTTCACTTTCTTTTCTGTTTATCAATGCGAAAAACTCTAAAGTTAAGCGTGCTTGGCTGGGAGTAGTCTTAGGATGGGTGACCTCCTGAAAAGGTTCCCGGGATGCGCATGAGTGAGGACAAAAATGCGCTGGAAAGGACTCGTGTTGCTCTCTGGGGCCAGTACATAGCCTGGCGAGCTACCGTGGCTAACATTTCCGGTCCTAAGTTTGGGCCGGGTGTTACATAATCGGTATCGTCCAAAAGGTTGTATTATTGAACGCGCTATTTTAGACGAAGCTCTTGCATATTGTTACGCTCATGTAACATCCCGCATTTTCGTAAAATATATTTTTAAGGTTTTAAATTATTTTAAGTGATAAAATAATATTTTAATAATTTATTGAGAAGTATTTTCAATAAATCGTAAGATCCGTCTTAAGAACCTTAAGTCCTTAAGACGAATACAACTTGGCAACCTTAATATCATAAAACCCATTCATTTCCAAACCCGTTTTCATTTAAACGGAAAGGACAAATATAAACCCCTAAAACCCTTAAGTGTGTCGACACTTTCTCCTTTCACAAATAAGAACCCAGTATCATGTTCATTCTCATTTCCTCCTTAAAACTCAATCTTATAATCCATTTTTCTTCATCATCCGGATTCCAAATCAAGGTAATGTATACATTTCTGGAATCCTCATGAAATTTGCAAGACATCCATCACTTTCAATTTCCATTTCCTTCAACTTCAAAAATGGAATGTTTTTAGAGAAATCCGTTTCTAGCTTATAATAATCGCTTTTCCTGTTGTAGGAAAGGGTTTTGAAGATCTCAAGGTGGTTGGTGTCGAGATTAAAGAGGAGCTTTGATCGGAATTGCTTTTAAGGTGACGATAATGAGAAACTCGGATTTTATTTGTAATATTAGCACTTTTCATGTTTAGGATGTTTAAGTTTCTGATTTTACATATGGTTTATGTTCAATGAGTTTAGAAATCATGCTAGGAATACATGTGTATGATGTGCATTTGCTTTGATGATGTTTCACATGCCTAATATTCGATTTTCAGAAATTTGTGCTTAAGACGGATACAAATAATATTCTTATTGAGGATTGTTTGTGGAATTAATTGCTGGTAGTTAGTGTATTTGATGATTATATTTGATGGGTAAACATTTGTTGTTGCGATTTTAGAAGTTTGGAATCGATTTGAGTTGATTTGCATTTGATAGGAAAATACATTTTTGCGTACAGCGGACTCTGAGACGGTAGGCTGACCGGCAGCCGGTAGGCTGACCGACAGCCGGTCGGCCGGCTCAGAGTCAGGGTGTGTTTTGTTGTCGTGTGTTCAGGAATTAGGAGTCAGGTTCCTGAGCCGGTAGGTCGGTCGCCGGTCGACCGGCTCAGGATACCTCTTGGGTGTTTGTGAAAGTTTTCGAAGGCTTGGGAAGTGACTCCCAGCCGGCAGGCCGGCAGCCGGTCCACCGGCTGAGAGTCACTCCTTATATTTGGATTTTGAAGATTGGCTATGGGAAGGGACTCCCAGCCGGCTGGCCGGCGGACGGTCCACCGGCTGAGAGCCTCTTCTCATTTATTTCAGATTTTTGTAAAGACTTAGGGAAAAGGACTCCCAGCCGGTGGACCGGCAGACGGTCTGGGACCGGCTGAGAGCCCCTGTTCTCATTAATTGGTTTATAAATTTCAAACGGTTAATCGGTTTTGTTTGAGATTCGTTCCGTGTACCTTTTATGTGTGTTCGAGGTCCCCGGAGGATGGGCGACACTATATTGGATTCGGGAATGAATTAAGGATAGAGACCCCCCCCGGTCGGGTAACCGAAATGGACACCGGCTCTCCCTCATCTTAGTTCCCGGGATCAATTAAGTGTTGTTTAGTAGTTTAAGAAGTTAGAACTATAGGTTAGTTTCTATCCTTGAATGTTATTGGTTGATGCGTGTTAAGGTATGCCTTAAGCTGGCCTCTGAGCTTAACACGTGAGTTGTATGTCGCGTGATGGGATATGTGTTAAGTTCACCTCTGGACCCATTACGTGTTTTGCTTGTGGCGTGTCAGGATATGTGTTAAGTTCACCTCTGGACCTGACTCGTGATCGGTTGTCGTACACGGGATATGTGTTAAGTTCACCTCTGGACCCGGTGTGCGATAGCCGTGTATTGGGATATGTGTTAAGTTCACCTCTGGACCCAAATACTTGTTTGTAGCATTGGGATATGTGTTAAGTTCACCTCTGGACCCTTTGCTTTTGAATGTTTAGGGATATGTGTTAAGTTCACCTCTGGACCCTTTACTTGAATTGTATGTTGGGATATGTGTTAAGTTCACCTCTGGACCCGACATTGTTTTGGTAGTGGGATATGTGTTAAGTTCACCTCTAGACCAATTGCTAGTGTTTAGTGATATCTTGGTCTATGCCTTAAGTTGGCCTCTGAGTCCTTGATTGTGAAAGTATGTTAGTATTTAGGTTATGTCTTAAGTTGACCGTTGAACCTCTTTACTTGTTGTTTTATATCTGCTTGCCTAGAGTTGGTACGGTGTCAGATATAGATGTTGATAGTGATGAATGTGATACTTTGACTTGATATTGTTCATCCAAGGCATTGGATGACTCTTTAGTCAGTTTCGTAAATGGTTTGGACTGAAAAACCCCCCGACCGGGCAACCGGTAGGGAAACCGACTCTCCTTCCAAATAGTTTCCGAAGTTGGTTGAGAGCCGTGCATTAGTGATTGCATGATAGTATGAGATCAGTTAATGAGATATTGATATACTTCACATGTTTATATATGTTGGAGTGTTCTGCTTGTATTACTTGTTACGTGTCGTTACAAAAGGTGGCTAGGAGAACTCTAGTCACTCCCCACTGATTGTGGCGTACATGTTTTCATGTATGTAGGTACATGCAGGTTGGACGGGGTTCATTGAGAGCTAGCGAGTGATGATCCACTTGTCATCTTATGACTTACACTTTCGATTAGCTAGACTCTAGTTTGATACTGTTTATATTTTGGTGCCTGTAGGGTTGTTCCATCCCAGGCTTTGTACATATTGGTTTCCAGTACTTAGAACTGTTATACTTATCTATTTTGTTTATATCAGTTTTCAGTTTCAGTTTTAATTCACCTCGCATGTTGTTTATGTTTAAAAAGTTTTAATTCCGCTGCATTTTTAGTACTTAGTATGTTTTATATTTCCGCTTTCGCGAGGGGTTTTACAGTTGGTATCAGAGATGGGGTAGATTTACAGTTTATATCATAATGAATGAGAGATGGGGTAGATTTAAGGACTTATATTGTAGTATGTTTGTGCCTTGTTATGGATACGTCTAACGGGTTATTCTCTTATGATTGAAGAATGACAGAGCCAACCAATGATGAGAATGCTGAGACGCAAGCCCTCATTCAAACTCTTTAGGATTGCATAGCTAGGTCGTCTATGCCATCTTCTTCATTTCAAACCTCGGGAAGTAACCAACCTGGAGGATTGGCTTGGATTATCACCCAGATGTGGAGGAATGCAGCTAAGACATTCGATGGAGAGACCAGTGCTGCGACCCTCACCGCTTGGTTCTTTGACATGGAAAGGAACTTCATGATTTATGGTGTTCGTTCTGAGGATCAGGCCCGAGTAGCATCTCAGTTCTTGGTTCGTGAAGCTAGAAGTTGGTGGTTAACGATCAGTGCTCCTGCTACTCGTGACCCTACTTTCACTTGGAGCCGTTTCAAGACTCTTCTTGGCATGAGGTTTTACCACAGGGACATACGTCAAGATAAGATGACCGAGTTCATGAACCTTCGCCAAGGAACCCTTTCTGTTTAAGCCTTCACCAATCGATTTGAGGAGCTAATCCACTTCGTCCCGCAGCTAGTTGAGAGAGAGGAAGACAAAGCCTATCTGTTTCGGAGCAAGCTTAATGCTGAGACTAGGAGTGTAGCCAGTGGTGACCCGACTTCTTACTTCCAGAGTTACTATGGTGTCTTACGAGCGGAGGACCCTTACCAGATCTATTGTGAAGGAGCTAGAGCTTTCTCTCCTCCTCCACCGCCTTTGAATAGATGCCGAAGCGGGAGACCTCTTAGCCCTCCTGCCTCCTCTCCTCTTGGAAAGAGGAAGTGTCCCCAGAAGAACAAGAAGTCCCAGAGAGCTAGGACTTCTCAAGTCCGAAGCATGAGCCTCCCATCGGACGTTCCCCTAAAGTGCTTCAACTGCCGCAAGGATCTTCATCCTAAAGTTGACTGTTATGGTGACCCGTACCAATGCTTCACCTGCGAGGGATTTGGACATCGCTCTTTCGAGTGCCACGTAAGGAATGTCGCCATCAACAGAACTATCACTATTGAATATTGTCCTGGAGTATAAGAATTTGTATGGTGATGACATCTCTCCTAGGTTACTACGTCTTGGTTTAGGTCCAAATGCCAGAGCCACTTTTTTCCGCGGTTTTGCTATTAATGGATATACTTTTTACACCCGCGAGCAGGATGAGTTGAGTACAATGCAAAATAGTGGTGTCAGTTCTGAATTTGAGGCAATATACTTTGCTTCTTCAAAAGATAAAAACCCTATTTGGGGAAAATGTACCTATTATGGTGTTATTCAAGAAATATTGTATTAGATTACATTGATTTCACAATACCTCTGTTTCGATGTAACTGGGTTGATAACAACAACAATTGTGTTCGAAAGGATAAAATGGGATTTACATTGGTCAATGGTATCTCAAGCTAAAGAAGTGTTCTATGTCCCCGATCCTATGGATAAGAAGTGGTCTGTTAAACTATCTATAAGGATTAGACGGTCTGCTCCCGATAATGGTGATAATGATCAAGATGTCGTATTTGAGGGAATGGATCACTCTACCACCGTATCTTATTTTGACGATGTTGACATTGATGATGATAACATTGAAAGCATCTATATGCGTGGTGATCATGGTGAAGGTATTTGGGTTAACGAAGAAACTATGTCGGGGAAGAAACGTCCTCGATCCTGAGGTTGTTTATAATGGAAGGTACTAGCATATATATATATATATATATATAGTAGTGGCCATGTTTTGGTTGCATGTTGTAGTATAGAATGCTTATGGTTCTGCTGTTTCTGGTTCTGCTTTGGTTGCATGTTTCTGCTGTTACTGTTTTTCTGCTATTGTTTCTGCTACTGTAAATATATTCACAGGTTTGGATTGTATAGTAATATCATCGAATAAAAAAAAGGCAATAACAACGGTTTTACTGAAGGAAACCGTTATTACTACTTTCAACAACGGGTATTAACAAAGGACCCGTTGTTAAACGTTATCACAATGTTTAATATCCGTTGAAATCAATTCATTGTTACTACTTTCAACAACGGGTATTAACAAAGGACCCGTTGTTAAACGTTATCACAATGTTTAATATCCGTTGGAATCAATTCATTTTTAAACTTTTTAAATTCATGGAAAATCAATTCATTTTTAAACTGGTAGTAATTTAACGAACAATAAAAAAAGGCACTATCTTCGAATAATATTAAATAGGCAATAAAAACGGTTATAGTGATAAAATTTCCAATAAAACATTGCATATTGAAAACAAAGCCATAATCAAAACCATAATCAAAATGATCCCAAAACATTACTATATATTTATATCTTCCATAATTTAAATACAAAAATGATATCTATCATAAAATAGTTGATATCTTCCATAATTTAAATACAAGATAGAACTTTTCATCGTCTTCCCGTAATTATTTTCTCCAAATCAGCCGCCTTATATTCAAAATGCTTTCTCAATGCCCTAGCTTCTTCAAGCGCCTTAAACGTAGACTCAATGGCCTCGTCCAGTAACTCGAAGTTGACGCCACCAGGGGTGGCTTTTCTTCGAGTCTCCAAAACTCTATCTAAGGTGTTAACCATAGACACCTCACTGTCATGGAGACGAGCAATATGTGTTTCATATTTGTTTTTAAAATCAACAAGGTGATTCTTAACATAAACATCCATATTTTTTGTGATGAAAATAGTCTTTGTGAAAGGGGAAGAGATTGAGATTTTTCGAGTCTTTATAGTTTTTGTGATGAAAAGTGTGAAACTGTAAAGATGGAAGTTAAACTGTTGGGATTTTTCGAGTCTTTATACATATGAACATGGAAGTTAAAATATGTCGTTAAAATTACGTTAAAATATGAGTGTAAAGATGACGTTATTATATGAGTGTCTCGAAATCATGCAAATAAACCGGCGGTTAAAATTACTTTTAACAAATGGTATGTGCTCAAAACCCGTTGTTAAAAGTCTAAGATTAAAGTTATAACAACGGGTAGGTGCTCAAAACCCGTTGTTGAAAGTGTAAGTTGAAAGTTATAACAACGGTTATGATCTTCAAAACCGTTGTTACAGGTTATAACTGTCTTAAGAACTGGCGGTAAAAGTTACTTATTTTCCCGCTCAATTTGTTTCCAATGTGTATTAACTTGGCTGCCTATAAATGTGGAACTCCTCTATTAATAACAAATCATAATATCTCATTGATTAAATAATTCCCCTAAAACCCAGTTTTTATCAAATCTGAAAAAAATGGCAATGAAACCATTTGTTATGAACGACGAAGGATGGCTTTTAGAGCAAATAACAGAACTTGAGTCGCATATCGCATGCTCTGTAGCCGATAACTCGTTGATGAAAGCACCCCTCGAACATCAACATGATTACTTCATCAAGAGGCGTGAAACAGTCCGGTTAGTCAACCAAGCTTCATCATCATCATCAGATTCATACCCTCGACGACCTGATACTCGCCGCTTGACTGAAGCCAGAGATAAGTTACGTGCTGGTCTTCCAGTATTATCCCCACATGCAAGGCAAGTCCTTGCATATATTCAGTCGGTGATTACTCAATATGATGAGAATCACGCAGACGTTAGCGGTGCACCAGAGTGGCGTCATTGGTGGCAGCTTGAGAAGATGTTCTTACGCATAACCGGGATTGTCCCTGTTTATTTTACGTCTGATTTCCCATAAATGCTGCAATGTATAAGGTTTAATATATATCGACTTTTATTCTCTTGCGCGTCAACATGCCTTGCATTATCATTAGTCCTAGGATTTCCCATAAATGCTGCAATGTATAAGGTTTATCATTAATATTAAATGTAAAAGGTTTATTAATATTGAATGTGACTCATAAGTCATTTTTCTAATTGCAATGTTAATGTCTTCTGTACTTGTTTTGTGCAATGTCTTCTGTTTTGTGCAATGTATTATGCATATTAAGATTTCTTTAGCTTTTGGTTGCATGTTGAAAACTGTTGTTATTACTTTACAACAGTATAATTTTTTTAACAATGGTTATTAAGAGCAAAACCGTTGTTATAAGGTGATATTTTAACGTCATTTTCAATCTTTGTAGCAACCGTTGTTATTAATTTTCACTAATTTTGCGCCATATTAATAACAACGGCTGTAATGTATTATAGAGTAAAGTTGTTATTAGTTTAACTATTAACGGTTCTTAGAGTCTTACTCGTTGTTAAAACTAATAACAACGGTCGTAAAAACAAAACCATTGTTATTAGTTTTAATAAAATTTCGCGGCAACCTGATAATCCATTCAACAACGAATTTTACTAATTTTCGTGAATAAGCGTTGTTGAATGGTCGTTGTTATTGCCCGATTTTGTAGTAGTGCATTTAATTAATTTTTGTAATATAATATGTTAATAAATTAATTCAAACTCTTTATATTACTTAACACCCATAATTTTCATTAATATTTTTTACTATTTAAATCACCTGTTGAGTTTCTCGACAATAAATTATCTAATTTAATAATACCACAAAATAAATTAAAATTAAAAATAAATATGAGAATTTATGGCTATGTAATGGCTATAAAAACTATAATACCTATAATTGTTTTTATTTACTTTATTTATTTAATATCTAATGCCCATGAGTTTTTCTATGCAGTGAATTATATTCTATTGTTTAATTTAATTATTTGATGATAATAAGTTTATTGAGAATTATTGTTGAGTGTTGTTGTTGTTACAGTGACGGTGTGCAACAAAATATATTTAATTATGTTATGTTGTTGGTTTTATAATCGTTAGTTTGAATTCATGTTTTCCATTTGGTATAATTTAAATGATTTACATGTGACAGTGTTTTGATTCGTTTGTCAAGTGTTTGTCATGTTAATGTTTTACCTTTTGGTCAAAATATTTTTTATATAAGTTCTAAAGTATCATGAAATGTATGCGAATGTAGAAAAAAACGAAGCATTACGTGAATAATTTGAAGAGGGAAGAAATACAAAAGGCACAAAACGGAGTTAAAATTAAAGTTTAAAAACGTAAGGTAAAAAATTATAAGTGCTGCATCAACAGATATACTCGAATAAAAGAACGCATATTTTAAGTTACTGAGTTAGAAAGTTTACGGTGCGAATTTTAAATAATTATTTTGTTCATATATATTTGTTTTTGTAATTAACAAAAAAAAACTTGTCTTCGTAATTTATACTATTTATTGGTTTTATAAAACATACGTAATTGTATTGTATTATAGATTTTAATTTGGGTAAAAATTTGTTATATATTTATCTTTAAACATAAGCGTTTAATTTTATAAATAAAAATATATATCAAAGATCTAAGAAAACATAAAGTTATCCCGTACATTAACGATACTTGTTTAACTTGATTAGAAACATGTAGGCAAGGGTGGTTTAGTGGAGCTGTACATTGTTGTTGTGAATGTAGCGATTGGTTTGTCTGACAACCAAATACCATTGTCCCCCTACTGCCTACTGCAATTCAAAAACTAACCCGTAAGCCCGGCAAAGTGTCTGCTACGTTTGTCATTTTCTGGTCTTCGACTTCTCCGATCCTACCGGCTACCACATTATAGTCGTCGGATCTACCAAAACCACCAATCACCGTGTTTGTCGTCATTCAAATAGCACAAATTCTTATTTGCAACGACACTATCCGTCGCAAGTTTGTGACGGATATCGTTTTCTGTCAAAAAATACTCATTTCTTCTCTCTCTCCAACACTATTTATGTGCTCCCCTTTCTCCACTAACTCATTTTGTATACATTTTATCTCACAAAATATCCGTCACAAATGATGACCCGTCGTAAGTAAGACTTACTATGCAAATAATCATGCCACCTCAACATAACCATAAGCGACACCAACAGGTAAGGATGAGTAAATGTAAGTCCGGACCGAAAAAATAGATCGGACCGGACCATTTGGCATGGACCATACCCGAACCGAATTAATTTAGTCCGGTTCTCGGTCGTTATTTTTTCAAGTTTTAGTATTCGGTCCGATCCGATTCAAAACCGATAATATAAGTCCAGACCGAATGAACCAAATTTCACAATTTTTAAGACTAATAATTAAAATATTATGAATTAAATTAACATTTTATGTTTAAAAGACATTATAAATTAGTATTGTCACCGATTTCCACAAAAAAGTCGTTTAAATATTTAAATGCATTTTATTTAGCGGAATTAAAATGTAGTTATCGTATACGAAATTGTGAAAAAGCAAGGTTATGTCCATTCCGGTACAAGACCGGACATGACCAAATATTTAGGGTTTGGTCCGACCCAAGACCGAAAGTTTTAGGTCAGATTTTCGGTCCACCAAATTTTTAATTTCGGTCCAATCCGGTTCGGTGCTATCTTAAACCTATTCTCACCCGCTACCAACGGGTAATTTTCTGGGTGATGAACGCATGTTTTGATTAGAAATATCATGACTAAGACCCTTACAGTATCGTTATTTTTCAATAATTATTAATTTTTTTTGTAGAATCCCCTTATATAAAATAAGGAACAACATTTCAAGCAATACGATTGGCTGAAATTTTGTTTTTTTTTTTTTTTTTTTTTTTTTTCTGAACAACCCATGTTCAACTCTTGATTTAATTACTCTCTCCTGAATTTTTTTTTTTTTCATTTAAAGCAATTTGATTGGATGAAATTTTGTTTGTTAATTTTTTTTTTGAAAAATCAACCCACGTTTCACTCTTGATTTAATTACTCTCTCTTCTACATTATTTCTACAATTTATTTTAAAATTAGTTGTTTAATCATATTGTTGAATTATATTATAAATGTTATAGCATATTGTATATATATGATATAATTACAAATTACAAATAGTAATTACATGTCAAACAATTTAATTACAACCAAGAGTACAAATAAACAAAACACATTTTAATTGATAAAATGTAATTTTTGAGATCGGTGCTATAATCCTTGATCATCGAGATAATATTAAAAATTCCGATCTCTTCGTACCTAAATTGAGTCACAATGAGTATAAAACAGGAACAAAAAGTGAATACCAAATATAATAATATAAAAATTAGCGAAAATTAAAGCATTCAAATCTCGAAAATCAAAAAATTAAATTTGTTGAGAGTTGGAAATCAATGAAAATATGTAGCTTCGTCTTAAATTTACATAAAAAAGATAGAGTTTATATTACATGGTCAGAGTTTTTTTGGTAGTTAGAGGGTCAGACTAATAATAATTTGGTCGGTTTCATTACAATAATTAAGAATTTCGGATTTAAATCGTACGTATAAGTTTAAAATCTACACATATTTTTATCGGCTACTATCTGTTTTAAGTTTAAAACGGGTTAATATCACTCCCATGAGTTATACGACAAACATTTTATTTTAGGCATGCATAATGTTTTTTGTACTAATTCATCCTACATATGTATATGATGCCCGTCGTTGAGGGTACCAAAGATAAAATTTATAATTCCTAACCTTAACAATAGATAGTGAAAGTCAGGGTCGAACCACAAAGAGGTGGGGAATGTTTATTGTCTTAATGTTAATGTTTAAAGGTAACAAATTGGGGGTTTGATTGTTGATTACTAAGTCTAAGCAAAGATTAAAATAAAACAAGAAATAAAAGATGAGAATAAAATATAATAAAAGGGAATGCTAGGATGTTTGGGTAATAAATAGCTAAGGTAAAATAAATCCTAAGGTCAACATGTATTGCAGTCGCGTAAGGGGGTGTAACATATCTTTTTAAGTCTATGCTACCTAATAGCTCCTTTCGGCATATGCTATTAGTTCCTAGGTCTCACAATTATTGGGTGTCAACAATAAGGGTGATTCCTAAATCCCAGGTTACATACCTTTCAGCCTTGAGTAACCTATCCGTCTTAAGGTGTAAACCAATGCCCTTCCCGTATCTCTCAATCTTGGGTAGGTCATTACTAACATCCTACAAGTCTCCTTATGGTCTCATTGCAGGATATTATAATTGACAAGAAAAGACGAAATAAGAAAACAAACGCGAGTGGTCGACCGACCGGCTACTCCAGTCGGCCGACCGACTATTCCAGTCGGCCGACCGTGGTCCTGCTACAGGTCGGGTTTTCGGATTTTATTTACCTATGCATATTATTCCCTACATCCTAACATATGAAAATTAGTTACTCATAACTGTTAAGACGAATATAAAATTGGGAATAAACATAGAGAACATAGTAAATAATCTAAGTATGCAAGATTCAAATAAAGCTTGGGATTCTAACTTAACAATTGTAATAAAAGCAATAAGAAAAATAATGAAACTGGATCAAAGAAGAATTACCACAATTGGAATTAAGGCAGAACGGAATTAACTTTATTGAATACTTGGGAACTATTGAAAGATTACAAAACTAAAGCTTGAATAAAACTGAATAATTGAATCTCTCTGAAACTTATTGTCTGTTAAACTGGATTATAATGCATCTCAAACCCTAATCACAAGATTAGTTTATATAGGGTAAAAACTAAGAGTTTCCTAAAAGCTTAAAACTCTACTTTATTTCCGAAAAAGAAATCGTATGGGCTTCGTGCTGGTCGGCCGACCCGTATAGCTGGTCAGTCGACCACTTCCTGCTGGACTTCTTTTATTTTCGGCCTTCTTCGAGAATTGGGCTTTATTGAAAATCGGGCCTGGTCGGCCGACCCGTTTAGCTGGTCGGTCGACCGCTTCTGTACGGAAATCTTCGGATTTCTTCTGTTTTGACTCTTGGTACTTGATTTTGACTCCAGTTGACTTTCCATTTATTCCTTAATTTAAGCTAAAGACTTGAGGATACGAATTTGGTGCTAAATCGTCTCTTTTCCGCATAAATCTGCAAAAGTGCATAAAAATACGAAAGTACACAATTTGCGGGAAATAAAGGCTAAAACATAGTAAATGAGCGACTAAATACGTGTAAAAATAGATGTAAAACATCATAAAATAGACACGTATCAAATTCCCCAAACCAAACCCTTGCTTGCCCTCAAGCAAGAAATAGACTCGATCCTAACTAATGGAACGATTTCAATCTCAGAGCGAAATTTACATGTAAGCTTAAACCAATGCCAAGAACAAAATGAGAAAGTATATAAGTCATGCAAACGAGTTATGGTGTCGTAAATCTTGCACATATAAAAACTATAGAGACTTATACCATGGACTCTCGCGGTACGCTCGAGACACTCATGAAGCAAAGGGTGAGTATATGTAAAAGATAGAAAGAAGTATATTTGTCATGACACTCACCTAACTACGACCCATGAAAACATGCCTGCAATCTAACATGAACAAGAATTCTACAACTTCGTATAACAATCTCATTTAAGTGGCCTAGATACATGCAATTGAGGTAATGAAAGATATGTGAGGTAAAAGGTAAAAAGTGGTTAAGACGCTTTTGGATATGTGGGGTAAGTAGCCAAGCTAGTAAAACCGATTCTCAACAACATACTTCACGACTTTTTGATATTAAGAAAGTGCCTTTTCTTGTGGCACAACTCTCACATTATATAAGAAAGGACTCCCAAATATTTTTGAATGAGGTACGGGAGTGATAACATATAAAAGAAAGGGATTTTGGAACGAAATTTGCATTCTGATGCTGTCAGTTGGTCGGCCGACCTGTATATGTGGTCGGTCGACTGACTTTCGTATTTTCTGGATTTTTTTTTTCGTTTTTCTTTTCTTTCTTTCTTTGAATTTTTCTGTTCTTTTCCTTTTCTTGCTTTCTTTCTTTCTTTTCTCTTTTTGCTCATGATAGCACACAAACCAAGATGCCTCAAAAAATAATCCAATGACCACAAATACTAGCTTGGAAGGGTAGGCTAAGTATGGGATGTAGTTTTGGGGGAATAAAAAGGCGAATTTAGCTATGTGAAGCTTATGGGTAAATATGAGAAAAGGGATCCCAAATGCACGTATCAAGACTCACAAAACGAGATAGTAAAACAAGTATATAGCAATTCAAGTTCATGTTTATGCATATTGATGTAACATGTTCCAAGGGGAGTACTACTCATATCCTAGACAACTGGTTTAAGAATGAAACCAGGAAATAAGCTCTAAACCTTAGAATGTATAGTAGGTTGCCAAGGTATAAGTCAAGTCTCAAGATATGCAAGTTGACAAAAACTCGTAGATATGCAAAAGACTCTTATACTAAAACAAGTTGACAAGGCAAGGTAAAGGCATAAACATGTAAGATAGCTAAAATCATCCTTGAAATACTTTCGTTCCGACTCGACCTATATGCTAAAATAAACGTGCATTTTTTGGAATTTTTTTTTGAATTTTTTTTTTTTTTTTTTTTTGGATTTTTTTATATATAAGGAAAATAAAGAAAAGAACGATGCAAGACAGAAATGCAATAAACGTGTGACAAAATGCAATGCATGTAACACGAAACCATTCCCCAAACCAACCCGCACAATGTCCCCATTGTGCATTAGCCTAAGTAAAGGTTTCAGAAAATTAAAGGAAAGATGCAAAGAAATTAAAACTAAGGAAAAACCGGAAAGAACTCACTGGGTTAAAAGATGTAAGAGAAAAACCTCCCCAAACCAACGTAAGCTGGGAGGTATTGGTGGCTAGCAGTGCCACTCAAGAATCCAAGTTGATTTTGCGGTTCCCAAGGAAGAAAACGAAAGACTGTAGCGGACATTAGGTCGACCGACCGGTGTTTCTGGTCGATCGACCTCCTGTGAACAGCGGAAAAAATCTGCGATACAGCGCCTCTGGTCGACCGACTGATGATTCTGGTCGGTCGACCAGTGGAGTTCTGGAGGTCTTCGTTTTTTCTCGTAAATCCTGAAAAGACAAGAAAATATGCGCGCCCAACAATGCGCGAGATGCCAAAACGATTCTTAAAGTCTTAACTACTAGCAAACAAAACTAAAAAGTCTCACACAACAAAAAGTAAATTGTCTTAAAATTGCAACTTAAAAACAACTATCCGCTGAAGATGCGGAAAATATCCGACCACGGCTTCTGACGGCATGCCGTAGTCTCCACGGTTCTTGCTTCAGTAGCAAAACACATTTTCTTTCCTCCGTCGCAAAGCATATGCGACGGTCTCTCTGCTTGAGCCTGCCTCCTCTTCTTTTTCTCCTCTCGATCCACGACGTCTGGATCCTCATCCTCTTCATAGCTCAGGCATCCCATTCCTCCTCTCTGGATGATGACTTCCTTCTCCTTGGGTTTCCCAAAACCAGTTCCTGCAATAGTCATAATAGAAGTGTCCTCCCTATTGCCCCCAATCTGGGGCGGAGGTGTAAAAGCAGATACAGGAACAGGTAGTAAAGGTGGAGAAGTAGTGATGACCTCATACTTTTTCTCAGAAGTGATAGCATTACATGTGATGGGGGTCATAGCATCCTTCTTCCTATAGGATAGGCCATAGATAATAGAATGTTTGCCTACCTTGAAAGTTAGAGTTCCAGTGCCTACATCTATAATGGCACCTGCAGTGTGAAGAAAGGGTCTTCCTAGAATGATGGGTATATGGGCATCCTCTGGGATGTCCAAAACAACAAAGTCTACTGGGAAGAAAAACCTGTCAATACGCACAGGGATGTTTTCTAACACCCCTATAGGTTCCATAGATGTGCGATCAGCCATCTGGACTGTCATACTGGTCACTGCAAATTCGGTCATTCCTAGTTTTAAGGCAACGCTTAGGGGCATGACACTTATACTAGCACCTAAATCGCATAAAGCCTTTTTAACTGGGAAGGTTCCTATATTACAGGGGACAGAAAAACTTCCAGGGTCTTCTAACTTATGAGGGGCAATGACATGTGTTAAAAAGCTAGATGACTCTTCAGTGAGAGCCACCGACTCAACCTTTTCTAGTGACCTCTTTCTTGACAAAAGCTGTCTCATGAATTTTAGATAAGAAGGAACTTGTTGAACTAATTCTAAAAATGGAACTTGAACATTTAATGAACGAATTACATCTTTAAATTTATCAAAAGATACCTGTTCCTTCGAAGGCACGAGTCTTTCTGGGAAAGGAGCAGCTGAGGATTCGGTATTTGCAGCCCTTTTTAAAAATCTGGGGGTCTTGTCACCCCTGAAAAGAAAATCCCGTAAGTTATTCGGCAATTCTGGACGAAAGGGAACTTCAGATTCTGCTTCAGTGGTCGGTCGACCAGTATCTTCGGTCGGTCGACCAGTCTCCTGTTCAGGCGAAATTTTCGGGTCCTGCTCTGCGGTCGGTCGACCAGATTCTTCGGTCGGTCGACCGACTTCACTGCTACTCGCCTTTTTTTCTTTCTCAGCCCCCACTTTGGCTCCACTTCGCAGGGTCACGACGTTTAGAGTCTCCTTTTTCTGGTCCGGCTTTGTCGGAAGTTGACCCGGAGCCCTAGTATCATTCTTGCTCGCAATTTGAGCAATCTGGGACTCTAACATCTTCATCCCTGCCTCTCTAGCCTGCGACTCCTTCTGAACCAACCCAATAAGATTTTGGATAAGAGCGTCTGTGTTGGGTGGCGGATTAGAAGGTGGTTGAGGGTTGAAAGGTGGTCTTTGGAAATTTTGTTTATGTGGGGGTACATAAGTGGAATTTTGCTGAGGTTGCATGTGCTGTGGGTTTTGAACATTCTGGCTTGTCCACCTTAAGTTGGGATGGACATTATTATTATTTGGGTCATAGAAATTGTTCCCACGATAATGCTGAAAAGCGGCACACGTTTCATTAGATGAAGTACAGAACTTTGACACATGCCCTTCTCCACCGCACCTCTCACAAGCAAATGGTCCGTCCTGAACGGCGTTCACCTGGTATATTCCTCCCTTGCTTCCACTCCCTAGATCGAGCTTTCCTGCAGCCTCAAACTTTTCCAACTTGGCCGTCAAGGCCTCAATTGCTGACAGGTTGTACTCAGATTTTCGCTGATTTCCTCTGGAAGTACCATGCTCAGCGCGGTGCACAGCAACATCTTCTATTAACTTGAGACCTTTAGTCTCTCCTGAATTATCTTGGAATCTCCCATTAGCTGCAGCATCTAAGTAGGCCCTGTTGTCATCATAGAGGCCATTGTAGAACTGGTTGCAAAGAAACCATTGTTCGAATCCGTGATGTGGTATGGATCGAACAAGTCTCTTGAACCTGTCCCACGCCTCGCTAAAGTCTTCATTGGGACCTTGCTTGAAATTGGTGATCTGCGCTCTTAAAGCATTTGTCTTTGATGCAGAGTAATATTTCCTGTAGAATGCTAAGGCTAAGGTGTTCCAATCTGTAACTCCCGCAGCAGTGCGGTCAAGGTCTCTGTACCACTCTCTCGCAGAGTCCCTAAGGGAGAAGATAAACATGGTCTGTTTAATCTGGTCCTGCGTCACTCCTTCTGGGGGTGCTATAGAGCATATGTAATCTGTGAAGATTTCAATATGCTTAGCAGCATCCTCATTGGCCGAGCCTCCAAATTGGTTTCTTTCAACCATAGTAATATAGGCAGGCTTGGCCTCGAATGGCTTCCCAGTACCTGCAGGTAAAGTGAACCCTTTGTATAGGTCCTTTGCCTGAGGCATAGAGTGACTGGCAATAGTAGCTTCCTCTGTCATGTTATCTTCTTTTTTAGGAAAAACTGGAAAGTAGGTGGAAGGTGGTGTTTTTGGTGAAAGCGGATTGATGGGTGAATTTGGTTGCGAAGGTGGTGTTTTTGGTGAAGATGGTGGTAACTCGAAAAGGTCTTCTTGAAATAAGGAAGATTGTGAACCTCCTTCCTGATTTGCTAGAAGTTGCTTTCTTCTTTCCCTAAGAGTCCTCTCAATTTCGAGATCAAGTGGTAGGAGTTCTCCTTGAACTGACCTGCCCATAAGAGGAAACTACAAGAAAAAGGTGAGAAGGTTTAAGGAACAAAAAGTTCCTTAAACAAAGAGAAACAAAAACAATAAACAATAAACACTGGCGTCACCTCCCCGGCAACGGCGCCAAAATTTGATGCCCGTCGTTGAGGGTACCAAAGATAAAATTTATAATTCCTAACCTTAACAATAGATAGTGAAAGTCAGGGTCGAACCACAAAGAGGTGGGGAATGTTTATTGTCTTAATGTTAATGTTTAAAGGTAACAAATTGGGGGTTTGATTGTTGATTACTAAGTCTAAGCAAAGATTAAAATAAAACAAGAAATAAAAGATGAGAATAAAATATAATAAAAGGGAATGCTAGGATGTTTGGGTAATAAATAGCTAAGGTAAAATAAATCCTAAGGTCAACATGTATTGCAGTCGCGTAAGGGGGTGTAACATATCTTTTTAAGTCTATGCTACCTAATAGCTCCTTTCGGCATATGCTATTAGTTCCTAGGTCTCACAATTATTGGGTGTCAACAATAAGGGTGATTCCTAAATCCCAGGTTACATACCTTTCAGCCTTGAGTAACCTATCCGTCTTAAGGTGTAAACCAATGCCCTTCCCGTATCTCTCAATCTTGGGTAGGTCATTACTAACATCCTACAAGTCTCCTTATGGTCTCATTGCAGGATATTATAATTGACAAGAAAAGACGAAATAAGAAAACAAACGCGAGTGGTCGACCGACCGGCTACTCCAGTCGGCCGACCGACTATTCCAGTCGGCCGACCGTGGTCCTGCTACAGGTCGGGTTTTCGGATTTTATTTACCTATGCATATTATTCCCTACATCCTAACATATGAAAATTAGTTACTCATAACTGTTAAGACGAATATAAAATTGGGAATAAACATAGAGAACATAGTAAATAATCTAAGCATGCAAGATTCAAATAAAGCTTGGGATTCTAACTTAACAATTGTAATAAAAGCAATAAGAAAAATAATGAAACTGGATCAAAGAAGAATTACCACAATTGGAATTAAGGCAGAACGGAATTAACTTTATTGAATACTTGGGAACTATTGAAAGATTACAAAACTAAAGCTTGAATAAAACTGAATAATTGAATCTCTCTGAAACTTATTGTCTGTTAAACTGGATTATAATGCATCTCAAACCCTAATCACAAGATTAGTTTATATAGGGTAAAAACTAAGAGTTTCCTAAAAGCTTAAAACTCTACTTTATTTCCGAAAAAGAAATCGTATGGGCTTCGTGCTGGTCGGCCGACCCGTATAGCTGGTCAGTCGACCACTTCCTGCTGGACTTCTTTTATTTTCGGCCTTCTTCGAGAATTGGGCTTTATTGAAAATCGGGCCTGGTCGGCCGACCCGTTTAGCTGGTCGGTCGACCGCTTCTGTACGGAAATCTTCGGATTTCTTCTGTTTTGACTCTTGGTACTTGATTTTGACTCCAGTTGACTTTCCATTTATTCCTTAATTTAAGCTAAAGACTTGAGGATACGAATTTGGTGCTAAATCGTCTCTTTTCCGCATAAATCTGCAAAAGTGCATAAAAATACGAAAGTACACAATTTGCGGGAAATAAAGGCTAAAACATAGTAAATGAGCGACTAAATACGTGTAAAAATAGATGTAAAACATCATAAAATAGACACGTATCAGTATATTTGATAATTCTTTAACTTAGACCGATAGCGTCTTCCTAAATAATAATTTGTATACATTTATAATGTAAAGCAGATGCGTTGTTTTATTTACGTCTAAATTAAGCGTATAAATTCTCTTTTCTTTTAACCTCGATATAACTGCAATACTAAAACCATATTTTTATTATATTTATTCACCTTTTTATTGATTTTTTTCATTTTAATAAAATTACACCCGTGCATTTTTTGCACGGACGTAAAACTAGTAGGATTTTAAAGTATCGAGTTTTCAATAATTATTAAATCTTTTCTGTCGGATAAAAAGATGGGTACCAAAAAAATGTTTAGAAGAAAAAATGATTTTGGATTTGAAAATTTGGAAAGAGGGTACCTTATAATTCAACCCTTTTATCGTCAACGAATCGCGAATGATCAGAATTCTTTCAAAGTTTAGATATTAGCTTTATTAGACGAGTTCATTGAAGTAATTTAATTTGTGCAAATTATGCTACGATGAACAATGAACACAAAATCACGGAAAATATTTCATAATTCAATTGACGCACTAAAGTATAAGTAAACAATTAAATGGATGAGCCTATCAACATTGTGAGTTAACAAAAGAAATTATAAAAATCAATGTAATAATTTCTAGAAAAAGGAAATTAAAAATGTTAAAACAAAAAAAAATATAAAAACGGTGCCTATAAATGTAATAATTTCTCAAAAAAAAGAAATTAAAAATGGTGGATAAAGTCATGGGGAATAGAAAATAAGACCTCTTAACATTGGATAAGATGCAAAACCACTAGATTACTTGCCTTATGTTTTATCTTTCTAGGAAATAAATGTTATTTGACAAATAAATATTTCTAATTCACATTAATGTGTCCCTTCTAAACTTGGGGCTTGTCAAATCCTAACCCAAACACCCAATAGGGGCGGCGTGACTATCCCTACCGTCATTTCGCCCATGCCGTAACCCATTACCGTCATTTTGCTCATGCCGCCACCCTGTACCGACGCCCCTCCCCTGTCGCACTACCCTTGCGCTATCACCACTTAATTAATTATCAACTTAATCTAAATCTGGATAAAAAAAATTCAAAACCTTAATTGAAAAAGTTAAGTATTAAATGAACTTAATCCGAATAAAACTAAAGTAATTTAAAGATTAAAAGAAGTAATTTAGTGCTTAGTATTAAAATTGTGATCTTTAATTTAAGAATTTGATTATGTTTTCGAGAATGAAAAGAGGAAAACGTGGTACTTTTTGGTTCTAAGAAAAGGATATGCTATGAAAATATTATGGAAAACAGTCGGTATTTGAGTAAAATATGTAAATGAAAGAGCAATGACGAACAAATATATATCCGATTTGGATTTAGTGGAAAAAATATCCTATACTATGATATAGAATATTCTCTCATAGTTTGGTGAGAAGGATATTAAATCCAGTGGGTCAGTATTATTGAGCGTGGAATTCCCAACCCCAAATAAATAGCCAGTTTATCCCTTTTACAAACCAATGTCACCCGTAGGCATTAGTTAACTAAATTTGTCCAAAACATTATCGTGTTCAAGAAAGCAAGATAATACGCAAAATTGTAGCTGAAACAGATGATGTCAAAACATGAGAAAGCGAGGGGCAAATGTAATCCCAGAGGAAACCACACATTTCTGTGGCAATCACACAAAAGTGATAAGCAACTTCGAAACTGTGGTGTTAATCACTTTGTTTCATTTTAGTCTATTTAAATGAGTTGTCGTATTAATGGCGCCTTGGCTTCCTACCACTCTATTTGGATACAAGCCAGGATGAACTAAAATAGCTCAATCGCCGTTGGATGAAATTATTATTTAGAGCAAGTAAATCCTCAATTTCCTATAATAATATGTGTATATTGTATATACATGCTTAGAATGATTACTGGTGACATACTGACATGGTAAATTATTGGCATGAAAATTTGTGGGGACTATTCATAATATCAAAAGGATGATTAAAAGTTGCGCCAGTGCATCATGATGTAAACTATCACGCTCATCAGATGATACGGATGTGGCGCACGAACCACCTCCTTCCCCATCCTTCATCAGACATTTTCCTCACCACCTCCCAATTGAAAAACTTAAGTGAAAATTTGTTAAGCTTTGCTTCTGATGGATATATATTCACAAGGTTGTGAATCTTGTGATGGGTCATGATAGAATTATGAGAAATGTTTGAATTGTATTGAATTCGGGTAAATGGTGATTGACCCTTATAACTTTATACAATTGTAAAATTAACTTCTATAATTTTCAATTAGAAAAACCCTTTTATCAAAATCTCAAGAGAAATTCTATTTATTGTATCACAAAAATGGGTTGTTTTATGAAAAATACAAAAAAATACAAAAATTAATCAAAAAAATAAACTAGCATAAATTAGATAAAAAAAAACTTCAAAAATTTTACGAAAAAAAATATTATTTCTATTATAAAGTACATATTTTTTTTAAACTTTTATTTACAATTTTGGTAAAAATTTTCAATTGCAAAATATTTTGTTTATTAGGTAGTTGTGTTTAAATTTAAAGTTGGAATAAAATATTTTCATGACAAAAAATATAAACAAAATAATAAAAGGATAAAAAAATATTTAAATTTTTCAATTTTTCAACATATCAAAAAATTTACACATAAGATTTTTAATTGATTTTGTTAAATCATAATGAATTACATATGTATATAAAAAAAATGGATTTAGTATGCAATTCGTATTATTTTTCATCTAATTCATGGTAAAGAAAATTAAAATTAATTTTTTAAAATTATAATTTTTATTTTTCATAAAAAATATAACCATTTCTTACTTTTTGAATATGATAAATTGAATTTTTCCTGAGATTTTGATAAAGGGGTTTAATTTGACTTATTACGTAAGTTATGAAGCCAAATTACTCCAATCGAAAGTTGTAGGGTTAATTTCACAATTGCTCAAAGTTATG
The DNA here is from genome assembly GCA_029255685.2 of Silene conica. Lineage (NCBI taxonomy): Eukaryota > Viridiplantae > Streptophyta > Magnoliopsida > Caryophyllales > Caryophyllaceae > Silene > Silene conica. The sequence goes on along the minus strand of CM055311.2, from coordinate 62,333,905 downwards.
AGGGGCAATCACCATTTCCCCAGTATTGAATTGCATGATTAAGAAAGTGTAAAAGCCTAAGTATATATACTATTACAATGAGAATAAAAATAACCTAGAGAAATATACTTGCCGCTATATATACATACTAGTTTTATGCCCGTACAAAAAATGTACGGGTCTGTTTCTAAAAACTCCGTAAATATTAGTGCAAATATAATTCAATATGAATTTAAATGAGAAATATATAGATTATCAATTCGGCGATGATTTTGACTCCAAATAATTGATTTATTGATATTGAATTAATTAATTTATTTTTTAAAGATTATTATAAATTGAAATTAGTTTTCAATTTTAATGTTATTAACGGAAATAATCAAACTTTATGAAATAAATCTGAACCATATAAAATAGATAATAAATTGTATGATACTTGTATAACTTACCCCTTAAACAACTTACCTCTTAAACAACTTACCCTTTAAATGAAAGTAAAATGATAGAAATTTTTTAGCAGGTGGGGGTAGACGGATAAGAAAAAACTTTTAGACTGCTAATTTTAAGCAGTCCATCATAATCTCTTCAAATCTTTATTTAGATTTGATAGTATAAACATTTCGAGTTTATTTTATTAGTATTATTATTAATTATTAATATGCAACCCGATCCTTATTAATAAACGAAATATTATTAAATGTAACATTCAGAATATGATTTTTTTAGTTTGAAATTCTAATTTTACTACGACAATGGCGAAATGTAAGCCGAATGCATTACAAAATATAAGACTTTTAATTGAATTAATTTTGGGGTATATTGAACCGTTATTATATTTTCAATTAACAATAATTTGATCATATATCGTATTTTATATATAAATCATATAACAATATTACATAATATAAATAAGGAATAAGAAAATTAATTCGGAAATTACATGATAAGGAAGGAGGAAAAGAGGAAAATTAATTCTAAATTTACGTAGGAGGTAAATTAATTCGTTGTAAAAAAAGTGGGCCCCTTTATTTCCTTAATCCAAGGAGCCAATCAGAATCATTTAAAAGCTATTGCTTTTATAGAGTTAGATATGCAAGTAAATATGAAGGAAATAATTACAATGATACATTGACTATAACTAGAAGATACATAAAAGTGTTGTGAAATAAAGACAAGAGAGATTTGTAGGCCTTGAACCTCTTTGTACATGGGGATTTTTCTTCAATTTTGTCAGATTTAAGGCGTATTGGCGAAACACAACCAGATCTGCTAACAACATCACCGGATCTAACGAGTTCAATACCAAAATCAGACTCTTCTTCATCTAAATTAGTAAACCAAGGTGTATTAGGTATTTCTGATTCATCAATAAAAGAATCGTCAACACCATCACAGTATTTACATTGAACCTCACAACGCCAATAATAATCGCATTCATTTTTGAGTAGGGTTTTAGAGGGAAATTTGTATATGGGTAGGGTTTTTGAGTAGGGCTTTGATGTAGTTATTGGATTTGTATATGGGTAGGGTATTAGAGGGAAATTTGGATTTTGGGCCAAAAATTTGGACAGAGTCATTAGCATAAGCAGATTTGGATTGGTCACTAATCAGTTTAAGAGAAATAACCCACAAATTTGGAAGACTTAATCAATGGCATTCTTTGTAATTTTAGAAAAATAACAAGGACCAAGTGGCCATTTGCATGGCCAAAATAAGAAAGAAAAGAAATGGGTAAAAAATAGAAAATTAGTAAGTCTTGCTTGCGACGGGTCACCATTTGTGACGGATATTTTGTGAGATAAAATGAATACAAAATGAGTTAGTGGAGAAAAGGGACCACATGAATAGTGTGGGGGGAGAGAAAAAGTGGGTATTTTGTGAGAGAAAACGGTATCCGTCACAAGCTTGCGACGGATAGTGCCGTTGCAAATAAGAATTTGTGATAGAAAATTTGCCATATAAGGGAAATGTGCGGAAAATAGAAAAATTGAGGAAGTATGATTTAACGATAAGCATTGGTGTACAACTATTAAGACCATTGCACATTTTATTAATTTAAATTATTTTAATTTTTATCCAAATAATTTTGCTATAAATATAAGTCAATTTTTGGCTAAATAACAAGAAAAAGAAGAAATTTAAATATAGCTGACAGCCTGACAAGAGGGCGTATTGTATTAAATCAACCACTCAGCTAATTGCCTAAGTGCGTTATTTTCACTAATCTTAAATTTATATTTTGTAACAAAATTTGAATCAACATACCCGTGCAAATTGCACGGGTTTAAAACTAGTAAAATGTTACAACATCTCCCCTTTACCATGTTAATTTAGTTATAAAATGTAGGTTGTAAAAACATATTATAAATAATAGTAGATTTTAATTTAATAACAACTTTAACCAAAATATAGTAATTGCCAAGTTTGCTAGTTAGCGGTTTCACATTACCAAATTGTTTATTTTTCTAGTAAAATGATTAGTATGAATATGAATCATTATTGACAAAATATTTCTTTTCAAGAATAAGATTGTCAATTGAAATAACTTCCAATCTACTGATTAAATATACTAGGATGAGAAACATAATGTAAAATACAGTAGTAAATTACACCATAATTCACCTCTTCAATATGCTATCTACCAAACTCACCAAATAGCATATTGACGACTCAGAGAACCTAACCCAAAGATGGGGGTGTAAAGGGAAAGTAAGATAACCCTGGTTTCATAATTATATTACTTGTATCTGTTTTTCCTTAAAGAACCAAACCCAAACAAATGTAACGGCATAATGACCAGGCACAAAGATGAAACTCAAATTCTGTCCGACAGAAACAACTAATGCAATTTCAGGTCAAAATTGCTCCAAGAAATTCCAAAAGCTGATTAAGCCAAAAAAAAATTCAAATTACAAACCAGAGTATATCTACTCGAAAACGCCATTAAATTTCCCGTAATCACCATCAGAAGCAGGCATTACTAGAGTTCTTCAGGCAAACAGATTCTTCATCCGTATCTGAAAACATCCTGCAAACAGCTCTGCAGATGAACAGTCAACCTGTATACAAATAACACAATAAACTGCTTAAAATAAGATGACCCGACCCGACCTGCTTTCAGAAAAACCTGGACCTGCAAAACTTGAAAATCTATGTAAGTTTTGTTCAATAAAACAAAGAGTCACATAAAGGGATCTGTTGTAATTAAGCATGAGGGATGAGAGCCCACAAGTCCTAAAGCTCAAGACTCAATGGCCGTGATCCCATGACACGTTTACGCAAAAATATATCACCGTGAAATTCACCAAATAAACATCAAGATGCACGTGCAAATACCTGAAGAGTACCTGAATGCTTCAGGATGAGAAAAGCTAAGCTAAACTCTAACCAGCTAAACAACACACTGTGAAATTTCTTGAGATAAATGCCAAACTACGGAGCAAGCAGTTAACCAAAATTCAGGTTGATTTGACTCGTTTAAATCAACGTCAAGTCAGCAAAAAAGCACGAGTTCAAGGCAAAAAGGAAAAGAAAAATGTTGATCCAAAACTCAGCCAGGAACACTTTTTACACAAATACAAGAACGAGAAATGAAGACCAGGTATGTTTATGATAAATGAGCTAAATCATATCTGATACCATCAACAAGTAGCTTGGTCAACCAAACATACACCAAATTTCAATCAGGCAACAGTTTAAAATCGTTAATTAAGACTGTTGATCAGCTTTTTAATCTTAACACAACATAAGCATCATCATGTGTAATTATAACGATGGTTCAAAGTGCAAGTTGTGAAGCTAAGGTGTAATTATAACGATGGTTCCTGCTTGCTCACCAATCTCATTTATATTATCCCCTTTTGGCTTTGGTGCTCAAACAAGGTCAACTTTGACCGATATTTTCTCACAACAATAGCTGTGTTGCAACTTTCTAAAAATTATAAAATAAGTATAGCTGGTTTAATAATAAAATAAGACAACGTTTATTTGAAGAAATGGGTGTGTTTGGATAGCAAAAGTGGAGGAAAAGGGAGGGGGGAAGGGAAAGGAAAGGGAGGGAAGGTAAGGGGAGGGGGAATGGAGGAGGTGATTTTCCCTCCAAATCTTGCCTTTGTTGGAGAGAAGATAATTTGGCTTGGAGAAGGAAAATGGAGGGATCGATTTTCCTTCCCCTCCACCTTCATTTTGCTAACCAAATTTCTCATCCCTTCAAATCCCTCCTTCCCCTTTCCCTCCAAATCCTTCAATCCAGACATACCCCTAGGGGTGTGTTTGGATAACAAAAGAGGAGGGAAAGGGAGGGGAGGGAGAAGCAGGGAAAGGGGGGCAATCTAGTGTGGGTGTTTGGATACAATTTCCTTCCAAATCTTGCCTATTGTGGAGAGATTTTGATTAGACTTGGAGAAGGGAAATTGGATCCCTCCAAATCTGTCCCCATCTATTTCCTTTCACCCTCATTTTTGCTATTCAAACAAGGGTGTGTTTGGATACAATTTTAGGAGGGAAAGGGAGGGGAAGGGGAGTGAGGGGAGGGGAAGGGAGGGAAAATGAAGTGTGGTTGTTTAGATAATAAAATTGATGAGATGGAAATGGAAGGGGAGGAAGGAGGGAGATGGACTAATGGATGGAGATTATCCAAGAAATGACTTTTGATAGTTAGATGAGGGTTCAAATAGGGTTTTCCTTCCAAATCTTGCCTCCCATGGAAAGATTGTAGGTTGCTCTAAAGGAGGGAAGTTAAATCCTCTCATTTCCTTCCCCTCCCATTTCCTTCCCTCCATAAATTGTATCCAAACGAAGGAAAATAATCCCCTCTTTCCCTCCAATTCTCTCAATCCAAACAAACCCTTAGTGGTCAAAGTTGATATGCCGTATTATTTACCCGAAACCAGGAGGATAATTTTGAGATTGTGGTAGTACTATTTTTTTCAGAGACCATTTCAAAAACAGGAAAATATATTTTACTTTTATCATTAAGAAATGAACCTGTACTCCACCTGCACAGTGGAAAATGGTAGGTAAGAGATAAACCTTCTACGAGACTATCTTAGAAACTAGAAAGAGATGAAAAAAAACTTGATGCAAAATATAACCTCACAGCTATGAGAAGTAAATGCATACCATAGCCTCTGGTCACTGCTCTTTTTCCCTGTTCCATTGCTCAATCTTAGCTCTCCTCTCCTCACTGTTCTCCCTCACTGGAATCCTGTCCCTTCTACCACCCCGTCCAACAGGGCTAGGGCTTCTTGCACTTCTTCCCTTGTCATGGTACCGCTGACCTCTATCATCCTCTCGTCTACCATAGCCACGACCACCAGAGGAGCGGTCACCACGTCTCTCCCCTCGGTTCCGAGATCCAGGGCTGTGGCTTCTACTACGGCTGCGCCTATGTCTATGTTTCCCGAACAACTGTCTCCTCAGCTCCCTGAAACGAAAAAACAGAAGGACTAGCTTGTTAGAAAATAAATCCTCCAAATAGTTAAGACCTTCAAATATCTAATCTGAAAGAGCTTACCTGCTAATTTTTTTCAAATGCATAAAATTGCATAAGCCTCCACGATTGCATACATTCTCCTCATACTGCCTGCATGTAGCTTCACGAAAGTCCGTCACAGGAGAGAAGTCAACAATGATTGGACGACCAGCATAGAATCTCCCATTCAAGTTGCGGAATGCCTCGCCAGCCTGTTCTTCCTCTCTAAATTGGACATAAACATTACCAACCTGCCAATATATGAGAGGAAAATAAATAGTCAGTAACTTAGTACCTCTATAAAATACACCAAAGATTTGTTAAGTGGAACGATATCCATTGAGAAGTAAAGGTGTACCATGTGGTCAGACAAATTGTCACAAATGTTGAGACACTCAATCTCCCCATACTTGCTAAATTCCTTGAACAAGTCCTCATAGAAATCCTGCAGATGCAAATACCAGAAATAGATCAGTCATATGAAGCCAACACCACTATCAGCTTAAAGCCAGCACACTTGCGACAAAAGGTACTAATTTTAAAAAAACAGAAGTTCAATGTTGACATTCCACTATCTAAAATCAAAGCGCAAAAAGAAAAAAAATCATGGCTTTTACTTTCTGGTATCAGCTTAGTTTTAAAGGTGCAGGGACCACCGAGGTGACAAGAGCCCACAGCAAATGAGGCATGAAGCACATGCCTCCTGCATTAAGGGACATTCAAAGCACAAACAAACTTATAATACCATAAAAAGAAAAATTTGTGCAACAAATACTCTTAATTATAAAGAATGCTAACAAGTAGATTGCTATAGTGCGACCCTCAATGCAATTTGGTAATAGCTCAATGAACCTGCACCTATGCCTCTCTAAAGAGCAAGTTTTTTTATTAAAAGAAACAGAAAAGAAGGTTAACATCAAATTGGAGAGAGGTGGGGACACCAAATGCATAAAGCTAGAAGAATTCAAAACACCAAAAACCTAGCACAACGTGATAACATATATGTCGCAATAAGGAGTTGGCGAAAGAAGTGTCATAAGTTAGAGAGAAATTAGAATGTTAATTTTGTCATGGTCAATCAGCAACTAAACATACTCAATAACATACTAAAAACTCTCTCTAAATAATTTTGAGGGAGAAAGTCTTCTAAAAGAAAAACAAACCCAAAATAGAAATATGGGTGTTGAATGTCTTATATTTCCTTCTTGGCTTCCTTCCCCATCTAGCTCTTCATTTCTATAGAAATTTATTCAGTTTAATATTCTTGATTTTTACCCCCTATAAGTTTTGACTCTTTTTGCTGTCCATTTTAGCCTAAAAGAGCTTTCTTAAGTCATTTATCTTAAAGAATGGGGGTTAAATCAAGAATGTAAATAGAATTTTTTGAGTCTTTTTCTAATGCATTGATTAAAGTTGAACAATATTATTATTGGAAATATCTAAATCCATTAATCTTTCCAAAGATTTGAAATTTATCAGTATAATATTTAACTCCATTAATGTTTAGATTTCTCATCTGTTTCTCTGATCTTGAAAGCTAGTCTTGTCATTCCCATGTGATACTTTAGCCACTTATCCAGCCTCCATCTTTGACCTCTTCAAAGTGTCACTAATGGTGATAGACATTTGGTACTTCTAAAAGATCATTAGCAGATCTAGTTTCTTTATTTTGAAATTTTAGGTTTTCTTTTTCCCCCTTGTTATGTGGGATTATTGTCTTATATTTTTGTAAGTTCGGGAACTTTGGATGTTTTATGATTCCAATGGTATATTGAAAGTTTTCCGCTTTCTTTTACCGCTCACATCCGCGAGGATGTTATTGGTTGATTTCGATTAATCTAGTTTCATTAGGTTATCAAAAAAAATACTCCATAACAAATATAACCTGGAAATATTCTCATCCAAGGATACAAGTTTTTCTCTTGTTTTAATTTTTTTTAAAAGGCAAACAAATCCGTATCAAGCATCTTAGAAAATAAAATGGCACTGAGATCCCCACACCCTCGTCCTACAGGAGCGAATTAAATATATAAATGGGACATAAACATAATATAACTTTGGTTCTCTCATCGACTAAACAGAAATAACTACAGCCACAGAAATCCAATGCTCATATGGCTTCAAAACAGTGAACCACGATATAACATATTCAGCAACAAATATTAAGGAAAAAACATCAGATAAAACTTTAGATTCAAATTACTACAGTACTAAACAACGAAAACATCACGTGAGTTGATTAGTGGATTTCCTTAGGACTACAAATGGAAAGAGTCTCACAAACTCCCTCAAAAATTTGAAAGATCACATCACTCAGCAGCACTGCTTTGCACTCAGTTATACATTCCAAAAAACATCTATCCATGTAATGATCTATAGCAGTTAGCGACATCAGAAAATCCGATCCAAATATTATTGAACATTAGCAAACATACAAAATAACATCACATTAGGGAATAACAAGTGAAACAATAGTAGCACGAAAAGCAGCATAGCATCACAAAAAAATGCACCAGATCATGAATCAGTATCAATGAACCAATTACTGCCAGCAATGCTTGCCAATTCGATCCATAGATTGTTACAACATTGAACTAACAAATATTATCACAACAATAATGAGACGATAAAATGAACAAAAAACAAAGGGAAAGACAAGCCATGACATTATAATTTAAGTCTATTGTTATGGTTGAAATTAAATAAGCATAGAAAGTAACATAACATAAATTCGACGATATCTCGTGATTCAGTAGTATCATCGTTAAACTCTAAAACATTACTAATGTTGAACATCTGAATCAGTCAATAGCTAAATGTTATCCAAAGTATCATCGAAACATTCTGATTCATGATATGTATAGGCAACAAATCAACATACAAAACAGAAGCAGGGAAGTGGCAAATAAGCCCCATACGTTTGTCACTACGTGCATATTAGCCCCATATCTTTCTAATAGTGCAAATTAACCCAACTACTTACCCTGAATGTGCAATTAAACCCAATTGAATAAATTTAATTTAATTTCTCGCCGGAAACGAAATGATGTGGCACCGGAAAGATGACTAAGATTGAAAAAAGTACACGTTACTTACCATTACCTACAGGCTACAGTGCTACTCTCTTCCGCCATTTTATACTCTCTTCCTCCTCTCTCTTTTTCACCATGTCTCCATTTTCTACTCTCTTCCACCATTTTCATATTGACTACCACTAACAGTTAATCCTAAATGGATGACTAAGATTCATTAAGAAACAAAATTCATCTCTAACATAACTCCGATGAGTTGGTCTCTTACGTATTTCAATCTCATTCCAGCCTTTTGTTTTTTTTGCTATAAAATTACTTCAATACTCTATTAATTAAACCCCCCAAAACCCCAGAAACTAAAATTTCTACCGTCACATACTTCACTTGGAAAATATCAAGTGTAACTAAATTGCGATAAATCATTCATAATTTACAATAGCAACCGTAAAAACAATCAGTAATTATAGAAATTAGGGAAGAGAAACCTGAATTGTCTGGTGATACAGCTGGATTTGTACAGAAATTATCTTCTTATTCTTAATTGATTGCATCTCCACAACTTTTTTTTAAAATTAGTTATTTAGCATCTCTCCGGTGCCACATCATTTCGTTTCCACGAGAAATTAACTTAAATTTATTCAATTGGGTTTAATTGCTGTAAGAAGTGGGGTTAATTTGCACTATTAGAAAGATATGGGGCTAATATGCACCATATCATGAATTAAACAACATTAGCTATGACATCATGAATTGAACATCCTAAATTTCTGATTCATGGCATGTTTAGCCCCAAATGAAGACACGAAACAGAAAACAAGAGCAGAAATGCAAAAATAGGTATAAAATCACGAATTGAGCATTCATGAGATAAACAACAATAACAACATAATAGCTTTAAACTAATCTGTTGAGCATTCTGATTCGACATGTTTGGGCCGCAAATTAACACACAACAGCAATAGAGCATTCACAAGACGAACGCTAAACCACGAAACCCTAACTACGCAACGAAATCGAACAGAAGTGATGAAACTGAGCGAAATTCATTAAAACTTATAATCTCCATTAAATCGATGAATGAATGATAGTAATTAAAAATAAAAAAACAAAGAGAGAATATAAGGGAATAAGATAGAAAAGGAAAGGAGAGAGAACCTCGAAGTGTTGTTGAACTTGACGAGGGTCAAGGGGTGCGCCGAGAGAGTCAATGCCGGGAGTGATCATATCGGGACGCTGGTACATGTTGGATAGGACTAGGGTTGGGCTGATGGTGGGCTTGGTATGGAGACGCGCACAACGGTCACCGTGACGACAGGCGCCTATTTTGAAGTAGAAGGGGCAGTTAACTCTGTCCTTTTCAGTCCCGAATATGGATGCTAAGTGTTCCGCCATTGTTACAACAATCGCTTCTCTCTGGTGTTTTGTTTTTCTCTGATGTGTTTGTTCTGGTGTTTACGTTTCTGAATTCTGGAGGAGATTTGAGTTGAGTTGAATAGTGTCGGGCTTAATCTTAATAACTACGGAGTATTATTGTTTGCGTTAGTTCAGTCGGCGATGCTACAGCCTACAAGCCTACAACTCCGTATTTGGTTCGGCCTCTAATTAATTTCCTCAAATTTCTCTCCTTCTTCTAACTTCTAATTGCCCTTGTCGGTTAGACCTCTTCTATACATCTGTTGGGGCTGGTGTCCTTGACAGTTAGTACAATAACTTACTAAATCTCTTAAAAGGATCACAAGGGCATACTTCAGTATTATTATCAGTTGATCCACGTTTATCAATAACGGTTGGCTTGCTAGATAAGTTTGACGTTATTGTCATACGGATGGCGGTGATCAACTGGTCCCTATACGTCACACCTATAGGACACGTTTGAGAGATGTGAAGGTATGAAAATACAGTCACATTTATGCCGGATACGACTAAACAGTTAGTCAGAGGTATTGACTATTAAATTAGTCAATAAGATGTTGAGATTATTATTTAATACGGATTAAATAATTTTAGCTAACATGGATTACATGATTAATTCGTAAATTAAATATAAACGGTAATATTCAATTAAATATTGTATTCGCGTATTAATATAAACAGTTATATTAATTTGGGTAATTATACAATATCGTAATTTTATCAGACCATATTAATGCATCGACTGCATTAATATCTGATAACATATATGCGATTTATAAATAAAACCCACGAATTATATTATTAGCAAACGGGTCGAATCACGCAAAGGAATAAGGTAAGAGTGGAAAAAAGCCCACCCTTACCCTATACCCGTTCGGCCGACCATGTATACAAAAGGAGAGTTATTCTCCTTTTGTCAATCACTGGTAATTCATATTTCATAGTATTAGGGTTTTGAGAGCATCCTCCTCCCAAAATCCCAGATTTCACATCAAAACTCACAAAAGCTCTCCCCATATTGCAAGGCAATTAGAGGGTATTTCTAGCACACGCGGCATCATCTCATACTAAGTCTTGGGTGCAAGTTATAGGAGGGAATTTACTTTAATTCCTGTTCTTAGGCCTATTCAAGCAAGGACCCAAGGTTGTATTCTTTTTCATGTTTTTAATTATCTTATGACCATAATTCACAACTGTAAAATTCGTTATAATCCTTCATGTTTTAGGGCGAATACATGCTTTATTCCCCACAAGTGGTATCAGAGCCAAGGCCACGAAATTTTACTTTTGTGTTTTTCATAAGTTTTGTTTAAAAATTTTGAAATTCGTTTTCTGTCGCCGTGTGGGTCGATCGACCTCTTGTTGCGGTCGGTCGACCGGCTCCTGCGTAAGTTTTCTGTTTCGACAGTTTTCTTTTTGTGAGTAATCGATCTTGTTTTCGATTCTTGTTTACATATTGTTAATTAATCGATATTTTTAGCAATATGTGAATCCTTGTTGTTTAATTTGATTTACACGTTTTAAATCAAAAGTTAAAAACTTGTTTTTGATTTTAAAAGTGCAGCGTTTTGCGGTTTTCAGAAACTCGTTTTTCCAGTTTGAAGGTCGGTCGACCTGGTTAATAGGTCGGTCGACCTGGTGCTGTTACAGGAAGTCTGTTTTTGACTGGCAGATGGTCGGTCGACCTTGTTGATGCGTGTCTATTTTATGATGTTTTACATCTATTTTCACACGCATTTTAGAGCTCATTTACGATGTTTTAGCATTTATTTCCCAACAATTGTCTACTTTCGTATTTTTATGATCTTTTGCAGATTTATGCGGAAAAGGGACGATTTTATACCAAATTTATGCCCTCGGAACTTTTTCATGAATAAGGACAAAAAAGAACGAAGCCTAGCGCACATTTCAAGGCCTAAAGATAGCTTTAACAAGCAAAGAATCAATCCACGACATAACAGCCTGTTTCAAATGGCTATATCTCGAGTTCTAGAGCTGATAATGGAGTGATTCCAGTTGGAGGTGAAAGCTTATCTTCTTAGCTTTCCAACGCCGCAAGAATCGCTTGATTACGATAAGTAACGAAGAAATGGCGGCTGTTTTAAGATCGACGCGCGCTGCAGTCCCGACAACCAGGTCGACCGACCCACAAAGTAGGTCGACCGACCACAGCAAAGACCCAGAAGTTTCCGCGAAATGCCCAATCAATTTATTAGGTCATTAGGAGGTCGACCGACCCAAAAAGTGGGTCGACCGACCGACCCACTGTGTTTCCGCGATTTTTATTTCGGGCTTTGCTCCTAATCTTGTAATTAGAACTTATTTAAGGAGACCTAAACTCTAAAATTAGGTCAAGCAGCCACTTTAATAAAAACTCCATTGTTAGAGAGAAGTTTTACCAAGCTTCCATCTTTGTTCTTAGATTTTCCAATTAAGTTGTAAGTTTGCTACAATTCAATCTTCCCTTTTAATTTAATCTTGTTATTCATCTTATTGTTGTTTCTTAATTCATGTTTTCCCTTTTATTGTCATCTTTAATTATGTTGATTCCTTCGATGTTCTTAGTTATTGTTAGTTTCATAATTAGAAGTATGCATAGCTAATTCTTGTGATTAGGAATTAGGGGAACCATGGTAAAAATTTGATTTTGATAGTTTAATGATTGAATTACCAATCCCCCATTGTTGTTGGTGAACTAATCCTTAAGATTGAAAGATTATTAGGATTAGTTTAACAACAACTTTGGGATTGCCCTTGAACGAAAGTTTAGTGCTTTTCTAGAAACCCTAAGACCGTAAGGATTGGGTAGAATATTGACCTAAAGGTTTATTCTTTGTTCCTTGGGATTGTGTTATTTGGTTATTTTATCTTTCATTGACTTGTTTTAACCATGGGGAACCAAAGTTCCTAATCTCCTTTTTACTTTGTTTTATTTCTCTTGTTTATTTTGTCCTTTTAGTTATTAGTTTAAATCATCAAATCAAAACCCCTTTTTTTGGTTACTTGTAATAGACTTTAAATTCGCAAACATAATTAACCTTGTCTCTCTGTGGTTCGACCCTTGACTTATCCTATCTAAGTTTAAGGCCTTTAAGCTGAGGTTTTATAAATCTTATCTTTGGCACCCCTCAACGACGGGTGTCACTTGTGGTGAGGTCGATCGACCACGTTACTGTACACAGGCGTTTTATTTTTCGAAAATAACTTGTTTTATTTTCCCTTGGCTATGCTATATACGGAAATAGTATATTATTTTTGTGAAACGGTTCACTCTCGCGTGATACATATTATTTTAAAACGGTTTAAGATAATGGATTATAATTTTATTAAAATTAAAGTGATTAAAACGGTATAATCACATAATTTTAATCTCGTAGGGTGGTTTGGTAAAATTTGTTAATCATAATAACAGTATTGTGTCAAGAATGAATTTTAATTTTAGTTGATTCATTTTATTTATCGTCTTGTGAATGCCTTGAATGATTTCAATAACGTATTTAATTTTTGCAAACGGTTGTAACTTAGTGTGGCTTTAGAAGATTGTGTCACCGTAATGATGGGACACAGTCTTGTTTGTAATTTTGAGATCTTGTATCTCCGTTTTGGGTTTTTGCCATGTAATTACTTTTGTATTTAAATTTGAATGTAAATAGGGTTATATTTGTAATTTAAATTAGTAATTTTGTGAAGACCAAAGACGGAGACCGGATGCTCACTCCCGCTGCAAAGACCAAGATGGAACATCAAGACAAGCTTCTAGGGTCCAACGGTGGATTCCAAAGTTGTTTTTATGTTTATTTTGGTAGGATAGGCCACACTAGGACTTTTATTTACGTTTATTGCATTTATTTTATGCTTTCATCGATAATAGCTTGCATCATATTCCGCCTAAAAACCAAACCACCTATAACATGCCTGAAAACTGACTCATGTAGAGGTCACGCGTTAGTTTTCTGTGACAATACAGATGTCACATGTCAAATGCAAAGCCATCACTTTATTTCATTCATTCACGTATATGCTAGATATTAGTTCACTTAAAATGGATAAATAAAAGTTGATAGGGTCTTCTTCGTATAACCAAAAATTGAGAATAGTCTTTATAAATCAGACTCCCATGAATCCCTTCTTCGTCGGTAGGCATAATATGACCCATTCTACGTCGGGTAAGTGGGAACAGATGATTTATTTTATCTCAACATCGTGGTCACTCGATACTATCTAGCGACTGTGATGTACTAATAGATAGGATTTACGGAAATCTATCGACCAGGAGTTCCAACGGTGGAATTAGCCAAGCTGTAGGCTTATCAATATACGGAAATTGAGTCTTGGGATCATTTATATAATTCTTGAGGGAGATCAATTATATAAATGCATGAGTCTACGAGTTTAAATACAATTTAAAATAGACTTAAATCACAACGATGAGTTGCTTATATGGTTTTGTTTTTATCTTCTTTTCAGTGTAGAACACGATCAATTAAACTGCTGTATAACTAATGGCTGGTGAAGACTCAATGCCAAGTGCCAAACTAGCACGTGAATCCTGGCTAAAAGCCTTCATGGACTCCATGAATCAGTCTACTAGACTGAGGAATGATGGGTCAAACTTCTCTGACTGGGAGGCAGCGTTACGGAATGCTGCCATTGCTGACGGAAAGCTCAAGTACTTAACTGAGCCAATTCCGGCACACCCAGGAACTGGAGCTAGAGCTAACGAAGTTCGCGCCCATAGCGACTTCGTCATGGAAGCGGGTGCGATAAAGAACGTACTCATCTATGCAATGGAATCCAATTTGCAAAGACGCTTCATCACCCATGTTGCAAACAAGATTTTCACCACGCTCTCTAACGAATTCTCGAAAGCTCCGAGATTTGTTTCTTATGAGCATACATGTCGCTTCTTTGAGGCGAAACTCCAGAAGGGCCAAGCTGTTAGCCCACATATTCTCAACATGATTGAGAACATCGAGAAACTGGAGACCCTAAACTGCAAGATCAGTGAGAAAATAATCGTTGATCGAATGCTTCATTCGCTTCATGATGGGTTCGCCCTCTTCAGGGCCAACTATTACATGAACGACATGAAGAAGACTCCTCATGAGCTCCACTCCCTTCTCGTACAGACCGAGAAGGACCTGAAATTAAATGGGAGCGTGAAGCAGGATGGTCTCATGATCTCCAGCAAGGGTAAGGGTAAGGGGAAAGCTAAAGCTCAGGGCGACCTAGCGGTAGGTAAGCCCAGGTTCAAGAAACCAGGATTTACTAAGAGTGGGCCAGGTGAGTCGAGAAACTCATAGGGCAAGACAAAGAGCAAGGATACAAGCATGGAATGCCACCATTGCCATAAGACCGGGCATTGGAGGCGCACATGCCCCGTGTATCGGGAGGACATTAAAGCAGGCCGCGTTATTCCTGTTGGTATGTCTTCTTCTTCTTTTATTCACATGATTGAGATTAACCATGCAAGTTACGGAACTTGGGTACTAGATACTGGTTGTAGTTCTCATCTATGTAATCATGTGCAGGGCCTCCGAAACCAAGAACCCCTCATCAAGGGTGAGGTTGACCTGCGTGTCGGGAATGGAGCACGTGTTGCTGCAGTCTCGAGGGGAACATACGTGATCCAGCTTCCAAGTGGATTCGAGTTATCTTTATATAATTGTTATTATGTTCCTAGTTTATCCAAAAACATTATTTCAGTTTCTGCACTTGACAAACTTGGTTTTTCATTTGTAATAGAAAATAACAGTTGTATTTTCTCATTACACAATATGATTTATGGCAAGGCAGTTTACATGAATGGAATTTATGTTTTAGATCAAACCACCGAGATATTACATGTGAATAACAAGAGATTAAAGGTAGGTGACAAAGATCAAACTTACCTATGGCATTGTCGTATGGGACATATAAATGAGAAATGCGTAAAACAGCTCATACAGAATGGAGCTATCTCGGCCTTTGATTTCGAATCATATGGCACGTGTGAATCATGTCTCATCAGTAAGATGACTCGTATTTCCTTCAAAGGTGTTGGAATGCGCGCTGCCGACTTATTAGGACTCATACATACAGATGTATGTGGCCCTATGTCGATCAACGCACGAGAAGGCTATAGGTATTTCATCACTTTCACGGATGATTTGAGTAGATGTGGATATGTCTACGTAATGAAACATAAAATTGAATCCTTTGACAAGTTCAAAGAATACCAGAATCGGGTACAGAACCAACTGGGAAGAAAGATTAAAGCACTACGTTATGATCGTGGTGGCGAGTATCTTTCACACGAGTTTGATCAACACCTTAAAGACTGTGGCATCGTGCTACAGTTGACTCCACCTAAAACACCACAATTAAATGGTGTGTCCGAACGGAGAAATCGAACTCTACTTGATATGGTTCGATCCATGATGAGTCACACCGTTGTGCCTGATTCATTGTGGGGCTATGCTCTTTTGTCAGCCGCTCTAATTCTTAACCGAAGTCCGTCTAAAGCTGTTGACAAGACTTCATATGAATTATGGAAGGGAACGGTCCCTAACTTGTCCTTTATTCGGGTTTGGGGCTGCGAGGCTTACGTCAAGTGGAGACACGAGGATAAGCTCGGCCCGCGATCGGTCAAGACATACTTTATAGTCTATCCAAAGGGAACTTTTGGTCATTACTTCTACTCGCCAACCGAACAACGTGTTTTTGTTGCGGCTAGTGCGACGTTCTTAAAGAAAGAATTTCTCGAGAACAAGTCGAGTAATAGAACCTTCGATCTATCGGAGATTCAAGAACCAACTATCGAGCAGCCATTGGAGGAAACAGTTCCTTCAACCTCGGCTGCGGTAGATATTCCTGAGGAACCTAGGAGGTCGGGAAGAGTCTCTATTCCTCCGGACAGATACATTGGTATGGTCGAGGAACATGACATAGATGACATCTTACTCCTAGAGGGTAATGAACCCACAACCTATAAAGGTGCCATGACTAGTTCTGACTCAAAGCTATGGCTAGAAGCCATGCAATCCGAGATGGACTCTATGTATGAGAACCACGTGTGGGATCTTGGGGACCTACCTGCCAAGGTACGTCCCCTTCAATGCAAATGGCTTTACAAAATAAAGCATGTCGTGGAAGGAAAACAAGATATCCACAAGGCAAGACTAGTTGCTAAAGGTTTCACCCAAGTGTCAGGCTTGCACTACGATGAGATCTTTGCACCCGTAGTCATGCTGCGTTCCATTCGGATTATCTTAGCGATCGTCGTATTTCATGACTATGAAATCTGGCAAATGGACGTTAAAACCGCCTTCTTAAACGGTTATTTGGAGGAAGAGTTGTACATGGTACAACCCGAGGGTTTTATTAATCCGGAACATCCTAAGAAGGATTGCAAGCTTAAGCGTTCCATCTATGGACTTAAGCAAGCATCACGGAGTTGGAATCATCGCTTCGACCAAGTGATAAAAGAGAATGGTTTCATTCGATCAGTCGAGGAACCATGTCGATAACATACTCTTGATTGGGAATGACATACCTCTCCTTTCTTCGGTTAAATCATGGTTGAAAAACCATTTCCAGATGAAAGATCTGGGAGAGGCACAAAGAATTTTGGCATCCGGATCTATAGGGATAGATCACGACGGATGTTGTCTCTCAGTCAGGAGTCTTACATAGATAAGATTCTAGAGAGATTCAGCATGACGAACTCCAAGAAAGGGTTCCTTCATATGACTACTGGGCTTCACTTGAGCAAGTCTCAAGAAGCTAAGACATTGGAAGAGAAAGAGCGCATGAGTCGGGTTCCTTATGCTTCGGCAATAGGATCGATCATGTATGCCATGATATGCACACGTCCGGACGTTGCATATGCATTGAGTATGACAAGTCGATTCCAAGCTCATCCAGGTGAACAACACTGGATGACCGTGAAAAACATTCTTAAGTACCTACGGAGGACTAAAGATTGGGGATTGACTTACGGAGGCGACTCGACGCTCTGCGCCACGGGTTACGCAGATGCTAGCTTCCAAACGGATCGAGATGACTCGAAATCTCAGTCTTGGATTCGTTTTTACTCTTAATGGCGCTGCTGTCAGCTGGAAAAGTTCTAAACAGAGTGTTACAACAGATTCTACTACTGAGTCTGAGTACTATGCAGCCTCGGAAGCAGCTAAGGAAGCAATATGGATGCGTCAATTCTTACAAGGACTCTCAGTAGTGCCTAGTTCGAATGACCTAATCACCGTTTATTGTGACAATAAAGGTGCCATCTTCCAAGCTAAGGAGCATAAGTCTAGCAACAAGGCTAGACATGTACAACGAAAAACTCATCTAATTAGAGATTACGTGGAGCAAAGGGAGATATTTATTAATAAGATCGCTACGGATGACAACATAGCTGATCCTCTCACAAAAGCATTACCACGTGATAAGCATGAAGGGCACACTAATTCCATGGGAATCAGATGTGTTCCTAAGTTGTAGTACTCTTTTATGAATTCATGTAATAATTCATTTTCTCGTATACTCTATTCAACCTCATTGTTATGATATTTAATGTTTTGTTTTTCATGTGAAATTGTACGCCAATTTTGAACACCACAAAGTGAACTGAATAACATTACATCGTTTTGGTCCTTGATTACCTACTTGAGCTGATAACTCAGGTAATCATTTTGTGACGTTGGTTGATGGTGGGTTCAACGAGCCATAAGTCAAACAGTTGACTGACCAATCACAAAGGCGAGTTATATGGATATCTCGTAGGACACCCCGTGACAACGTTATGGAGTCCTAAATGTTTTATAACATTGGGTGCCAGGTCGTGGATAGGACCTCCATAGTGTTCCTTAGAGTCGAGTCTTTTGACTTTCAACTGTCTCTTGAGATTAAGGCAGATTTTTGGTGACTTTGGTTTCTTTCCCACGGTCATCGTAACAGGGGCCAAGCGGATTTTTTCTGGGTTATTTCATGCTGCGCGAACATCGGCAGGATTCGAGTTGAGGGAAATATCCAAACCCTTATCAGGATTTTATCATTTCTCAGGGCCACTCGAGGAGTAGTAACTGAAATGCATGGCCATGCTCGAATACAGATTCGTTTTATCAGTTAAGTTACTCTCTAGTCGGGGAAACCACTCTTGATACAGATCGCTTGTGAGATACGACCTTTGCGAATGCGGATTTGCAAATTGTCTTACATTGAGTGGGAGAAATTTTAAAAAGATATGAGAATTGGTTATCGCACCTACACTTGTACGGACAAGTGAGAGTTTGTTGGAGCTTGTGTCCTCCACATGTAGTGTGATAACGTCATTGCACATACCCTTGTACGGACAAGTGGGAGATTGTTGGGGCTGGTGTCCTTGACAGTTAGTACAATGACTTACTAAATCTCTTAAAAGGATCACAAGGGCATACTTCAGTATTATTATCAGTTGATCCACGTTTATCAATAACGGTTGGCTTGCTAGATAAGTTTGACATTATTGTCATACGGATGGCGGTGATCAACTGGTCCCTATACGTCACACCTATAGGACACGATGTGAAGGTATGAAAATACAGTCACATTTATGCCGGATACGACTAAACAGTTAATCAGAGGTATTGACTATTAAATTAGTCAATAAGATGTTGAGATTATTATTTAATACGGATTAAATAATTTTAGCTAACACGGATTACATGATTAATTCGTAAATTAAATATAAACGGTTATATTTAATTAAATATTGTATTCGCGTATTAATATAAACAGTTATATTAATTTGGGTAATTATACAATATCGTAATTTTATCAGACCATTATTAATGCATCGACTGCATTAATATCTGATAACATGTATGCGATTTATAAATAAAACCCACGAATTATATTATTAGCAAACGGGTCGAATCACGCAAAGGAATAAGGTAAGAGTGGAAAAAAGCCCACCCTTACCCTATACCCGTTTGGTCGACCATGTAGTATACAAAAGGAGAGTTATTCTCCTTTTGTCAATCACTGGTAATTCATATTTCACAGTATTAGGGTTTTGAGAGCATCCTCCTCCCAAAATCCCAGATCTCACATCAAAACTCACAAAAGCTCTCCCCATATTGCAAGGCAATTGGAGGGTATTTCTAGCACACGCGGCATCATCTCATACTAAGTCTTGGGTGCAAGTTTTAGGAGAGACTTTACTTTAATTCCTATTCTTAGGCCTCAAGCAAGGACCCAAGGTTGTATTATTTTTCATGTTTTTAATTATCTTATGACCATAATTCACAACTGTAAAATTCGTTATATTCCCAATACTATACATGCAGGATTATAACAAATTTATAATGTACGATTTATAGTCATAAACAAAGAAAAAGATACAAAGATTGGGATTAAGAATTAACTTTCTGTCGTTGCAAAGGTCTAAGATCAGATATCAAAACATATATCCTCCTAATCGTTGCACCCAAGATATTCCAAGAAATACCCCTTCTAGAGCTAGAAACTGCAAAATTACCTTTAATTTTGTGTAAGATGAAAGCTAGAGAGAGAGGGAGTATGTATTTCGTGTAACTCGTATTCTTTAAGTTCAGAGCGAATGTCTTATTTATAGCTGCACACAACCTTGCTATTAGACATCAACTAGGATTCCCCAAATCAGTATTTGGTTCTACCTACAGCACTTCATAACAACTGAACAACTTAATAATTGCTCAGACCGAAATTCTATCTTTATAGAATCGGTTATATATCTCTCTTGTGTAATGTATTATCTTATAAATATCTTATATTTATAATCTACGAATTAAATATAACCTTTTATATTTAATTAAATCATTTAATCTTTATTAAATAATTTCATTACACATAATTAAATATAACTTTTTATATTTAATTACGAATTAACATTTTAATTCGTCTTAGCTAATATTATTTAATCAGTATTAAATAATTATGTCATCTTTACTTTAACTAATCGTTTAGTCGTATAGGGTATCAATATGATTACATTTTCATCTAATAATATCTCTTAGATTCCATCCTTTAGGTGTGACTCTTACGGACCAGTTGATTACCGCCATCTGTATGACAATAACGTCAAACTTTCTAGCAAGCCAACCGTTATTGATAAACGTGAATCAACTGGCTAAAATACAAAGTATGCCCAGTGTTCCTTTAAGAGATTTATACGTGTTGTCGCACTAACTGTTGAGGACACTAGCTCCAACAATCTCCCACTTGTCCGTACAAGTGTATGTGCGATAACCGATTCTCATATCCAATTAAATTTCTCCCGCTCAATGTAAAACAATTTGCAAATCTGTATTCACAAAGGTCGTATTTTACAAGCGATCTGTATCAAGAGTGGTTTTCCCGACTAGAGAGTAACTCAATTGATAACGAATCATTATTCGAGCTTGGCCAAGCATTTCAGTTACTACTCCTCGAGTGGCCCTGAGAAATATTAAAACCTGATGAGGGGTAGATATTTCCTTCAACTCGAATCTTGCAGATGTAAGCACAATATGAAATGACCCAAAAAAAAATCTGCTTAGCCCCAGTTACGGTCAGCTAGTGAGAAAGAAATCAAAGTCACCCAAAACTGCCCTTTATCTCAAGAAACAGTCGACAGAAATAAAAGAATCGACTCAAGGAACACGATGGACGTCCTATCCACGACCCGACACCGAATGCTCAATAACATTAAGGACTCCATTGCGTCGTCACGAAAATTGTCCTACGAGTTATCGTTATAATCTCGTATCTATGATCGATCAGTTAACAGTTTGACTTATGGTTTATTGAACCCACCATCAATCGACGTCACAAAATAATTGCCAGAGTTATCAGCTCGTGTAGGCGATTACAGACTAAAACAAATATAATGTAATTCAGTTCACTTTTGTGGTGTTCAATGTTGTCAGTACAATCCACATGAAAAACAATATATAAAACAAAATCGATGGTGTTATAAATAGTATATGAAATAGATACAATATCCAATTCACAAAAAGTACTAATACAACTCAGGAACACGTTTAATTCCTATTGAAATAACGTGCCCTTCATGTTTATCATGTCTTAATGGTTTAGTGAGAGGATCTGCGATGTTGTCATCTGTCGCAATCTTGTCTATCACTATCTCCTTTTACTCAGTAGTAGAATCTGCAATAATACTTTGCTTGGAGCTTTTCCAACTGACAGCAGCGCCATTAAGAGTAAAAACGAATCCAGACTGAGATTTCGAGTCATCTCGATCCGTTTGGAAGCTAGCATCTGCGTAACCGTTTGCGCAAAGCTCAGTGCCTCCACCATAAGTCAATACTCAATCTTTAGTCCTCTGTAGGTACTTAAGAATGTTTTTCACAGCCATCCAGTGTGGTTCACCTGGATTGCCTTGGTACCGACTCGTCATACTCAAAGCATATG
The DNA here is from genome assembly GCA_029255685.2 of Silene conica. Taxonomy (NCBI): domain Eukaryota; kingdom Viridiplantae; phylum Streptophyta; class Magnoliopsida; order Caryophyllales; family Caryophyllaceae; genus Silene; species Silene conica. Next base: position 62,311,594 of record CM055311.2, on the reverse strand, counting down.
CCACGTCTGGACGTGTGCATATCATGACATACATGATCGATCCTATAGCTGACGCATAAGGAATGCGACTCATGCGCTCGACCTCTTCCGGTGTCTTAGGTGCCTGAGTCTTACTCAAATGCACCCCCGAGATCATCGGAAGTAACCCCTTTTTGGAGTTGGTCATGCTGAATCTGTCAAGAATCTTATCTATATAAGACTTCTGACTCAGTGATAACATCCGTCGTGATCTATCTCTATAGATACGGATCCCCAATATACATTGTGCCTCACCCAGATCTTTCATCTGGAAATGGTTCTTTAACCATACTTTAACCGAAGATAAGAGAGGGATGTCATTTCCGATCAAGAGTATATCGTCGACATACAACACCAGAAAGACGATCTTACTCCCACTCGACTTGATATATAAGCATGGTTCTTCGACTGATCGAATAAAACCATTCTTTTTATCACTTGGTCGAAGCGATGATTCCAACTCCTAGATGCTTGCTTAAGTCCATAAATGGAACGCTTAAGCTTGCACACTTTCTTAGGATTTTTAGGATCTGTGAAACCTTCGGGTTGTACCATGTACAAGTCCTCCTCCAAATAACTGTTTAAGAAGGCGGTTTTCACATCCATTTGCCATATTTCGTAGTCATGAAATGCAGCAATCGCTAAGATAATCCGAATGGAACGCAGCATGACTACGGGTGCAAAAATCTCATCATAGTGCAACCCTTGCACTTGAGTGAAACCTTTTGCCGCTAGTCGTGCCTTATAGGTGTCTGGTTGTCCCTCGATGGAGTGCTTTATCTTATAAAGCCATTTGCATTGAAGAGGTCGTACCTTATCAGGCAAATCAACCAACTCTCATACGTCATTCTCATACATAGAGTCCATTTCGGATTGCATGGCATTAAGCCATAGCTTTGAGTCGGAACAGTACATGGCACCTTTATAGGTCACGGGTTCGTTACTCTCTAAGAGAAAAACGTCAACTCCGTCAAGTTCCTCGATCATACCGATGTATCTATCTGGAGGAATGGAGTGTCTACCCGACCTTCTGGGTTCCTCAGGAATACTGACCGCAACAGAAGATGAAGGAACGGTTTCCTCCATTGGTTGCTCAGTATTTGGTCCTTGAATCTCCGATAGATCGAAGGTTATATTACTTGTCTTATTCTCGAGAAATTCTTTCTCTAAAAACTTCGCACTAGCCGCAACAAAAACGCGGTGTTCGGTAGGCGAATAGAAGTAATGACCAAACATTCCTTTTGGATAACCAATAAAGTATGTCCTGACCGATCGCGGGCCGAGCTTATCCTCGTATCTCCACTTGACATAAGCCTCGCAGCCCCAAACCCGAATAAAGGACAAGTTAGGGACGGTTCCCTTCCATATCTCATATGGAGTCTTGTCAACAGCTTTAGACGGACTTCGGTTAAGTATAAGAGCAGCTGATAATAGAGCAAATCCCCATAATGAATCCGGCACAACTGTGTGACTCATCATGGATCGAACCATATCTAATAGTGTTCGATTTCTCCGTTCGGACACACCATTTAATTGTGGTGTTCCAGGTGGAGTTAACTGTAGTACTATACCACAGTCTTTAAGGTGTTGATCAAACTCATGCGAAAGATATTCATCACCACGATCTGATCGTAGTGCTTTAATCTTTCTATCCAGTTGGTTTTCAACATTCGCCTGGAATTCCTTGAACTTTTCAAAGGATTCACTTTTATGCTTCATTAAGTAGACATATCCGTATCTACTTAAATCGTCCGTGAAAGTGATGAAATATCTATAGCCGTATCGTGCGGTGATTGACATAGGTCCACATACATCTGTATGTATGAGGCCTAATAGGTCAGCAGCGCGTATTCCAACACCTTTGAAGGAAATATGAGTCATTTTGCCTATGAGACATGATTCACATGTGCCAAATGATTTATAATCAAATGGAGATATAGCGCCATTCTGTATTAGCTGCTTTACACGTTTCTCATTTATGTGTCCCATACGACAGTGCCATAGATATGTTTGATCTTTGTCACCAACCTTTAGTTTCTTATTATTCATGTGTAATATTTCAGTCGATTGATCTAAGACATATATACCATTCATGGAAACCGCTTTACCATAAACCATTCAATTTAAAGAAAAAATACAGCTATTATCCCTTATTAAGAATGAAAATCCGTCTTTATCGAGTACGGAAACTGAAATAATGTTCTTAGATAAATTGGGTACATAATAACAGTTATACAGATATAACTCGAATCCGCTCGGTAGTTGGATCACATATGTTCCCATGGAAGCAGCAGCAACTTTTGCTCCATTCCCGACTCGCAGGTCCACATCACCCTTTGCGAGAGGTGTGATGTTTTTTAGGCCCTGCAAATGATTACACAGATGAGAACCACAACCGGTATCAAGTACCCAAGTTCCGAAACTTGCATGGTTAATCTCAATCATATGAATATAAGATGACATACCAACAGGAGTGACGCGGCCTGCTTTTATGTCCTCACGGTACACTGGACAGTTCCGCCTCCAATGCCCAGTCTTGTGGCAATGGTGGCACTCAATGTTACCGTCTTTGCTCTTGGTCTTGCCTTGTGAGCTACTTGTCTCACCAGGCCCACTCTTAAATCCGGCCCTTTTGAATTTAGGAGGCTCAGCTACTGTTAGCTGTGTTTGAGCTTTTCCCTTACCCTTTCCCTTCTTTGCAATCATGAGAACGTCTTGCTTCATGCTCACACTCAAATTAAGATCCTTCTCGGTCTGTACGAGAAGGGAGTGTAGCTCATGAGGACTTTTCTTCATGTCATTCATGTAATAGTTTGCCCTGAATAAGGAAAAACCATCATGAAGTGAATGAAGCATTCGATCAATGATTACGTTCTCACTGATCTTGCAGTTCAGGGACTCCAATTTCTCGACATTCTCAATCATATTGAGAATGTGTGGGCTAACTGGTTGGCCCTTTTGGAGTTTCGCATCGAAGAAGCGACAGGTGTGCTCATATGAAACGATTCTCGGTGCTTTTGAGAATTCGTTTGTGAGCGTGGTGACTGGGTTAGGTGGTAAAGGCTCATTTAAATACTTGAGTTTACCATAAGCTACAGCTGCATTCCGTAATGCAGCCTCCCAGTCCGCAAAGTTGGACCCATCATTTTTCAGTCGCGTGGACTGATTCACGTGGTCCATGAAAGCCTTAAGCCAAGATTCTTTTCTTAGTGTGGCACTAGACATAGGGGCATCATTATGACCAGCCATAGTATTTGCAGTATTATTGTTTTGTTTAGGTGAATTCTACACTGTAAACAAGAAATTAAAACATAATAAGCATACCATCGTTTTGTAAATAGTCTAACAAAAACAGTTTAATGCGAGGATTTTAGCATTTATATAATTGATCTTCCTCAAGAACTATATAAACGATCCCAAGACTCAATTTCAGTAAATTGATAAGCCAACCTCTTGGCTAATTCTACATTTAGAATTCTTGGTCGATAAATTTCTGTAAATTCTATCTTTAGTCCACCATAACCACAGGATCGTACGAGGGTCATGATGTTGAGGTAAAATAAGTCAACAGCTACTACTTACCCAACGTAGAAGGGGTCATATGGAGAGTAAGGTCCTATATGCCTGGCGACGAAGAAGGGATTCATAGTAATTTGACTTATAAAAGACTAATCTCAATTTTAGGTTATAGAGGAAGATCTCATCATCTTTAATTTTAATTCATTTAAGTGAACAAATATCTAGCATGCGAGAATGAATAAACTAAGGTGATGGCTTTAAGGGAAAAACGTGTGACATCTTTACGTCGACACAGACAAGCATACATACTATATGAGTCAATTTTCATGCAATTCAGGTGGTTTGGTTTAGGCAGAAAAATGATGCAAAACAAACATGTGAATGAAAAACAAAACGGAAATAAAGCAAGTCCTAGTGTGGCCTATCCTACCAAAAAGAACAAAAATACAACTTGGAATCTATTCAGCAATGGACCCTGGAAGCTTGTCTTGTCTTGATGTTCCTTCTTGGTGATGTAGTGGGAGTGAGCAATCTGATCTCCGTCTTGGTCTTCTTATTTACATTTGAAGAATTACATAATAAAATCCTATTATTATGTTCTAATTCCCAAAAACGTAAAAAAAATATTACACAAGGGAGATTCGAGATCTCATAAATACATCACAAATTATGTTTCCTTCATTACGAAAATATAATTTACTAAGGCCACACTAGCTATTACAAGATACAACTGATTGTAAAAGCGTAAATAAATCCATTCATTCATTCAACAATATAATATATAGAATGCATCATACTAATTAAATTAATCTTTCAAGACATAATTCCGTAATTATGTAGAGTAATTTACCCAAACCACCATTTATTGATTAAAATTATGTGATAATTCCATACTTATTCTCATAATTTAATCAAACAAACATATTCATACTATCGTATAATATGATTAATCCAACATTATTTTAAACCGTTTTAAAATAATTTAGGTATCAAAACTTAGTGAACTTTTTCACCCAAAAATTACACATTATCCTTATAATGTATAGATATACAAAAGAAAAACGGAAAAAACAGCCCGCGATATAATAAGAAAAGCCGAGACGAAAGAAGAAAGGTAAAAAAAAACAACATAGCTTTCCAGCGCTTTGAAAACGCTGAACATTCAAAACGCTGCAAACCAGAAAAGTGCCGCAAACAAAGCGCCGGAAAACAAGAAAGAGGAAGGAAAAATATTCCGGCGCTTCCAAAAAGCGCTGAAGACAAAGGAAAGCGTCGAAAAATGGGAAAACGCTGCCAACTAAAGTTGCTAATCAAGTTGCGTCGCTTTACGAAAACGCTGTAAATCCAGAATTGAATAAAAAGCGCTGAAACCCATAAAAGCGTCGGGGAAGAAAGCGTCGCAAAAGTAGAAAATAGTAAAAGCACGCCTACAGCCTGATTTTCAAAATTTCTATTTTTTTTCTCTTTTTCTTTTCTTTAAAACTCATGAACTTGAATAACTAATGTCGGGTAGCTATATACGAGATCGATAACCTACAAAATTCTAATCTTTATTAGATATTGTTGTAATCTTAATCATTCAAATTAACCTTTTAAGACGAATATCAAGATTATGGTGGGATCGATCCTTTAGCAAATTATGTAATTCAAGAACATGTGAGACGATTTCCTTTCACGTTTTAATTCAATCTTTATTAAATTAAACATCAACAAATTTATTATTTCGTTATTTTAACTGTTTAAGACAACAACAACAATAAATCAAAAAGGAAAGCGACGAACAAAAAAATTTGTCTCGACTACAAACATACACGACTGTTTTTTATTTTTTTCTTTAAATTTTCTCAAAACGTTTATGAAAATCATACAAAAATAAAATTTGTAAGTCTTAGGCTCTGATACCACTTGTGGGAAAATATTTGTATATAATCCCAATACTATACATGCAGGATCATAACAAATTTATAATGTACGATTTATAGTCATAAACGAAAAACAAGATAAAAATATTGGGATTAAGAATTAACCTTCTGTCCTTGCAGGTCTAAGATCAGATATCAAAACAGATATCCTCTTAATCGTTGCACCCAAGATGTTCCAAGAAATACCCCTTCTAGAGCTAGAAACTGCAAAATTAAAATTACCTTTAAAAGCTAGAGAGAGGGAGTATGTATGTCGTGTAACTCGTATTCTTTAAGTGCAGAGTGAATGTCTTATTTATAGTTGCACACAACCTTGCTATTAGACATCAACTAGGATTCCCCAAATCAATATTTGGTTCTACCTACAACACTTCATAACAACTGAACAACTTAATAATTGCTCAGACCGAAATTCTATCTTTATAGAAATCGGTTATATATCTCTCTTGTGTAATGTTTTATCTTATAAATATCTTATATTTATAATCCACTAATTAAATATAACATTTTATATTTAATTAAATCATTTAATCTTTATTAAATAATTTCATTACACATAATTAAATATAACATTTTATATTTAATTACGAATTAACATTTTAATTCGTGTTAGCTAATATTATTTAATCAGTATTAAATAATTATGTCATCTTTACTTTGACTAACCGTTTAGTCGTATAGGGTATCAATATGATTACATTTTCATCTAATCATATCTCTCATATTCCATCCTTTAGGTGTGACTCTTAGGGACCAGTTGATTACCGCCAGTTGTATGACAATAACGTCAAACTTTCTAGCAAGCCAACCGTTATTGATAAACGTGAATCAACTGGCTAAAATACAAAGTATACCCTGTGTTCCTTTAAGAGATTTATACGTGTTGTCGCACTAACTGTTGAGGACACTAGCTCTAACAGTTTTAGGGCGAATACATGTTTTATTTCCCACACATCGGGATGGGATGGGTATGAACTTGACACAAACTTAATGGATGTTTTTGGTTCTAGGTTTCATTAAGATTTACCCATTTTGGACTACAAAAGACACAAATTCTTATTTTTGACGGGTAAATTTATCGTAAAGTTATTACGAGTCAAATACTATCTATGTAAGGTAAATAGGACAAAAGGAGAATGTATAGAGAATAACAATCAGCCATGTGAGTACTTGACCCGTCGCAAACTTGTGACGTATTATTGTAAAAAAAAAGCTATTTCGGTCTCCTCATATTTCCAAAAGTCTTACCATTATCAGTCATTACTAGACCTGACCAAACCTGACCCGACCCAAAATTCGGCCGAAACCCGACCCGTAACTAACCCTTAAATAACCCGGTTTTTTCAACCTAAACCCGAAAGATACCCGAACCGGTTTTGACCCGTAAACGATGTGTCAAAACCCGACCCACAGTGGATTGACCGTTGGGTCAAGACAATATATTATTTTTAAAATATTAATGTCATATAGGTATTAATAAGTTATAAATTTTTGAGCATAAATATTTATATATATGCGGTATGTCACGTCAATACCTCAAATAACATGCAACGTCATCACCTCAAAGTGTGCGTCAGACCGTTACTTTAACCGTAGTACGTCGAATTACATTCCACGTCAGCACCGCCAACTCATCACCTCATACCACATGCCACGTCATCACATCGAAGTGTGTGTTACGTCGTCACTTTTAGTGTAATACATCAAATTACATTCCACGTTATCACTATCACCTCCTTATTTCGATGGAACACATGTCACGTCATCACATCGAAATGTGTGACACACTGTCGCTTACACCTTATTCCATATCATCATTGTCACCTCATTACCTAGGACTACATGCCACATCAGCAGCACCTCGAAGTGTGTGTCATACCGTCACCTTCGTCGTATGTCGAACTTAACCGCACTTCGCGCCAACACTTCCACCTCATACCTCAAATTACATGTCACGTTATCATTGTTATCTTATTTGAGTCTCATTATCGTACTTAGCGAGTTAGTGAGGTGATGATGACGATGGTGATATTGGTGTTGATGGCGAAAATGGGACAATTAAGTTGACTAAGACGAGCAAGGTGAGAGAAAACGTACAAAGGGTTAGAATTACGATATAATTTATTTTTTAAAAAAAATGCGAGCAAAAGATGTTGATTGACCCGTATTTTTACCCGAACCCGACCCGGAACTCGTATAGACTTGACTCGTATTTTACCCGACCTGAAATACACCCGACTCGTATTTTACACGAATCCATATCTACCCGACCCGTAACCCGTCAGTTCGACCCGTTTGACAGGTCTAATAGCATCCGTGCAATTGCATGATATTTTAGTATTTTAGATAAAATATTAGAGAACTTGAAAATTAATTAAATTAATGTTGTTTAACTCCAACTTGAAAAGGGTACAAAATTTGCATCTATAGTACTAAGGAAGTATTTTATTAGCCTTATTTATAAAGTTAACAATGATTTATGTTAATTAGATGATAAAATATTGTTTAATAGTAAATATAAATTGTGAAAACTAATAAAAATGGTCTAGTAAATATTACTTATACAAAAAATTTATAGTAAGTCTTGGTTGTGACGGGTCAATATCTGTGACGGAAATTTTGTGAGATAAAATGGATACAAAATGAGTTAGTGGAGAAAGGGGACCACATGAATAGTGTTGGAGAAAGAGAAAAAGTGGGTATTTTGTGAGAGGAAACGGTATCCGTCACAAGCTTGTGACGGATACCGCCGTCACAAATGAGAATTTTTGAAAATTTAAGCAATTAAGTGTGGAAAGGGGATTGCTCTTTAGCTTGTTGAACCTTTTGACAACCGCTCAGAGAAAGATGTTAAGAAGTGTGGAAAGGACCTTCGGTTTCACACTTCACGGAATGAAAGAGCACATACAAGTGCACAAGAGCATGGCGTGTTTGGTGCCCATTTCTCTCGCAAAACTTGCTACCAACACATTCCCAATTTTCAATCTCATAGCACCAGAACGTACAAGTAGAGCAGGAGCGAAAAGGAGCAGCAGGATGTACAGGTAGAGCAGGAGTGAAAAAGAGCAGCACAATAGGAAAGGTCGAACACTGCTGGTGGTAGACAGTAGTACAGTAAACCACCATTAACAACATTACAAAAGCGCCAGTGATTTATATAAAAACACAAAAAAACCAATAACTGATGTGGGTTCCCTGATCTAATGGCAACAGCCTGAGTCTTAGAGAAAAGGGAAGGACTGATTGCTCTTTATTTGAAGGCAACTGATTTGCAAAAACCTCGAGCAGGATTGATGTCACTTTAAGTAAAAGAGCAACTTGAAAAACAAAGTAAGAATATCAAAAGACGATGGATCTTACGATAAGTATCTCAAGTCCATATCAATTCGTTTAGGCCAAAATCAAAACCCAAATACTGCAATTCCCGGCAGAACATTAACCAGAAAATCTCACACCAGACTACTATATCTATTTCTTAACATTAAATGAAAAAGGAGGATCCTTGCTGATTTTGTTTCCTCAAAAACCAGTTATTACTCGACAAATAACTCAGTAGGGCTCAACGGGCACCCTGAAGCTCGCTCCAGCATAAATAGCATCTTCACCGAGCTCCTCTTCAATACGCAAAAGCTGCACATCACAAAGGGAATCAGAATCCTAACTAAATGGCATCTTTTACCATCATTTATATTTTCCCAATTTGACAACAACCGTCAAACAATGTTAACTTCGGCTAATATCTTCTTGCATATTCAGAAAATGTGATAGTCAAAATAGACACCGTCTGACTACCTCCAATTTTGACCATTAATCAACTTTATCAAAAACAACAGTTTCCCTCCAACTTTGACCATTAATCAACTTCATCAAAAACAACAATTTCCGGTCTTATTTTTTTTCAGTAAATTAGTAGCTACTGTATAATCAGAGAGACTACTAGTCACAATCCACTACAAAAGACTATGAGAACACTATAAATGGAATAAGCATATACGGTCCCAGCAGATTGGACGCTAGGTTAAATAATCTGAAGCTAACCTGGTTATATTTGGCAAGACGCTCAGATCTGCATGGAGCTCCGGTCTTGATTTGACCCTGTTTAATGAACATGACACCCAATAAATGCCAGACAAACAAACGGAAATCAAATGGTCCCTAACTCACTACATCAAAGAAGCAGGCAGAACAGATTCGTACCGTGGAGAGTCCCACAGAAAGGTCAGCAATGAAAGTGTCCTCGGTTTCACCACTGCAACCCAGAAAAGTGACACATTAAATCAACCGTAGTAAAGGCAGCAACATAATTAACCGAAAGTCTGAAATGTGTTTATTAGTCAAAGATGGATTGTCAAACCTTCGGTGGCTAGCCATCACACCCCATCCAGCCTTCTTGGACATCTTCACAGCCTCGATACTCTCAGTCACAGACCCGATTTGGTTTACCTTGAGAAGAAGTGCATTGCAGGACTTCTCATTGATGGCCTTTCCAACTCTCTGCAAAGATTTAATAGCTACTGTTAAAACAAATGTAGCTTTACCAAACCGATCAGGTTATTGGTAAAACAAATGTCCAGTACAAGTCACTTGAGTTGTTAACTATCAAGCTTACCTTGGGGTTAGTCACCAAAAGATCATCTCCAACAATTTGTACTTTGTCTCCAATTTCCGCAGTCATCTTAGCATAGTGCTCCCAGTCATCTTGGTCAAAAGGATCTTCAATTGACACAATGGGGTACTCAGCCACAAATGACTTGTATAGATCCTTGAGGGCCTCGCCAGAAATCCTTTGTGACCCATCGTTGTTCTGCAAACATCAAAGTCGGTGAAGTCCAATCAGTAAATATTCTATCGCCATCAAACATAACAGACCTTAACCAATTTAAAGGCACTGAAGCATACCTCTTCCTTGAAGTTTAAGTCATATGACTTGTCCTCCTTGTAGAACTCAGATGCAGCAACATCCATTCCAATAACCACCTGTGAGGAAGAACATATAAAAATTAGCTCACTGAATAAATTTTCCAAGGTCAGACAAACTACCATTGATGAGGATATTTTACCTTGCCGGTGTATCCAGCCTTCTCAATGGCTGTCTTGAGCAACTCAAGACCTTCCTTGTTCTCCTGAGAATCGAAAGCAGAATATACAGTATTCAAAACTCAGATCACAAATAATGACATTAATGAACAAGCAGCTAGTGATAGTGGCAAAACCTGGATATTAGGAGCAAAGCCACCCTCATCACCAACATTGGTTGCATCTTGGCCATACTTCTTCTTGATCACACTCTACAATTCACAACACAATTCAAAGAACCCATAAGTAGACGGATCAAAGACAAATATAGTAGTCAAACGAAGTTCATGCACAATCAATATACTGGTATCGTGATTCATGATCAAGTGGAGTGTAGTCAAAGAATGAACTGCTAACAGCCCATTCCCAAAAACGTTACTCCATAGAACGGAGCTGTCATATAAAACCCACATCAAACTGCAGTTTTCATATTATCAAGTTACCATAAACCATAATGTATAAGGAAGATACAGGACTAGTTTTCATCTGTTTCTTCTGATGGTAGAAGAGTAAGATAAAATCATATGCAGATTGTTTCCCTAAAGTGTTCATAGCAGATAATCAGAATGGTAGGACTTAAAAGATGAACATGCATGGGTTTGTAGCATTTATGAGCTCAAACCTACCTTCAAATGGTGATAGACTTCACTGCCCATCTTCATTGCCTCCTTGAATGAAGAAGCTCCAGTAGGAAGAATCATGAACTCCTGCATGGCAAGCTTGTTGCCTGCATGAGATCCACCGTTGATGACATTGAAAGCTGGGACTGGCAAGACCATCTTCTTGTTACCAGCGAGCTCAGCAATGTGCTGTATCAAAACAAATATATATCAGAATTACTCAAACCACTAGAATTCCAAAGAAAAAAGAAAAAGTAACCCTAGATAAAGAGGGGGAAAACATACCTTGTACAATGGAATTTTCTTGACTTGGGCTCCAGCTTTGCAGACAGCAAGCGAAACAGCCAAGATAGCATTTGCTCCCAACTATAGAGGGGTAGAACATATTTAAAATCGTGAAATAAAAATGGGAAGTTAATCAAAACACATGCATTAGGCAAACCGAAAAACAATGCTAGCGAGCCCATAACTCACCTTCTGCTTACACCAACCCCACTCATTCACAGTTCCATCCAGTTGTTGAACCATGAAGTTGTCAATTTCAGTTTGCTGAGTTGGGTCCTACAGAAAGTAACAAAAGGGATATGTAATCGATTGCAGAAGACTGACATTAGGATTAATGAAGTATGCAAAGTAATCAGAAAAGAAAGAAGGAATCTAGTGAGAGCAGTTAAATCTGTTGATCTCAAAATAGAGCATATAATCTGATAACTATAAATCAAAGCATGAAAAGCATACCTTTCCAACCAAGGCAGGGCCAATGATCTCATTTACATTCTTGACAGCCTACAGAAAAGCAAATGAAACATTAAGGGAAATGATTTCAATGAACAAACACCAGAGTCCAGAGAGAAGTTGTAACAAAGGTGAAAGCAGAAGTAACCTTGAAAACACCTTTTCCCATATAATCAGACCCTCCATCCCTAAGTTCAAGAGCTTCATAGACACCTAATATATATATACAAGGGGTTAGCAATAATAGATTAAGAAGTGGAGATCCAAATGAAAATGAAAAGACAAAATATTTAGCGAGAGAAAACTGACCAGTGGATGCACCACTAGGAACAGCGGCTCTAGCGTAAGTTCCATCGTCTAGATGAACATCAGCCTGCAAAACAATGAACCAAATCACAATCAACAAACCATTTTGTTACTTAATTATGAAACCTAACTGAAATTAGGTGAAGATGCAGTCGTTTGGTAATGACAAGTCTGAAAATTGAATATTTGAATGATCTAGAAGCATGGTATCTTTGTGAAACCATGAAATCAATCAAATCTACAACAACAGGATGAATTTATTAATCACTACAATATTGAGAAGTCTGATAATCATCGTGATTAGATGTTTGATTCACATATTTAATTTTGATGATTCCAGTGAGAATAGACTGTTGTTCTGACACCAAAAAAAAGTGTTATCATTTGATTGTATTGGGTATGTGTGATTGAACATGGTATTTTGAAAAATGTATAGAATGAAATGGAAGGAATATAATGAAAGAGTATGAAATATAGAGTAATAAAATAGATAAGAAAGGGAAGATGAATCTGAAAATGAGAGAGAGAGAGAGAGATGGACCTCAACGGTAGGGTTACCACGGCTGTCGTAGATTTGTCTGGCTTTCACAAGTGTGATGGTCACCATGGTATTGATTTACAGAAATATTAGACGAAGATTTGTTAAGGAAGGTATAGAATAAGAAAAGAGGGTGTTGAGGGAAATGAAGGATGAAGTTGTTATGTCAACTGTGAAGTGATCCCTTTTATAAGAGAGGCCGAGGTTGGTTGGTGGCTGCCTGGGGTCATTGCTTTGTTTCTTCTAAATTGTTCCCCAAGAAACTCCACTCTTGCCTCTTCAACTACTATTCACTCTTGGCTCATTGTTTCTGCTTCGCTTCGATACATCCATTCTAGCTAGCCCATTGGTTTCAAACTTTCAATTCTCCACATTGTTCACCCTTTTTGCCCAAACTAAGGTCAAAATAGGCTTAAAGGGGATCATATAATGGTTTCCGGGACTCTCTTTTAACATATCGAATTATAGTTCCCTATTGTAAAAGGATTTTTTTAGAAAAAATAAAGTTATGAAATGGGGCAACTAGCGAGACTAATAAAGGCACTTGTACGCCTAAACAATGAATATTTATAAATATTTAGTTAAAATTTTCATGTCTATCTGACGATATCACTCGTATGACTCATCGTGGTTAATCCAACGGCCTAGGGTTAGAATCTGTTGTATTGAAATTAAGGTGACTCATTAATTTCAGTTTAAAGGAAAGTTTTAATTTTATAAGCTCAAGAAATTTAGCTTTTGTTAGTTCGGTTAACTAGTGCTGGAAAACTTGACGGCTCGCCCCAAACCCGACAAAACCCAAAAAACTAACAACCTGAAACAAACTCGACCTAACCCGTTTGTGACCTAACACCCGATGATCAACGACACGATTAGATTGATCAGATGACAATTGTCAAGCTTAATATTAATCAGAATAAAAATAATTAACTAAATTAAATGGTAAGAAAATCAGACTAATGTGATAAAGTAAGTAGAATTCATAAGGAACGGATCCAATCTCGACGTGACCTAATACATCAATTGACCCGATTGTCACCTTTATAAGTTCGGTTTAAAAAATTAAATTATAAAAGTTCGGTTAATAAAATTGAATTATATAAGTTCAATTCAATTCAGATCCTACATGTTCAAAAAAATTCAGATTTTGCAAGTTTAGTCCAGTTTCAGATCTTACACGTTCAGAAAATTGAGTTTCAAAGAAAAATAGCCTACCAAGTTGGTTGGTGTAAGTGGTAAGGACTCTCGTCATTTAAATAAGTGGTCAGATGTTCAATTCTTTGCCTTTGTGAATGAAAACGTTCATTTTGTCAGTCGAGTAGAGTTGACCGAGTATCATCTAGGTTAAGTCCAACTCCTGTATTGATGATCTCTCATTAATATAGTAAGAAACGGTCCCTTAGGAAACTTACTTGTAAGTTTGAGAAGGCTTCAATTATTTTGGATGCTTTATGGAGATGCCACAATTCAAATAGGATTTATTTTGTTTTCAACAAGGGTTGAAAATTTGTGGTGAATTTGTGATTTTGTTAGTATAAATTTGAGGACAATGTTTTTCAACAGAGAGATTTTGTAACAAGTTTTCAAGGATAGTGTTTTGGTAAAAATTCTACCAGATCAGATTATGTTAACGTGGGTTAAAGTGACAAACAATTATTTAATGCGTAAGAGAAACAAAAGATAAAAGAAAAATGGCACGATGAATTTTGGTGACGCAGAAAAACCCTAATGAGGGAAACAACCGCGGGGGGAACGGAATCCCACCAAGTTTTTCACTATAATCGAGATAATCGCTGTTTGAGTGTAGTACAGATGATAGAATGCTTAAGTTCAGAATAATAAAAATCGAATGAATCCTCTTCAACTGCCTAAGTTTTCCTTATATAGATGCAAAGTCCTGGTCAGCTGCTCTCCCGGTCCTGCTCCGGGAATATAGGAGTTTTGTTGCGGAGATGCTCTAGGATTTTACTTCCTAACGGCTCTTTTGCTGACTTCTTTTAGAGTTGTATCTCTTGCTAGGCTGCACTTGCTTTACGGGCCCAATAGCATGGCGGGAATTTTTGCGCTAAACAATTTCCCCCAAATTTCAGTCTAACTTAGCTTTAATTGGGCTGGAATTTTTCTGCTCTTGTTGTTTCCCAAGTTGGTTGGTGGTCTTTCCCATGCTTGTGCTGCGCACGTGGGCCAGTCCCCATGTCCCCAACCACTTCTTTATTAACCGTCTAATCAACCGCCCTTCTTTAACCCTTTACCTACCTCATTTACTTTCACCCTTCATTATTACTTTCAAATTCTAATTTCAAATTTCATCTTCTTATTCTTACCTCCCATTATTTTCACATTTCATTTTCTCTTTTCACTACTTTCTCGAATTCTACTCTCTTTTTTCACAGTCTTTGAAATTTTCGCTGCTTTCAAATCATGTCTGCTTCATCCTCTTCCGCTGCTACTCCCGTTGCTACTCCTGCTGTTGCAGGCTCTTCTGGTTCTTCCCCCGTGTCCGAGGGTTACTCTGGTCTTTTCCCTTCTCAGGGACTCTTGTCGGCAATGCATCTATGTGACTCTGCCTTTACCGAGACTCACCCTTCCCTCATCAAACTGAGGTTCGGATTTCCTGAGAGGGTGGTGTTTCACCTCCTACTCCCTGGGGAGAAGGCTGACTTTGAGAGGGAAGGGTGGACGTGCTGCGATGAGTATCCCTTCCGTTTGGGTTTGAGGTTTCTGTTCCTGGAGTTAATTGTTGACTTTCTGAAGCTGATGAAGCTTGCCATGTGTCAAATTGTTCCTCATGCATGGCGGGTTTTACTGAGTTTCTGTGCCCTCAACCGCGAGTGTGGTTGCGACATTGGGTTGGCTGACCTTGGACAGTGGTTCTCCCCTCGCTCCCTAGGCCACAGCCAGTGTACCATCCGTGGCCATGATGGCGAGTCTTCAGCAATCGTCTTTTCAACTACTCCGGATGACAAAAAATGGTCCACTCGCTCCATTTTTGTCAAGATTGACACTCGTTCTTCCTCTCCTGATTATATCTACTCCAAGTGGCAATCAGTGGAAGGTATGAGTTGCGGATTTATTTTGATTTGGGTTCTCTTTGTTATTGTCTTCTTTGTCGTTTTCACGAATCGTTGTTTTCTTCGGGGAAAGATCTAGCCAAGCTCCCTGTGTCGGAGGATGGTCCTGCTTCCAAGGCTAAGCTCCTTGCTTTGCCTGCTGCTGATAGGACGTTTTCCAGACTAGTCAAGGACTCTGCTGTGCTGGCGGTTAAGAAGGAAGGTACGGTTTCCTGCCGCTTATTGTTGTTGGGTGTATACTGCTGTGAGTCCTGTGACTTGTGGTCTTAACTCTTCGGTGCTTGCTTCTTTTTTAGGCAAGCCTAGGGTGAGCGTTGATAGGGTTATGCAACTGAGGAGGAAAATGTTTGCTATCGAGGGTGCGGGATCCTCAAAGAGGAAGAAGGAGGGGTCTACTGGAGAGCCTACCTCTGGAGTCGGTTCCAAGGCTGCGCCTATCGAGGTAGCTAGATGCGATTGGGCCAAGTTAGGAGCCAGTGCCTGGGGAGCATACGGTCTCTGGGTTTACAGACTCTGCCCCTATCGAGATCTTTACTCCTGGTTTTAAGATTTTACCTGAGCATCTGCCCTGGACAGCTTCTAGAGGGCGTCCACTGTTGGCTTACGACTAGACTTTTCCGATGGTTTTGCAGGGTCGAAGTCTTCCCTCTGGCCTGGGCTGGATTCCCTGTTGTTTCCTGCCTCGGCCTCCCTCATGCAGCAGCGTCCCTTTGAGGACATAATCAAGCAGGCCTCTGAAGTCTCCTTCAAGGTAGTTTTTTTTTAGTCTGACCTGGGTTGGGTGTCCAGGCTCTTGAACTTTCACTATGCGCAAAACGACAGAGCAAGGCTCTGCTGCCGGAGAACCGGCGATTACAGGCGGCGAGTGAAGAGCCTCTGGCTCGGAGGGAACATGAGGAGGCATTGAGGGAGAATCTGAGGGTGGTATGTGAGCGCGTCCAGAGGGACCTTTCTGAGTGCCAGAAGCAATTGAAGGAAGCGGTGGAGCAGGAGAAGGTTTCCCGGATGCAACTTAAGGAGGCGCAGTCCAAGCTGGAGCAGGCCCAAGCTTCAGGTGCTGAATTGGTGCTCAAGGTGGAGGGTTTGGAGTAGAAAAAAGCTGCACTACAGGGAGCTCTGATAGATGTTATTGCCTTTACTACTGCTGAGATCAAGATCAAGTGCATCAAGGAGTACCAGGGGGTGAGCACTCGACATGGGACTTGGCTGCTCTGGAGAAGTCCTTTTCTAACACCTCGTATTTTATAATAATATTTTATTATAAAAGTATTTTATTTGATTAATTATTTAGAAGTTAATAATGTATTTTGGAAATATTTATAATTATATCTTCCGTCCTATATCTTATTATTCCTCGTTTTGATCTATTTTTGGATGGGTTAAAATGTCCGTGCACAATTTTATTGTTTTAATTTAATAATTACTTTTCTATTTCAAGTTCTCTTTACGTTTTAATATGGCTCAATCCAATTTGTAATCAGATAATCCATTGTATGAGCTAATGGACCAAAAACCCATTAGCTAATCTCCTTATAAATAGAATTTAACCTAGCAAGCAACTAGGTCAAATCTTTGGTTTTGTGCGTAAAGTGCCGCGTTTCACTTTCTTTCTCTCGTCTGTTTTCCCTCCTCTTCTCCTATTGACTTCATTGTTGAATATCTTTTATTCCTCCAAACTCATACATAAATTATATTTTCACAATCATTGCTCTTACCTCTACAATATATTCTATTTAAAATATTTTATTGGGAATTATTTGTATGAACCTTTAGACCTACGTTTTTTTTTTTTGATAAGGTAAGAAAACTAGGTTGATTCTCTTGGGTAGGACCAACCTATCTCATCCTTTCGAATGAGTAAGGTAAGTTGAAGCCACCGGCTTTCAACCCACCTCGAAAGAGTTGGACATGAATGTCCAACGGAAGCCATGAAGTCAGCAACCTTGTTGGCTTCACGGAAACAATGTTTAATTATCACTTCATTGAAAAGATGAAGATCAAGTTTCACATTCTTGATAATACTTGAGATTTCCCACGGGATCTGCCAAGTGCTACGGAGGGAGTTGATAACACATAAATTATCACCCTCCACAATTAACTTAGAGATTCCTAAGTGTTTAGCGGCTAAAATACCTTCTTGTAAGGCGAGTGCTTCTGCGACCATAATACTATTAGATCCGCACTTTTTTGCTCCTAACAACACGACTTCACCATTATGATCTCTTATACAATATCCCAAAGCAGCTTTATTGTCATCTATTCTTGATCCGTCAAAATTTAGCTTTAGAAAATCATTTCTAGGTTTCTCCCACCAGATTTCCTTCTTACTAGAACTGTTTCTAACAGACTTTTCTTTCTCAGGATTGTTGAGATCTTTACGTCTAGTTTCGTTCCAGGCCTTAATGCTATTATTACATAATGTAATAAGCTTGTTTATATTGAAATTTACATTATTAAAGATAATATCGTTTCTATAAAACCATGCATTCCACCAAATAAAAATGATCTTAACGAAATCATTTTGTTGAATTAAGTCTTTTAGATAATTAAGCTTCAATAGAAAACTTTGACTCGCAATATTATCATAATTTGACAAAAAGTTATTGTAGCTAGTAATGTTCATTTCTTGGATAATGGACCTAATCAAAGGACATTCGTAAAAGAAATGATCTTTATTTTCACTAGGATAGTTACACAAAATGCAATGAGGTGGGACATTAATATGACTTTTTAGAAGTCTATCTTTCGTTGGAAGGCCGTCAACACATGCTTTCCAAAGAAAAAATTTCAATTTTGGTGGAATATTCAATTTCCAAACCCACTGAAAATTACATTTTTCATGAGCGTGATCGAACAAACCTTGCGCTAACCAAGTTGCTGTTTTTGTAGAGAAATTTACATCCACGGACAACCCCCATATAAGGGTATCTGACATATCATTATGTGGCAGTGGAATGTTAGTAATCTGATTCAAAATATCGTTATTTACCAAATTGGCTAATTTACGAACATCCCATTGTTTGTCAGAGGTTATGAAATCTTTAACCAAAAGATTAAGATCGCGGCTACTATCATCATCACTCGTAATGCTGGTAAGTGGGTGTGAGAAAACCCAATTATCAGACCAAAACTTAATATTACTACCATTACCTACCTGTCATCTCAATCCTTTTCTAAAGAGAGTCCGAAGACTCATAAGCTTACGCCATTGCCAAGAAGAGACAGAGTTAGGCTTATGATCAAATAGTGAACAATTTCTCAAGTATTTTTGAGTTACCACTCTAACCCATATACTCTCCTTATCCATAAGGATTTTCCATAGAAGTTTCATTTGAAGGGCTTTATTAGCAGCTTCAGAAGATTTTAATCCCAATCCACCAAACGGTTTCGGTAAGCAAACTTTATGCCAACCAATCAAATTAGGGGATTGTTGTGAAGGATTCTTATTCCAAAGAAAGTCTCTGTTAATCTTATCTAATCTCTTATGGATTGAAGAGGGAAGAAGAAAGCTTTGCATATGAAAAGTTCCCTTCGAGGCTAAATTAGCATTGATCAGAACTAGTCTACCTGCTTGTGATAAAGAATTTGCTTTCCATTTCGATAACTGGGTGCAAGAAGATTGAATAATACGTTCGAAAGTATTTTTAGTTACTCTGCTATCTATTATAGGACATCCTAAATACTTACCCAAATGAGCTTCCTCGTTCATACGGAGAGTACCTCTAAAGGATTCTTGTTGAGGCCGCTCAATATTTCTAGTGCATTGAAAAGTGGATTTGTCAAAATTAACAAATTGTCCTGAAATTGTGCAAAATTTATCTAAAATAGACTTAATGGTTCTACAACTTTGATTAGAGGCTTTAGCGAAAATGATCGTATCATCCGCAAAAGTGAGAAAAGGGATTTTCTCAGTACCAGATCCAATTCTAATACCAATATCACTAGAATTAAGATCACTATTCTTTTGTAGAGATCTTGCTAAAATCTCGGCGCACATAATAAATATATACGGCTAGAGTGGGTCTCCCTGTCTAATACCTCGGGTGGGTCTAAAAACGTCTCCCGGTTTTCGATTTACTAACACTGAGAACGAGACAGTTTTTATACATTCCATAATCCAAGAAGTCCATTTGACATTAAAACCCATCTGCTTAAAGGTTTCCTCAATAAAGTTCCATTCTAGGCGATCGTATGCTTTCTCCATATCAAGTTTAATAGCAATCCAACCTCCTTTGCCTTTTTTACGTTTAAACGAGTTAAAAATCTCGTGGGCAAGAAGAATATTATCTTGAATAAAGCGATTAGGTGTAAAGGCCCCTTGAAACGGGTGGATTATCTTATGTAAGACACTACGAAGACGAGTAGCTAAGATTTTCGAAATAATTTTATAGATTGTTGAACAAAGACTAATAGGTCGAAAATGATTTGTTGTTTGAGGATTATCAATTTTAGGAGTTAAAGCTATGAAAGTATGATTTTTTTCTTTTATTAGTTTTCCTGAATGGAAAAAAGCTAAAACCGCTTTAGTTACCGAATTTCCTACAATATCACAATATTTTTGAAAAAATTCTATAGGAAATCCATCAGGACCTGGAGCTTTATTTGCGGCTAAACTAAACACAGTTTGTTTAACTTCTTCCACACTAATATTAATTGTAAGAAAAATGTTATCTTCGTCTGAAATTAATCCGCTAATCGACTTAAAATCTTCATTTTCATCAAAATGACAAAACTGATTTTTTGTAAACCTAAGTTCAAACTCGTCAGATATTTCTTGTTTAACAAGGTCTTGATCAGTAATACAAGCACCATTTGTATTTATGAATTGCTTAATCCCATTTCTACTTCGTTTAATAGTGGCATGATTTTGAAAATATTTGGTATTACTATCTCCAAAGTTAGCTTTACTTATACAAGTTTTTTGTTGCCAATAAATGCGTTTATAATCAAGCAAGGCATCACGTTTTTTCAGCCATTTCAACTAAGCGACTTCTAAAACCGTAATATGGGATGAACCAAATTGGTTTTTTAATATTCTCTAACTTTTTTTCAGCGATCGAAAGTTGTCTAAAAATATTTCCGAAAGTAGATTGATTCCATTTTTTAGCCTTTTGCTTTAGGAATTTGCACTTTTGAGAGAGACAAAACATATAAGACCCCTCAAATTGGTGTTGCCAACACTTTTTTACTAACTTACTAAAATCATCTCGAAGGGTCCACATAAGTTCGAAACGGAAAGGAGGGGCTTTCGAATGAATTTGGTCATGAAACTTTACAGAGATAGGACAATGGTCGGAACTAGTAAAAGCATGATGCATAAACTGCATGTTTGGATAATTACTAATCCAATCAGGAGATGCTAAAGCTCTATCAACGATTTCGAAGACATTTTCATAACAAACTTTCTTTTTTCTCCAAGTAAAAAAATTACCGGAAAAGGGGAGATCTACACAATTAGTATTACTTAAAAAACTTGTTAATCTCACACAGCGTGCATTGATAACCTTTGCACCCCCTTCTTTTTCACCAGGGCTCTTAATCTCATTAAGATCCCCGAGTAATGAGAAAGGCAGATCAATATTGAGAACAAAGTTCTCCAATTCATTCCAAAAGTCCGACTTTTGAGCCGGTTGTGGCGGAGCATAGACAAAAATAAGGCAAAAACTCACATTTTTGGTTAAGTCATAGACCTCACAAGCAATGAATCTTTTTGATTTAAATGTAACTTTTATTGAGAAAGTCATGGCAATGGTTTGTTTCCAAAATAACCAAATTCCACCTGATAAACCAACACTTGGAATAAAATCGCATTGATTAAATCCTAGATTGGCATTCAAGAAGGGTTCGGGGTTATTAGTCGATTTAGTGTCGCATATAGCAAAAATTTTAATTCCATTTGACGAGCAAAAGAAATTAAGTTCTTCGGAGAAATTCTTTCTTTTAGTACCCCTAACATTCCAAAAAGCAATATTCATTGGGAAAAAGATAAACGAGCAAGGAACAACAAAAAACTAGCTGATTTATATGTTTTGGGTCTCTTGTTTTGTGGGTAAAGAAGAAGATGTTTTTCCCTTTGGCGTTTTCGAAAGAGTGATTGTTTGGTACAATATCTATCACAAGGATTTGGATTTACGTTTTCTTTAAAGTTGCTTTTTGGGGTTATTGACACGTGTTGGAGACAAGGCTTTGTTGATCGTATTCTTTATGAAGATTTTCATTAATTGCCAAAAAGGTAACTAGGTGTTTCTCTTTTAATTGTGTTTATGCCAATTGATGTGATTAATATGATTTAATGATTGTTTGTACGATTAGTACATGTTTGATTAGTTATTGTCATGAATTAACTGTGCTCCATATATTTATGTATGTTTTATTATCGTAATTGTGGATTATAATGTGTTAATAAATCGTTACGGGTGTCGTGCACACAACTAGGGTTCGCGAGGAAAACCCTAGATAGCGACACGGCTAATGGACAAGAGTGTTGCTCAAGGTTATAGTGAAGTATGTGTAACCTTGAAACTATGATTCAAGGTTATAGCTGAAACTAGTACAACCTTGAGTACGACTAAAAGTTATAGCTGAAGTTAATATAACTATGAAATACGAGTTAAAGTTATAGCTGAGACTAACGTAAACCTGAGGTATGACTCAAGGTTATGGTTGGTGCTGGTATAACTTTAGGTTCGTGTCAAAGTTTGGCTAAGGTTACTATAACCTCAAGCCATATGTGGAAGTTATAGTCGAGGTTTGTATAACCACGCATCCACTACTTATGTTATAGTTAAAGTTACTATAACTTTGGTTGTTTATACTTGATTCACATGTTGAGTTGTGTTCGGTGATTGTATAATATTGTGTTTGCATATGTCGTTGGATACTTCTATGCATTTGATATTAGGACAGACTGTTATGGTGTTCTACTGGTTTGAGTCGTGATGGTGGTCACGCATGTTAGTACAGTCAGTTATACTGTGCATTGTTGTTTTCTAGTTTGAATAGATGACGGTAGTATCAGTTATATACTATCGGAATGAACTAACACCACCCATTGATGTGGGATTTATTTTTGGTCTATGTTCGGGATTGGTCGGAGGCAGTGGTTATACGCTCCGGTCCCCGTGTGTCGTTCGGTGTACAGTTATTGCACCGATGGAGGTAGTGGTTATACGCTCCGTCAGCTAGAGGCAGTGGTTATACACTCTGGCAAGTTAGAGGCAGTGGTTATAAACTCTAACGGGCGTTCGCTCTATTCGCTATGCTTTGATGATAGCTTTGTGCCTTCGGTTGCGATGGATTGCGTGTCACCATATTCACTATGCTTTATTGCTAGCATTGTGCCTTATGTTATTATGAGTCGTGAGTTACTTGAGTGGTAAGTGTTCATGGTCTAGTGTTCGCATATGGTCTAGGTTCGTTGGTTTCTTTTGTCTGGTGTTGAGAATATCATGGTATGGTAAGTTTGCTTTCATGTCATGTCATGTTTATATCCTCACATGAGTGCCATATTATTTCTTCAAATGATGGTAAGTTTGATTGACTTTCATGAGTGTAGATGATCTCGCATGTTTACTGGTTTTACATTTCAATTGTTATTGATTGTTGGTTATATTCAATTGTTGTAAACATGACTGGGGGAGCATCTAGTTACTCCCGACTGATTGTCGACCTTCTTCTCAGGTTGTTCAGGTGGTCGCTGTTTGGTTGAGGCTTGCTTGGGGAATGTGCGAAGCGAGCTTAATAAATTGTTTAGGACCTTTGCTTTAAGTTTTTAAGAACCCTTGAATAATGTATTAGTTTGGTTTTCGATTTGAGTATCGATCCGGATTTGGTTAAAGTGTTTCCGCCACCTCAACCCAATTATCATTGAGTTACACTCTGATATTCATTTATATTATGTTTTTCCTTTATTTTATAATCCGGGTTGTTACACCTTTGCTGATGACTTTCCTGATGGTCTTGATATGGACCTGATTTCCGATGAAGGTGAAGATGGAATGGTAGGGTCTCACGAAGCTGGAGAGGAGGTGACCTCTGGCCCCACCCAAAATGACGATGTTGCTGCTGCGGGGCCTACTCCTGGTGAGTAGGTCGTTTATAGTTTACTTCTGGGCCTGGTTAGGCATTTTACTGTTTTGAGACTTTTGGTGCCCCTGCGTGGGTTTTTTTGCTATACTTTTGTTGTTGGTCCGGGTGGACCAACAAAACAATTTCGTATTTTGAACTGCCTTGGGCAGTTTTATCGTATGTGCTCCCCCGTTATGTGGGGCTTTGTTTTCTTTAGTTTTGCTGCCGTTTTCTGGCGATCTTGGTTGTACATGCATGTTCGTTGTGTTTAGCCATCGCTGTTTTGGTGTGCTGTCCTAGTGTTAGATACTCGTCCCTATGCTGGGTGCCAGGCTTAACTTAGGTTCTCCTGTGCACAGTGCAAATTTCCTCTTTAAGAGATTTATTTGATAAAATGGTTGAGTTGCATGTTGTTTGGGTGCTCTACACTTCAAGAATCCTCCAATATTTACCACCACGGTGCACGGAGAATCAAGAGAAGTGATATGTTATCACTCCTCTAATTTGTTTCGAGATGGTGGAGTGGCAATATCCTAATCGTTGTATGCGCCAATTTGGGTGGGACTAACCAATTCCGGAATTGTGCAACACTAGTCCGGAATTGCATGAATCTAATTGACAAGGAGATACTACAACGAATTATGCAATCGACTATGCGCATTATATCACCCAACGGAACAATTGAATGCGTAAAACAGTTCAACCGGGTGATCCATACTCCGAGATTATAAGTCGTGAAGGCGAATATTACGAATAGTACAATGCCATCACACGTCTCCGCATTAGCCCACCTTCTATAAATGTCAATGAAGACTATGAAGATCATCACTACTACTACCCGCCGCCGCCAATTATCAAACTCTTGTAAGTAATTTACTTTTAATTTATTGCATTATTACTTATTTATATATATATAATACACATTTTAGTTTTCTAACAATGTTTATTTACATAATGTAGACGGAAATTGGAGTACACAACTACAACGCTACCAATGAGCTCATCAACAACTTTCCTGACAACGCACCTTTGGGTATGTTTCAAGTCATCGAACGGGTTCACAACATGTCATTTGATGCTTTGCGAAATACGAACCAAGGTCACCTCATTCAACATGAAGAACCGGCAACTTCATCACCACCAAAATATGACTTCCGCCGTCTAGATCACCGTATACAAAGCCAAGAAAGTGAAGCCAATGCATCCACTTCAAAAGCATGAAAAAAGGAAAAGAGTCGCTGTTAAGAGTAGTGAGTTGTAGCTTTTAAAATTTAAAACATTTGGTTAATGTTGTATAACTTTTAAGACTCATTGTTGGTATAACAATCGCCTTGTACGAATTTCTTATTACTTCAATGAAATGACCATGGATTTTCGGACTCGAGGTGTTGTTTTTATGATGTGGATTTGATATGAAGGTAAGGAAAAAAAAGGAAGGAATGGATGGAAAGAAGGAAGGGAAATAAAATGGAAATGCAAAAAATGAAAGGAAATAAGGAAGGAAGGAGGGGAAATGAAGTAAAGTGGAAAGAAATGAAAGGAAAGTAGGAAGGGAGGGAAGTGAAGTAGAAAGAAATGAAAGGAAAGGAAAGTAGGAAGTATGGATGTCATTAAGGCGGCTACAAGTGGATATCACCCCGCACCCGCTCTAGTTGGGGCGGGGACGAGTTGAGCTTTGGCGGGTGGTGGGGCGGGGACGGGTACGAAAATTGAACCCGCCATGGGTAGTGGGACGAGGCTGGTTTTTGCGTGTTACCTTCTTCATACCCGCCTACCCGCCAATTATTATAAATATTAATACCATTATTACGATAATTTTGCAAATATTATTTTGTTATAATTAGGACGTAATGTTAAAAATAACTATTTTATAAAGTATTTTACCAACTTCTTTGGTGAATTACTAGAATTATATAAACAAGCTCCTGAAAATAGAAATTAATAATAATTAAACCAACTTGTACAAAAAAAGATCGGAAAATAACAGTATAGCGGGTTAATGGGTAGGTGGGGCAGGGATGATTTTGGAAACTTGTACCCGCCATGGGTGGTGGGGTGGGGATGATTTTTGAAACTTGTACCCGCCATGGGTGGTGGGACGGGGATGTGTACGAGGTTTTCTGGATGGGTACGGGTACGGGGGAACCAATATCCAGCACTGCCCCGCCCCAATGACATCCCTAGTAGGAATAAAAGGAGGGAATAGAAGTGAAGTGGAGTGAAGTAGAAAGAAATAAAAGGAAAGTAGGAAGGGAAGGGAGCTGGGTCAATAACAGGTCGCTGTCTGCGATGAGAATACAAGATGAAGGAAAAGGAAATCAGAAGCATGCATTTTGGAAAAAAAACTACTTCTTCAACTCGTCGTTGTCCTAGACAACGACATGTTATATCCTCATATTTTTGCTAGTTTTGCTTGATTCTGTCCAATTTGCTCAATAACTGGTCGTTGTTTGGGACAACGACATGTTTGAGAAACAAAAAAAGGAAAGACCAAAAATGGTGACGTAGAACCATTTTTGATAATTAGTTTTGTTGGAAATAGGGGCTTGTTAAGGGGAGTCATTTTCTAACAATTGTCCCACATAGGAGAGTTATGGAAGTTTATTTGTGTTTATATATCCTTCTATTACTACACCTATCACTAGTGGGTCAAGGGAACCTTCTGTAGAGGCTTTGCGAGGTGCTTAATTCAGCTCGCACACGCGTGCCCGTGCCCGAGCCCGGCCTGGATCCGGATTCGGGATTCGGGGATTCGGGATTCGGGATTCGGGATTCGGGATTTGGCAATCGCCTGCGGCGGGCTGTGTCTATCCTTTTGGGCCGAGGATTTGTTTTTGCTGTATGATAGTCAGAACCGTCTAGGTTCATCTGATGTTGAAACAGTCAGTCAACTGACTGTTAGTGGGTGATCGAGATATTCTCTCCCCACTTCCAGCCCCTTGACTGTTGCTTTCGAGGAGGCAGTTTTCTGCTTTAGGGTTTATGTTCCTGCCTATATAAACCCTCCTCTGCAAACTCAGAAATAC
This sequence comes from Silene conica, assembly GCA_029255685.2. Classification (NCBI taxonomy): domain Eukaryota; kingdom Viridiplantae; phylum Streptophyta; class Magnoliopsida; order Caryophyllales; family Caryophyllaceae; genus Silene; species Silene conica. Next base: position 62,284,696 of record CM055311.2, on the reverse strand, counting down.
ACATCAATCTCATATCCTCTCTTCTTCTCATATCTAAATTCCGGGTAATTGCTTTAAGCCGTTCCAAGTCTCACAGTTCCGACTGGGCGGCGCTGCGTGGAGACTGTAGTGTTAACCTTGGGGAACTACCGGCACCAGCTGATCGCCGCCACGGTCGTACCGGAAAAATAATTTTCAAGGCAGTGGTCTCCTACCACGACGCTACATTTTACGGTTCTTTCTTCTTTCCCTCTCGTTTTTCGATCTTTGTTTATTGTTATTACAACATTTTACCAATAATTTGAAAACTATTTTGCTGTAACAATGTCTGTTGTTTCGAAAATCGTACCTGATATGTCAAAACTTGAGGCTTTAGACGGAAATAACTATAAGCGTTGGTCCCAGAAACTGTTAATGTTTTTTGAGCAGTTGGATATTGATTATGTGCTATTTAGTGACCCCCCTGCTCTAGTCGTTTCTGACCCCATGCCGCTAGTAAGGAAATAGCTACTGCGTCGGTTGTTAATGGTGTTAAGTCAAATGAGGATGTTATTAAGAAATTCGAAAAGGATAACAAAACTGTTAGATGTCACATTCTTAATAATATGACAAACACCATGTTCGATTTTTTTCTTGTGAATAAATCTGCTAAAGTTATTTGGGAGGCTCTAGAGACTAAGTATGGGGCGGATGATGCTTGAAAAAAAAAAGTATGTTGTGGGAAAATGGTTGGGATTTCATATGGTTGACGGGAAACCCATCATGGAACAAGCTCACATTTATGAAAACCTTTGTGCTGATGTTGTTAATGAGGGCATGAAGCTTGATGATCTTTTTGTGGCTAATGTGTTGCTTGAGAAATTTCCCCCCTCCTGGTCTGACTATAGAAACCAACTGAAACACAAAAAGAAAGACTTGTCCCTTAAAGACCTTATAGGACATATGAGGACCGAGGAGGCTAATCGTCTTAAAGACCTTCCTGCTAGTCAATTTGTGACTATTCCCTCTGTTGCTGCTGTCAAAGCTAATCTGGTTGAGTCTGGTTGTCCGTCTTATGCTGAGAAATATAAGGGTAAGGGTAAGGCCAAGGTTGGTCAGGGTAAGAACCAGGGTCCTACTAATAAGAATGTTCCTGCCAAGAAGAACGGTCCAGTTCCAAAGATTCAAAAAGCTGCTAAGGGTCCCATGCTATGCTATGTGTGTGGAAAAGCTGGGCACAAAGCCTACTAATGTCCTGAGAAGAAATCTGCTGAAGCCAATGTTGTTGTAACTGATAATGATGTTATTGCTGCTGTGGTTGTGGAAGCTAATCTGGTGGGTAATGCTGCTGAATGGGTCTTGCATACTGGAGCTTCGAGACACCTTTGTGCTGATAATGGGTTATTGGCTAAGTTCGAGGAACTTGCTGATAGGGAATGCGTCTACATGGGTAACTCTTCATCTGCTAAGATCACAGGCAAAGGCAAGATCTTTCTCAAACTCACCTCGGGGAAAACACTTGCTCTTAATAATGCTTTAAATGTACCCTCATTGCGTCGAAACCTTGTCTCTGGGGCCTTATTAAACAAAGCTGGCATGAAACTTGTTTTTGAGGCTGACAAGATGGTAATATCGCGTAATGGGGGTTTTGTGGGCAAGGGTTATCTGTCTGGGGGTCTTTTTGTATTGAACACTGATTCAGTTTTTAATAATATTGCTTCTACTTCTGCTTATATCGCTGAGTCTCTTGATGTTTGGCATGGTAGATTAGGTCATGTAAATGTGGATTATATTAAAAAACTTAGAACTATGAGTTTAATTCCAAGTTTGACGAGTCAAGAATTTTCTAAATGTGCTAGCTGTGTTGAGGCTAAGTTTACAAAGAAACCTATTAAACCTGTGACTACTAGGACGACGAGTCTTCTTGAGTTAATTCACACCGACCTAGCTGACTTCAAAAATGTTGCAAGTAGAGGTGGCAAGAATTATTATATCACGTTTATAGATGACTGTTCAAGATACACTTGTGTATATTTGCTTAAGACCAAAGATGAAGCACAACAATCTTTTATAAACTTTAAAAATGAAGTCGAGAAGCAACTTGACATGAAAATTAAAAGAGTAAGGTCCGATCGAGGAGGTGGGTATGGCTCTAATTATTTGATCGATTTTTGTGAGAAAAATGGTTTATTCATGAAAAGAGTCCACCATACTTACCTCAATCGAATGGAGTAGCTGAACGTAAAAATAGAACTTTAAAGGAGATGATGAATGCTATGCTTTTAAGTTCTGGCCTATCTGAAGATATTTGGGGGGAAGCTATACTTTCGGATTGTCACATTTTTAACCGTGTACCTCATAAGAAAATTGACAAGACACCCTACGAGATCTGGAAGGGCTACCCTCCTAACCTAAGCTTCCTTAGGGTTTGGGGTTGTTTGGCTAAAGTGGGTTTACCTGATTTTAGGAGACCTACCGTTGGACCTAAGACCTATGATTGTGTGTTTATAGGTTATGCTCAAAATAGCTCTACCTATAGATTTATGTCTTTGAGTGATCGTTTTATATCTGAGGCTAGAGATGCTGAATTTTTTTAGCATGTTTTTCCTTTTAAGAAAACTGTTGTCCCATCTCCTAGTTTATCTGTTGCATCTTCTGATTTGTCTTCACATGCTAGTGCTAGCACTTCTATGGATTTTTCTATTGAACCTAGAAGAGGTAAAAGACCTAGATGCCTAAAAAACTTTGGTGATGATTTTGATACATCTTGTTTGTCAGAAGTTGAATACACTGTTTGTGCTAGTGATGAGTTTGTTTCAGCTTTTTTAATAGAGGATGATCCCAAAACATATAGTGAGGCAATGAGATCCATTGATGCTAATTTTTGGAAAGATGCTATTAAAAGTGAACTTGACTCTATTGTGTCTAATCAGACTTGGCCACTTGGGAGTTGACTGATTTACCTAAAGGTAGTAAACCCATTACGAGTAAATGAATCTTTAAAAAGAAACTGAGACCTAACGGTACAAAAGAGAGGTTCAAGGCTAGACTTGTGGTTAGAGGCTTTACACAAAAGAAGGGTATTGATTATTTTGATACTTACTCTCCTGTGACCAAAATTTCGACCATTAGAACTCTTGTCGCCTTAGCTGCTATTCATAATCTTGTTATACATTAGATGGATGTTAAGACTGCTTTTTTGAATGGTGAACTAAGGGAAGAGATCTATATGTCTCAACCTGAAGGTTTTGTGATTGAGGGTCAAGAGAGTAAAGTGTGTAAATTGAACAAGTCTCTTTATGGGCTGAAACAAGCACTCAAACAGTGGTACGAGAAATCTAACAACACTTTGTCAAGTAATGGCTATGTGGTTAACAATTCTGATTCATGTGTTTATTCAAAAGTGATGGAATCTGATTGTGTGATTATATGCCTATATGTTGATGACATGTTAATACTTGGTAATAATTTGGATGTGATAATTAGAACCAAAGAGTTTTTGTCATCACAATTTGAGATAAAGGACTTAGGAGAGGCTGATGTAATCCTAGGAGTTAAGGTTATCCGAAACCCTTATGGAATATGTCTAAGTCAAGCTCATTATATTGAAAAAGTGTTGAAAAAGTTTAACTTCTTTGATGATGTGCCTGCTAAAACACCCTATGATGCTAGTATACAGTTGTCTAAAAACTTTGGTAAGAGTGTATCCCAAGAAGAGTATGCTAAACTCCTAGGTAGTGTGATGTTTTTAATGAACTGTACTCGACCAGATATTGCATATGAATTAAGTAGACTGAGTTGTTATACACATAACCCTAGTAGTGAACACTGGACTGCTCTTCGTCGTTTACTAAAATACCTAAAAGCAACAGCTGATCTGTGTTTGCATTATGGTAAATTTTCTGCTGTGTTAGAAGGATATTGTGATGCGAACTGGGTTGTAGGTAACGATGAGATTTGTTCTACTAGTGGTTATGTCTTCACCTTGGGTGGAGGTGCCATATCGTGGAAGTCCTCTAAACAGACTTGTATTGCACGCTCCACCATGGAATCGGAGTTCATAGCACTTGAGTTGGCAGGACAAGAGGCTGACTGGTTGAGAAGCCTTTTGGCAGATATACCACTGTGGGGCGGGCGGCTTACACCGGTCTCCCTACTTTGTGACTCGACATCTGCTATTGGTGTTGCAAAGAATAGTGTCTATAATGCGAAAAAGAGACACATTCGAATAAGGCACGCGACAGTCAAACAACTCCAAGATAATGGAGTAATTGCTATAGACTATGTGAAGTCTGAAAACAATCTAGCTGATCCCTTTACTAAAGGAATGACTAGAAGACTAGTTATTGAAACGTCGAGGGGAATGGGTCTTAAATCCTTAAGTCAAGTTATTTAGTGACACTTGACTAGGCTTAAAGTCTTATTCCTATGGCGTTGTATGATTCATAGCCTTTATGGTGGTGCTTTTGAGACGCACTTGATGAATTATGCACCAGGTTGGACTTATGTCCTTAATGGCTCCTGTGAGAAGTGCTATTGAGAAGCACTTGAACCACTTATGCAGGTATGATGATCACAAGACTATAAGAAGTCCTGTGAACATGTCTGCCAATACCAAGGACAACACATTGCTCTAAAAGAGCGCGTTGCACTTTCGCGAAACGATCTTAATCTGAAGGTATGATATGTGTTGTGGGGGGTATCGACTGAAGCTCAGCTAGGAATTCAAATCGCAAGATATTCTCTCGCTATGAGTAAGTTGTTTCCTCATAGCACTAAAGTGTCAATTCAAATCGAAAGATATTGATACCTAAGTATCCAATCCTTTCCTTTACCCAGGAATTTCTTCTTCCTTCTTTCGGGTGCCCCTAGTGGGGGATTGTTGGAAATAGGGGCTTGTTAAGGGGAGTCATTTTCTAACAATTCCCACATAGGAGAGTTATGGAAGTTTATTTGTGTTTATATATACTTCTATTACTACACCTATCACTAGTGGGTCAAGGGAGCCTTTTGTAGAGGCTTCGCGAGGTGCTTAATTCATCTCGAACACGCGTGCCCGTGCCCGAGCCCGGCCTGGATTCGGATTCGGGATTCGGGATTCGGGATTCGGGATTTGGCAATCGCCTGCGGCGGGCCGTGCCTATCCTTTTGGGCCGAGGATTTGTTTTTGCTGTGTGATAGTCAGAACCGTCTAGGTTCATCTGATGTTGAAACAGTCAGTCAACTGGCTGTTAGTGGGTGACATATTCTCTCCCCACTTCCAGCCCCTTGACTGTTGCTTTCGAGGAGGCAGTTTTCTGCTTTTGGGTTTATGTTCCTGCCTATATAAACCCTTCTCTGCAAACTCAGAAATACACATCACTCTCATATCCTCTCTCAATTCTCTCTTCTTCTCATATCTAAATTCTGGGTAATTGCTTTAAGCCGTTCCAAGTCTCACAGTTCCGAGTGGGCGGCGCTGCGTGGAGACTGTAGTGTTAACCTTGGGGAACTACCGGCACCAGCTGATCGCCACCACGATCGTACCGGAAAAATAATTTTCAAGGCAGTGGTCTCCTACCACGGCGCTACATTTTACGATTCTGTCTTCTTTCCTTCTCGTTTTTTGATCTCTGTTTATTGTTGTTACAGCATTTTATCAACAAGTTTCAAATGAGACTCATTTTGTTAAATACTTCCATTTTGAGCATCATTTTGGTAAAAACTTCAATGAAAAGAGTGAAACCTGGTTTCTCCTATATCTCTTGGTTTTGTGCCTGAGAAAACTTTCTTTGCTTAGTGCTGCAAGTTGTGTGCGCCCTTTGCTGTCTACTTTGATAAGGTCACCCCAATCTTAACCTTTAGTTGTATGTTTTGGCTACGAAATATCCTTGTTCTTTTAATTTCTTATTAAACCCGAAAACTGCAACACAAAAATTCGTAGTTTTTAGAGTCTTATCACAATCTTAATCCATTGAAATTTTACAAAATATCGAGCCTATAGGATTACAGTGCATAGAGTTTCATAATCTTTCAGGGTTTTATAAAATGATGTAACTAAATACGGGTATGATATTTTTTTTCTCTTAAGTATGATTTGTATTCATAATATATGCTATTTTAATTAAATACGAATATATGATATATTAATTCATTAATTAATAAATTTGGGTCTATTTGTATTCAAGATAGATTAAATTTTACGTTTTATGGTTCAAATTAAAATTTTACTGTATATATTATAGTTTGACCGATTGTCTTGCTATCCTATGTTGAAAAGTGCACCCCCTGCATTTGAATCATGGGCCTGGTTCCGCAATGAGTCTTTGCTGTAAAGTCTTTATTGTGATGGGTATATTTATTATGACTGGTCAAATATCACTCATAAATAAATATTATACCGAATCGCGAAAGGTCGTCGACGTTTTGCGAAAAATCGTCGACGTTTTTTAAACAAATTACCATCCTTACCCTTTTGTCACCTAAACCCTCCCAAATTCATCCTTACTCCCCTCACTTACTCTTGAACACCATAACCCACCTTAGGCCACCGACTCCACCACCAATACTCCGACGCACCACCACCGACAACCGCCACCAAGGTTAGTTTTTTTTAATTTTTTTTACTGTCGTTTTTGTTGAATTTATGTTTTTGTTGTTGTTATGTTGTTGTTTGTGTTGTAATTGTTGTTGTTAGTGAAGTAAGATGTCGATTTAGTTGTCGTTTGGTTTATTTTTGTTTGATTTGGGACAAATTTGGCACGAGAAAGACGATGTGCGTGGGTTTAGGACGTGAGTTTCTCACGTTGGGGGAGGGATAGGACGTGTGGTTTACACGTCCTTGTGTGGGTAGGACGTGTGATTGGGGCGTTGGTGGGTGGTGAGGACGTGTGGTTGGGGCGTTGGTGGGTGGTGAGGACGTGTGGGTGGGGTGTCGTGTGGTGGTGTGGACGTGTTAGTCGCACGTTGGTTGGTGGTATGGACGCACAAACCACACGTCCCTTATGGGTATGGACGTGTGGTTTGGACGTCCCTTATGCATTTTTTTTTTTTTACGTTCTAACCGTATGTTTTCAATTTTAATTCTTTTAATGTTTTTGTTTTCAGGAATGGCAAACATGCCGTTGAACGATGAAACTTGGCTTTCACAACGGATTGCAGAAGCTGAGACAGATCTCGCAAGCCCTGCAGCGCAAAACCTGATGGTGAAAGAGTCTCTTGAACATCAACGCGACTACTGGATCAAGAGGCGTGACGCAGTCCGGTTAGTTAACGAAGCTGCTAGTTCGTACCCTCGACGTCCTGACACTCGCCGCCTTGCTGAAGCGAGAAACATGATACGTCTTGAACCCCCGGTCTTATCTCAACAGGCAATTCATGTGTATTGCAAGATTATGGACGTCATTAGAATGTTTGAAGAGAATCACCCCGACGTTAGCGCTCCTGATATGCGTGGTTGGTGGGAGTTTGAGAAGATTTTTTTAAAGATAACCGGGGTTATCCCTCCGTATTTTTCGTTTTGGGTCAATGAGGTCTGAAGGATTGGATGTACTAGTTTGTGTGTTTGAACGTTTTTAATTTGATAACTGTTATCTTTGTAATTTGTTTCACAATGAAATCGCTTTGTTTGTTTGAACGTTTTTAATTTGATAACTGTTATCTTTGTAATTTGTTTCACAATGAAATCGCGATTATAATGAACATGAAAATCATTCGAAAAACGGTAACATTTTGAAATTTGAAATCACAACAGTTACATTTAAATATTACAACCTAAAGAATACAAATAAATCTCAACCTAAATAATACAAATATATCACAACCTAAAGAATACAAATAAATCTCAACCCGGGGGAGGCTGTCTTCGGCGCCGAGGAGATCTTGGTGTTGTTCCCATCAAAGTATGCCATCGTTCGATGTTCGACGTGTACAAATCGGCATAATGTGCAACTGCATCTTCTCTTACCCACGCCCAACAAAGATCGATCCGTGGCATGGGTGCTTCGCTCAGTGGCCCACTGTAGTGCAATCTCATCCAATGGTCATGGTAGTGTACGATCCACATGACACCGTACGGCCTCGACTCGTGACCCGTGGCCCTCAGCGGTAAGAATGTATAACAATTCCAATTCCTGACTCCTTTGTTGACGTACTGGCCGATACAACAGATAGTCCAGTTAAACAACGTCGCAAAGATAGTCAAATACTCTGAAGACATCCAATGATGTTCACCGCAACCCCCGCTACCCGTAAACTCGATAGCCCTCAAGGTATGATCTCATCTGCTCAAAAGCGGAGGCGTGCGAGGAGACTCATCAAACAATGTCTTGTACACATCGTTTCCCTGAAGCTCTCTAAGACACCACGCTCTCATGACCAAGTGGTCCTGTTCTCGACCCCGGGCGGCATGCGATAACACCCTATAACCACAATGACCATCAGCAACAACATCAGCCCAACCATCAAAGTGTGCCCATAAGACTTGGGGGACTGCATATTTTTTTGCCCAAGAACACAAAGGTCCCGTTGTGTAACCGACCTCCAATGGTGCACCAACAGGTCCATCTCCGAAATCAGACACCGTACTGACAGAAGTTGTCGTCGAAGGGCTGGAAAAAAACTTGGCAGATCTACGGGCAGCATGCTCAAAAGCGGACTTTTTCCGAGTAGTGGAACCCCTCGGTCTCCCCTTAGGGTTTTCTCGAACCTCAGGTGGACGAATATCTTCATCTGCCGGGTGGAGACCATCTCGAAGTTTCTCAATGATTACCCGTCTCTTCGCCGAATCGACCCCTCTAGCCTGCTCTATAAGAGCATCAAACTCATCATCATCGGTCTTCGGCCTATATTCGGGACTGTCGTACACCAAAGTCCTCCAAAACAAGTGGACATCCTGAACGTGGACCCTCCTACGGTTTCTTTGCATCAGAATCATAATGCAGGCACAAGGCAACCCGTGTGTAGTCTGTATCGCACATCCACAATTCTCTTCAAGCCCGTTCCCCAACTCAATCCCTCTCCTAAACTCATCTTCCAGTAACCTAATGGCTTTGATAGACACATGATTTCGCAATAAGGAGAAAAAGGGTCCAGCACTTACAGAGTTGGTCAACGACGTCTGTAACTCATGTCGAATCTTGGAGTGTTGAGCTTCAAGCATGCCGTGAATACGAGTCCACATAGTGTCGAGGTTTAAGTTTTGACTCTTCAACTAAGCTTTAAGGAGGGCATGACACGACTCTACCCGGGAAGTGACCGTGTTACCGAGATGAAAGTATTCGTTCGTATAGAAAACAACGAACTTCTTCTTGTAATGCGCCCATGTTCTCTGCACATAAGCAGACAAATCTACCCAAGTTTCAGAAAAGGCTTCCCATGCTCTCCCAAACTCACTTTGTGTGCTTGCATTGATGACCCGGTACCAACCCGTTTCCTTACTATGCAATATCATGTCTTTGTACATCATCATCTTTCTTGAATTTTTTACTCTGGTCTCAATGGCTTTGTTCACATGCCAAAGACACAAAATGTGAGAAGTGTCCGGATAGAGGTCCTCAATAGCCCGGATCAAGCCCAACTCTCGGTCAGTGACAAGAGTAGGCATAGGTGACGCCCCCAGAAGCAGCTCCTCTAATCTCCGCAACATCCACCCATAAGATGTATCATTTTCAGACGGAAGGAGAACGGTGGCAATTAAGAAGGAGGATCCGACCGGTGTAACGCCAACTATCTCAATAAGTGCAATCTTCAAAACATTGGTCGAGTAGGTGGCGTCGATAAGAGCGACATATGGGTAAGCACGGAATAGTTTGACGGATTCCGGATGACACATAAACACATGAGTCAACTCTTTCGTATCGGGGTCTGATTCGTGCCACTCCACATATTGGGCAGCAACTGCTACAGCCAACAGTTGTTGAGCGGGATTCCTACTTTCTCTCATCTCACGCCGAACCTTGTTCGACTCGCTATAAATTTGGGTGCTACTTGGTTGGGGTTTTTCCGGGGTCCTTTTATGAAGAGCGTTCTTGATATCCCTCGGCGAAATATTAGCCCGGACTTGTTGCCTCACAAATTCTTTCTCTTCGGCATCCAAGCGGGCAAAATGTCTATCCCCATCTTTATAGGTCGCTAATTCGTGGTTGTGAAAACCCGCGTTAGTCGAAGTAATTACGTACCAAGCAATCGTGGGATTCCCATCATTCAAATGAGCGTACTTCTGCACCGCTCGAATCCTAAACAAACATCCGCACTTAGCCGACCCTCTCTTCGTAGAATTCCCCGGATTCTCAGGATCGATCTTCTTTTTGGTTCGGCCGTACCTTGAACAACGGAAGTACGACCCAAGCAACTCCCGTTGTTTGCGATTTTTCGACCCATTTGTTGCCTTCACTAAGGCAAAACCATTATCCATAGCAACTTTTTGAGCCCAGTCAAACGCCTCATCCCGACTTTCAAAAGATATATTCGTCTCAAATAATCGGTTGTAATCAACCCCATTTCCACCAAATTTCTCAAACGAATCCTGTTAATACGCAAAATTGGTAAGGATTATATTAAAAAATATTAAAAACCACTTAATTTTTGTTAAAAACTGAGTAAAAATAACGGAAAGTAAAGGTCTTGTAAACCAAACGTCCAAACATGGTCTGGACGTGAATAGTGCACGTCCAAAGCATGCATGGACGTGTACGTACCATGCCTGGACGTGAATAGTACACGTCCATGCATGGTTTGGACGTGCACTATTCACGTCCAGACCATGCTTGGACGTGTGGTTTGGCCGTCCTTTCCACGCGAGGACGGTCATTTTTCAAGTCCATTGCAAAAATACGATTGATTTTACGTAGTCTAATTCTATGGCTTCTACGTCTAATTCAACCTAATTTCTACTAAAGGGCTAAAACATTAATTCAACAAAAATTAATTGAAAAAAAAAATTAAGATTTTAATTACTTACCGATGAATCGTTGTCGTCGTTTGACATTGAATCGTTGTCGTTGTTTGATGTTGTTGATCGATGTTGAAACCGTTTTTTTGATTTTATGTTGTTTTTGTTGAGAGAGTTTCAGAGAAAAGAAGGTAGAGAGATAAAAAGAAAAGGGCATGCTATGTCTTTTTTATAGAAAACGCCGACGATTTTTCGCAAAACGCCGACGACCTTTCGCAACCCCCATATTATATAAGACAAAAATTAAAATGTTTAAACTTACAAATAATAAATAACGTGTCCTTACATTTTATTTATCCGTGATGAGAATTTGGGCTGGGTCCGCAAACTGCTGCGTGTGTTGACTTGTTAAGTGTAATATAGTACTCCCCATTTATATCCACTTTGCATATTTGCTTTTTCACATTTGTCAACGCACGTTTTACGTGGTAAATATTTTTACCTACGTATTTGCAAAAATTATAAAAGTTATATATTTTCAATGTACTCGTCAAAACGAATCAAACAAGATCCCACATGAATATATTTTCTCTTACGTATTAGGAGAAAATTGAAATTAAATGTTCACTTGTGAATAATGTACAAAATAGAAACATGTAAAGTGGATATAAATGGAGAGAGTATTTAATAATCTGATCAAAGGACTTCAGCAGTTGAGCGTGGAAGATTACGTAGGATAACACTTGGTTGCCATGTCCATGCTTAATGTCGTACAGGCGTATAGCTCATGCATTATTTGTGTATTTTTATGTTATTGACGGGCTGACGGCTAAACACACATTTTGACTAAAATAAATACTACGAGTATTTTATTAAAACTTAAATTGAGTTAAATACATATCAAATCACCTTATTTATTATAAATATTATTTAAAAAATGTCAAAATTTATGTCTTTATTATTATTATTATTATTATTATTATTATTATTATTATTATTATGTGATAATATTTCATCCGTCTCATCTTTTTGTAAGGCTAAAATTATTGGTGAGTCTTGAGATAAAAATCATTCAGGACCCCTAATAGTCTACCCAAGTCTTGACAAAATCTTAAGCAGGGTCTTAAAAATCCAAGACTCAACTTAATACCTAGGTAGCACCAAAACGGACAACGATACGGACACAGACATGGTCACAGACACGACAGGACACGGACACGTGACACAACATCCCATGAAATTTAGGACACGAGACAGGTCATTTAAATATAATAAAATATATATTATATGGTTATAAATAACGTATAATTTTATTTTTATTATGTATTTGAAGCTAAATCTAAACAAGTAAATGTACAACTCGACCTTTATTATAACTAATTCTCAGTTTTTCACCCAAATTCATCTTCTAATCGATCTTTTTAAAAAAAAATATTGCTCATCTAAACAATAATATGTTTAGCGATCTGTATAACGAGTGTCAAGTGTCCGAGTGTCGGACACGGAACGACTAATTAAGAGAAATGTATGTGCTACCTAACTTAAAACTTTACAAAAGTCCTGACCCCGCTTTTTTATAAATGACAACTAATGAATGGTTGCCACGTGTAACTTGAGTTTGAGAGATTGAAATGAATTTGAAAAATAAAATAATTATAAAAGTTAGTAAAAGAAAAACTAATGTTACTATTGTGACATAGGCTTACAATTTTGGCAAATCTTACTTAATAAAGTTATCCTAAGCCAAACTTGACTAGTGTACTCTGATATAAAAATGTAGTAGTACTTGATTAGTTATTTTATTCTCACATTCAATAAAGCATTGCCATCTGTAAGCATTCCATGATAGGAAGTAATAATAAATAATTACAAAAGTCATCTAGATTAATTTAAAAAATGGACAAATTATGAGCCCAAATTGGAATCTAACTAGGTTTGAACCCGTGAAATTCACGGGTTTGCTTTCAAAATTTTATATAAATATCGTTAATCATAGTAAAGATATAACGATTTAATCATGGTGAAGATATAATTATAATTCATAGTTTTCTTATTCAATTTGATCGTTATACCGAGTAAGACCATATACTATTCTGAGTTAATAACAAATACTTATAACAATAACTATAACCCATCGTTTTCTTATCAAATTGGATTGTCTTAATGTATAAATCCGTCTTGCACTATAACTTGTATCAATTCGTATACATCAAAATATAAAATGAAATGCATAACATTCTAAGTTAATAACTAATAATTTCGTAATAATTATTTCAATATGTGAAAACATTAAAGTAGGAAAATAGATGAGGATAAAACTCGAATGCGAATAACATCTAACTACAAAACCCAATTTCACAAACATAAATATTGAAACTCATAAACTTAACACATGATCGTTTGCCTACTGCCATTTTTATTTCTCTAGTTTTAACTTTACGGATTTGGTATATTGGATATAATGTTGATCGTCGCTGACAGTGAGTTTTTGTACCTTGATCAACTGGTAATTAATTTTATTTTGGAGTAATTGTTTTATTAATTTTCGTGGGGTAGGTGTGACAAATGCAAGTAAAACCACTATTTATATTGAATTTTGTAGTAGGTATTTCTCGAGATCGATAACTTATAAAGATAATGTTTATCTATTGAGCTATTTTTGGTCAATATATTTGCGGGAATGAAAAATATAATTTTCAAAAATACCGAGATTATTATCGTTATTATAATTATTTTTATATTCTGTAATATATTCAAAAATCTTGGTAGTAGTTAATTGCAATCTTATCCTAATTTTATTAATTTTTAGTTAGTAACTAGCGTAACACCCGTGAAAATTCACGGGTTGTTCAATTTTAATTTTGACGGAAAATGATCAATTGAAATTGTCAGATATACTAATAATATATGTGGTGTATATGTGAATACTTTAAAGAAAGATAAAAAAGTACATTTATACCATAAGATATACTCGTATATAAGAACATGTTGACATTAAAAGTTTGACGTATAACTTGAAAAGCGTAAAATATAATTAAAAAATGTAAACTTATAACTTTCCAATAAAAGGAGGTTTTAGTAATAGAATAGAAAAAGATATATAGGGTGAAAAAGATTAAGTAAGTGAGATAAAATAAGATTTAGGAAAGAGAAAAAAATAAAAGATAAAATAAGGTAAAAAAGATAAATTTAAGTAATTATATGGTTGAAATATTAATTAATAATTTGATATTTAATTGAAGCTGACATGACTATTATTATTCACGTTATTGGCCGAAAAAAACTGAAATTATGAGGTTGAATGAGAGAGCTCCATTAGCCTAATTCTAAAACCTGGTTGCGCCACGTCAGCAGTTTTACATTTTGCTTTTATATATATAATGATGCGATGGGAAGTTATCATACGTAATCAACTTAAACTGGGAAGGGATCTCCATCATTTTAGCAAAATATAATTTTATTTTTCTATTTTTTTTATTAAATTATTGTAAAATATAACCTAAGATTAGTAAGATTGACAACTGGAATAGAGAAATATATGATTCTGTAATTCTGAATATTATGGAATTAAAGAATATTCTATAATTCCATAATATTTGGCTACTACAAATTTGATTTGATTTCATTACATAATATTTCTGTTTTTAAAATTTGATTTGATTTCATTCCATAGTTAAGTTGTTATATTTATTTATTTTTGAAATTTTGTAGTAGCTCTAATCTTCTGCCACATCAGATTTTGCAAAATTTCTGTGATGCCAAGTCAGCATGTGGCTATTACATTAGTAAAATATATGATGATTAATATAAAACCCACTTTTGTAGCTTTCTTTACCTCAGAAAAGAGACACCATGACACATCAAAACCTTCAACTTCACTCATTTTTCCACTTCAAACGTATTTGCCATGAGTCATGAGTCATGACTCTTTTTAAGTCCCAAACTTAGATTATACGGAGTTGTATCCCCATTCATTTTATGTACCACATTTTTTAATCTCTCCAACACAAGGCAATTCGATCACTAATTTGACATTTACACATTCCCTTCGTCCCATTCAGTTGGTTACCCGCTTGACTCGTTTAACAAGTCTAAATTTTAACCGATAAATTACGGAAAACTAAATATATACTCCGTACTCCGTATCATTTTACGATTGACAAGTATCTATGTGAATGCGAAAAAACGTAAATAGAAAGTAGAAACAAAAAGCAGAAATGTTGAATATAGTACGAATAGTACTTTTGAGTAAAGGGTTTATTTTACGGAATTACTTTTTCACATACGGACTTTACTCTTTCACATACACTTTTTCATTAATTTTCCTTATCATACCCTTCTCCCAAACTCAGACAAATTAAATCTTCTATATATTTTTTTTCCCTAAAATCAAATCTAGTTATTCTAAAAGTTTGAATAATGTATTATTAGGTTTTGTTAATCAGTGAAATTAATAGTTTACTTATTTATAATTGTTATTATTAAACTTGTCATTTGTCGGCAACCTCCGATAACGCATACTATTTGGGTCTAATTTCTTCTTTTCGAATTTCCCTCAAATGTCTCGCTTACTTGCAATAAGCCGCCAAACTTCATTGATGCACTATTGGCAAATGTCAATATGTGATGGTGCCATTCCTTTATTTCTTCACTTTGTTTCGTTTCTATTGGTGGTTGACTTGAGTAAAGTCGTCGGCGATTTGAACTGACCGGAGTAATAGGTATCGAATAGAGGTGATGTGGTAAAGGGAGATGAGGGGATGGAGGAAAAGAAATCAGAAGAGGGGAGGAGAAAAATGACAAGGCTAAAATTATAAAAAACGTATGTGAAAGAGTAAAAATCGTATGTGAAAAAGCACATCCCTTATTTTATTGGCCGCCTCTGCTTTGAGTCCTTGTGGAGTTGTGGTCGTGGATTGGCATATCCCTTCCCTTACCTACCGTACCTTTTGAAACAAGTGAAGCGGTACCATTTTCATTACAACCAAAAACAATAACACTACCAAAGGCATATTCTATATGCGATCCCATCCCAAATCAATAACGCTCTTTCACAATTTCCTTTGCCACTCTACTATGCTCACAATATACCACCTCGACATGTCCAAATTACAACTTGTATGCTGTCTTTCTTGATTCTGCTTTATGCAGATTTGTTTCTCCGATCTCCATCACAGTAGCCTACAGGATAAATACATATGAGTACCAGTCCAAACCAATAGTTGATTCTAAACTTATAGGATGTAAATTGAACTGAACTTATATGATCTGAACTGAACTGAATTTATAAGATCTGAATTGCACTTAATTTAAGTGATTCTAAATTCAAAAGAACATGACTTAATTGAGGATGAGAAAATCTTCTCCGTGGCTATTTAAATGGGTCAAAGCCCTCAAACACTATGCCAAGACCAACCAGCTTTTATAGGCTGTAAGACTTAGATTAAGAACTCAAATTCAGTAGTTGGAAGACTTGAACAAAATAGCAGCCTAAGATACAAAAAAAACACTAAACCAAAAACAGAAAAACAAAAAAAAAACTTCAGCTGTAGTTATTGAAACATAAACAAAATAGACTAATTAAATAGTTGTATTATCACCTACTATAAATACATCCCAAAGTCCTAGACAATCATAGTAATCAACAAGAAATAGAATGGCAAAATGAAGACCAACTGTGCATTGGTCCTCAGTTCTGCAGGAGCAGTAATAGTGAACTACTGTTATCCACTGTTAAGTAAGTTCTCTGTAATACAAGCTGGGATAGAATGGCAGTTAGTTTGATAAGTAACTCTTATGGATGGTTTTGGCGGGAAATCCCGATTTTGTGTATAGCTTATGAGTTATGAGTAGCTCATTTAGAATCATCCACAATCTCTCTCTATACATTCCAGTATCCAGTGTAATCATTTGGTCACATTCGATTTCCATTCTTCTTGCAATCCTATTTACTTTTACAATATTCCTCAAAATTCCCGGAATCTTTGCTATCTTTTTGTTTGGTACTCCGAAGTCCGAACACTGCAAGTGCTATCTAGACTGACTAATTGCCAAATCTCAGCTTGTAAAATTACATCCTCGCCGCAACAACTTACGAGCTAGTTGCAAATTAAAATGATATGAGAAGTACTATTAATATTTGTCTAGGTTGTCCGCAAGGGTGGAGTCTAGTGGTTAAAACTTGGGCTACATTCCCAAGGGTCTCAGGTTCAAGCCTCACCAAGAGCGATCTTGGGGGTAAATTGGCTTGAGGCTATGCCTTCTAGATTTCGAGCCTGTCACCCCGTAAAAAAGGGTGGTTAACCTAGTGTACATGGTTTGCAGGCTATCACGTATACTCGGGGGTTTACCCAGTGCGCACCAAAGGTAGCGGCTGCGGGTTCCCACGTCATTAGGTTGCCATTAGGCAACACAATCAGAAAAATCACTATTTCTTGTTAGATATTGGGTATGCACGAAATAGAAATTGACAATAATAATCACACCGAATCGACTTCGCTTTCCTAATAGAACAATTCGACCCTATATTAGTGCCAGGGTTATACCGAATTTCCTATTGAGATAAGACGGTGTCCTCTGTTTTCCGGCACAAAAATCAGAGATGTAATTCAAAAGTATTTTATGTAGTTTGTTATTATGTTCAATGATGCATAAGACATTGTTTTTGTAAATCTTAAACATCTTCACCCCATATCTATTTATATAGATACGAAAAGGGTAGGGGAATGAATTTGTGAAAAATTGTAACTTTTCACAAATTTTGACATATTCAATTTCTACTACAGAAATTAAATCCCATCAAAGTTTCCCGGGCATTGCCTTAGAGCCCCCTTTATAGTTATTCAAATGAAAACCATACCGTAAATTCGTAAATAATTATGCAAGTGTACACTCCGTACTACCCAAACTTACATTATATTATAACGAGCTTACCCATCTACGAACCAAACCCGAATACGCTAAATGAACCGGTAATTACACTTAAATTACCAACATTTCTTATATGAGATTGTTTCACCGTGGGAAAGTCTTAATTACAGATATAATTAAATGAAAAATATTAAATATTAATTGGTAAAGTTTATTGATTATTCTCGCAAGCGTCGTACTAAGGGTAACATTATTCGTAAGACTCTGCCACATCAGATTTTTACTAACTTTTATTATTTTTTTATTGTTCAGACTCACCTCAAACTCACCCAAAACTTTATACATTATCCGTCAGACTCACCTCAGACTCTACTTTTTCATTTTACCTTTTCTTTTTACATACTTATTAAATTACTTCTAGTGGGGTCAAGACCCACCAAAGTCTTAAGGAGAGTCTTGGATTTTCAAGACTCGACTTAAGACTTCCTCAAGACCCGGGTAGATTATTGGTAAAATTGAGAGAGTCTTGTCTTAAGACTTAAGAAAGTCTTGTCTCACCCCCAATAATGTTACCCTAATAATGTTACCCTAATATACTTAAAGACAGACGTAGCAATATAAAAAATGTGTAGATATACATTGACATGTAGAAATAAGATGGTCAAAATAAATGCTAGCATGTGATATCCAAACATAGGTGTTTCCTAGATAGTTAAGCTTGTATGCGGCCTGAGGGCCGACATCAAGTTGGGTTTTGTGCCGTGGAAACACAAAGGCGACAACCTATTATATGAGGAGCCTTAACAATACTAAGGTACTTGCCCAAATTATCTTACAAGTCTTCCTAGATACATAGGATGATACAAATAGTCCACCCAACACCAAGAGCACAAAGCTATATTAAGAGAGTAAGAAGGTTTCCATTTCCAGTTCAGCCAAATTATCACTATTCTAATTTTCTATTATATGAGGACCCCCCTTATCCTGGCAATAGTGGGTGCCCTAGAGGCAGCGGTGAATGGCTGTTAATCTGTTATTGTTGTACTACTGAGAAACTTATAAGGAAATTACATGCAAGTATGCAACTATAGTACAATAGATCAGATACGCACTCACATAGAGTTACACACGTAAAATGTAGACTTGGAAGTATACAGATTTGGAGACGGCTTTAAGCAGAGTCAACCAATTAATAATTGAAACTATTAAGATTTGATTATCAAACCTTTGTTTATTGAGTAAACAGACCATTCTCATTTCTCACATATCATATCCGACTTGAGGTCACTAATTAATTCATTACTTGAATAAGCTTGGGAAAGTGAGAGAAAGTTATAATACTCCTGATCAAAATTACCATAAATTCACAAAGTAGACAAATTGTGCACCTGATAAGTCACTATACACACAAGGTGTTGGAGATTGCCAGTACTCACTGTAAGCAAGATAAAGAGAGAAGAACATGAGTACCAAGTCTTAATCAATAAATTAATAAGGATCTAAAGTTGGTCAAAGGAAAGGAACAAAAGAAGAACCTGAGCCATAGGATTTGAGCATTTAAGAAGATAATATGGTCTTGAGTGGAGAAGCTTAGTTGACCCAACCCAAACAGACCCACTTTCAGAATAACTCAATCACTGATAGTGCACCTGAAATGACACGACCAAAACCTTATCCGATTTACTTGTTCTCTAAAACTCTATAAAAAAAGTTTCTCAGCTTCATCGACTATTCCTATTTGCCACTATCCATTATCAAAAGTGTTCTTTACAATGCAACCACATCCCCAAACAGCATCGTAATCAAAATCACCGACATGCATGCATTAGCGTTACAGCCCTAAATCAGTGATTCCTGATGCATATCTTAATCCTTGATATGTCCTTAACAAAACTGTAAATGCATAGTCTACCAGCTAGATGCCCGTCCCTTTCGAATATTATTTATTTCCATCATATTTCTCACGTCTTTTGCATCTTCCCATTGTTCCACATCAGCAAATGTGTTGTGTAGCAGTACATAGGATGCTGAGCTTTCCGGCTCAAGTTTTGATAAAACTTCTGAAGCAATTCGTGCCAGTTTGACATTGTTATGCATCCTACAAGCTCCCAACAGAACACCCCATATAGCTTTATCAGGCTTCTGAGGCATGTTTTTAATCAAATCCATTGCTTCTTCTAGATGTCCATGACGGCCTATAATGGCTACTAAAGCTGCATAGTGTTCGGTCAAGGGTTTGATCCCAAACTCTGACACCATAGATGAAAAATACTTGCGAGCTTCATTTAGTAAACCAGCTTGGGAACAAGCATTCAAGACCGATATAAATGTTATAAATGTGGGCTGAACTCTTGCATGTTTCATAACTTCAAAAAGCTCTAAAGCTAAAGTGGCATACCCATGAGATGCATATCCACCAATCATTGCGTTCCAAGTAATCACATCCTTCCTCATCCCCATCTCATCAAATATGCCTCTGGCCTCAGCTATGGCACCACACCTTGAGTACATTGTAACAAGGGAGTTATTAATAGGAGTGTCAGCAAAGAGAGTCTTGGTGACAAGCTGGTGGATTTGCCTTCCCAGGTCCAGAGTAGCAAGGCCTGTAGAGACACTGAGAATTGATGATAAAGTGTGCTTATCTGGCTTCACTTGTTCGGTCCGCATTTGAATGAACAATTTTACTGCTCCTTCGTAATCGCCATTTGTGTCACATCCCGCAATTACAGAATTCCACGAAAATATGTTTTTCTCAGGATTTCTGATGAAGAAATCAAGAGCAGATTTTGAGTTACCTACTTGAGAATATCCAGAAACCATCATATTCCACGAGACTGTATCCGGGTCTGGCATTTGATAAAAGAGCTTTTCTGCTTGCTCCATATTTGATGCCTTGACATACCCACTGATCATTGTATTCCAGGAAAAAGTGTCCCGTTCTACCATCTGATCAAAAAGTTCTCGAGCAGAAATGAAGTCTCCGACTTTGACATAAGCCATAATCAAAGCATTCCATGAAATCAAATTTCTCTTAAATCCTACCTGATTTTCTCCAACCCTTTCCTGTTGACAATTTGGTATTTGATCAAAAAGTTTTCGAGCTTCATCAACTCTTCCTTTTTGACCGTATCCCGCAATCAAAGTATTATACGCCTGAACAAGGGCTCCCTTTTCGACATAATCACCTTCCCTACAATCAAGCAACATGTTAGTTGCTTTGTCCCATTCATTGATCCGAATCAACCCTGAAATAAGTGCACTAAGAGAGGATGCATTCCGTTTGGGCATTGTCTTAAACCATTCTATAGCTCTATCTGCATCACCATTATGAAGAAAGCCAGTCATCATAGCATTCCAAGTGATAACATCCTTCTTAGACATACAGTTAAATAGGCGCAAGGCATCATCCATCCTCCTCACTCGAGCATACCCACTAATCATTGTATTCCAAGAAACCAAATCTCTCTCGGGCATCTGATCAAACAACGCCTTACCTTCATCAACATATCTCATACCACCACCATGACAAGAAACATAACCCTTTATCATCAAATTCCACGACACCACATCCTTAGCTCTCTCAGGCATTTCATCAAACAACTTGCGCGCTCTTGATATCTCTTTATTCCTAACATATCCACTCAACATCGAATTCCAATTCATGACGTTCCTTTGAGGGATTTCAACAAATACAAGCTTGTTCCAAGTTGTACAGTCCAGTCGTTTGACATCATTTGCAGTAATGTGACAAATAGTTCTTGTTAGAAACCTCGAAAATACAAAGGGGCAGTACAAAGTCCTCTCCAATAGAGCAGAACAACAGATCATTTTTATCATCTCTACAAATGTCACTGGCTCTTTAATCTCTTACGGCCGCAAGTGTGATCCAATGATGAATCAACGGGCAAAACCCGTAAATTTAATGAAAATAAGAGGAAAGCAATAGGCAGGGGTGACTGCTATAACACAATTAAAAATCCTCCAAATCCTAAACGAACACAAAGGGCATACTCCATTTGAATGTTAAAGTAGAATCAAATTCAGAAAGGAAATGATGAAAAATCAAACAGCGACAAAGTCGAGAATAATGAGGCAGAAAGGGTAACTGAAACATAAGCAAAGATGGAAAACCAGAGTAGGGTTTAACAACATTTTGGACATGAAGACATAAGAGACATCAAGGAGGTAGCAAATTATTAGCAAAAGTATGAGCTAATGAGACTATGCGTGACTATACGGATAGAAGCTTAACACCATTTTACTATTTAGTAAGTCTTGCTTGTGACGGGTCAACATTTGTAACGGATATATTGTGAGGTAAAATGGATCAAAATGAGTTAGTGGAGACAGGGGACCACATGAATAGTGTCAGAGAGATAGAAAAAGTGGGTATTTTGTTAGAGAAAACGGTATCCGTCACAAGTTTGTGACGGATATCGCCGTCACAAATGAGAATTTGTGTTTACTATTTTAGTAGAATAACAAACGGAGATGACTAAATGTTGGTAATATGTTGTAACAACAATAAACAGAGACCGAAAATAAATGAGAGGGAGAAAAGACAAAACCAAAATTCATAGCGCCGTGGTAGGAGACCACTGCTTTGAAAACTATTTTTCCGGTACGACCGTGGTGACCGTGGTGGCGATCAGCTAGTGCCGGTAGTTCCCCAAGTTAACACTACAGTCTCCACGCTTACCCAGAAAAGAGAGTTTATGAGAGAGCAGATATTGTAATTGTGTGTTTCTTGTGTTTACAGAGGAGGGTATTTATAGAAGGGAATCAGAACCCTAGGAGGAGAAAAACGCCTCCCTTGAAATCAGTAGTCAAAGTCTGGAAGTGGGGAGAGAATATCTCACCCACTAACTGTCAGTTGACTGACTATTTCAACAACACAAAAGAACAAATCTGTGGCCTAAAAAGATAGGCACAGCCCGCCGCAGGCGATTGCCAATTGCCGAATCCCGAATCCTGAATCCGGATCCGGCTCGGGCTCGGGCATGGGCACGGCACGCGTGCGCGCGCGTGAGCGAGCTGAATTAAGCACCTCGCAAAACCTCTATAAAAGGCTCCCTTGACCCACTAGTGATAGGTGTAGTAATAGAAGTATATATAAACACAAGCAAACTTCTATAACTCTCCTATGCGGGACAAATGTTAGAAAAGGACTCCCCTAACAAGCCCCTATTTCCAACAATACCCCACTAGGGGCGCCCGAAAAAAAGAAGAAGAAATTTCTGGGTAAAGGAAAGGATTGGATAATTAGGTATCAATATCTTTCGATTTGAATTGACACTTTAGTGCTATGAGGAAACAACTTACTTACAGCGAGAGAATATCTTGCGATTTGAATTCCTAGCTGAGCTTCAGTCGATACCCCCCACAACACATATCATACCTTCAGATTAAGATCGTTCCGCGAAAGTGCAACGCGCTCTTTTTAGAGCAATGCGTTGTCCTTGGTATTGGCAGACATGTTCACAGGACTTCTCATAGTCTTGTGATCATCATACCTGCATAGGTGGCTCAAGTGCTTCTCAATGGCACTTCTCACAAGAGCCATTAAGGACATAAGTCCAACCTCGTGCATAATTCATCAAGTGCGTCTCAAAAGCACCACCATAAAGGCTATGAATCATACAACGCCATAGGAATAAGACTTTAAGCCTAGTCAAGTGTCACTAAATAACTTGACTTAAGGATTTAAGACCCATTCCCCTCGACGTTTCAACAACTAGTCTTCTAGCCAGCCCTTTAGTAAAGGGATCAGCTAGATTGCTTTCAGACTTACATAATCTATAGCAATTACTCCATTATCTAGGAGTTGTTTGACTGCTGCGTGCCTTATTCGAATGTGTCTCCTTTTCGCATTATAGACACTATTCTTTGCAACACCAATAGCAGATGTCGAGTCACAAAGTAGGGAGACCGGTGTAAGCCGCCCGCCCCACAATGGTATATCTGCCAAAAGGCTTCTCAACCAGTCAGCCTCTTGTCCTGCCAACTCAAGTGCTATGAACTTCGATTCTATGGTGGAGCGTGCAATACAAGTCTGTTTAGAAGACTTCCACGATATGGCACCGCCACCCAGGGTGAAGACATAACCACTAGTAGAATAAATCTCATCGTTACCTGCAACCCAGTTCGCATCACAATATCCTTCTAACACAGCAGGAAATTTACCATAATGCAAACACAGATCAGCTGTTCCTTTTAGGTACTTTAGTAAACGACGAAGAGCAGTCCAATGTTCACTACTAGGGTTATGTGTATAACTACTTAGTATACTTACTGCATATGAAATATCTGGTCGCGTACAGTTCATTAAAAACATCACACTACCTAGGATTTTAGCATACTCTTCTTGGGATACACTCTTACCCAAGTTTTTAGACAACTGTATACTAGCATCATAGGGTGTTTTAGCAGGCACATCATCAAAGCAGTTAAACTTTTTCAACATAATGAGCTTGACTTAGACAGATTCCATAAGGGTTTCGGATAACCTTAACTCCTAGGATTACATCAGCCTCTCCTAAGTCCTTCATCTCAAATTGTGATGACAAAAATTCTTTGGTTCTAATTATCACATCCAAATTATTACCAATCATTTACATGTCATCAACATATAGGCATATAATCACACAATCAGATTCCATCACTGTTGAATAAACACATGAATCAGAATTGTTAACCACATAGTCATTACTTGTCAAAGTGTTGTTAAATTTCCCATACCACTGTTTGGGTGCTTGTTTCAGTCCATAAAGAGACTTGTTCAGTTTACACACTTTACTCTTTTGACCTTCAATCACAAAACCTTCAGGTTGAGACATATAGATCTCTTCCCTTAGTTCACCATTCAAAAAAGCAGTCTTAACATCCATCTGATGTATAACAAGATTATGAATAGCAGCTAAGGCGACAAGAGTTCTAATGGTCGAAATTTTGGTCATAGGAGAGTAAGTATCAAAATAATTAATACCCTTCTTTTGTATAAAGCCTCTAACCACAAGTCTAGCCTTGAACCTCTCTATTGTACCGTCAGGTCTCATTTTCTTTTTAAAGATCCATTTACTCGTAATGGGTTTACTACCTTTAGGTAAATCAGTCAACTCCCAAGTCTGATTAGACACAATAGAGTCAAGTTCACTTTTAATAACATCTTTCCAAAAATTAGCATCAATGGATCTCATTGCCTCACTATATGTTTTGGGATCATCCTCTATTAAAAAGGCTGAAACAAACTCATCACTAGCACAAACAGTGTATCCAACTTCAGACAAACAAGATGTATCAAAATCATCACCAAAGTTTTTTGGGCATCTAGGTCTTTTACTTCTTCTAGGTTCAACAGAAAGATCCATAGAAGTGCTAGCACTAGCATGTGAAGACAAATCAGAAGATACAACAGGTAAACTAGGACATGGGACAACAATTTTCTGAAAAGGAAAAACATGCTCAGATATAGAACGATCACTCAAAGACATAAATCTATAGGCAGAGCTATTTTGAGCATAACCTATAAACACATACACAATCATAGGTCTTAGGTCCAACAGTAGGTCTCCTAAAATCGGGTAAACCCACTTTAGCCAAACAACCCCAAACCCTAAGGAAGCTTAGGTTATGAGGCTAGCCCTTCCAGATCTCGTAGGGTGTCTTGTCAATTTTCTTATGAGGTACACGGTTAAGAAAGTGACAAGCAGAAAGTACAGCTTTCCCCCACATATCGTTAGATAGGCCAGAACTTAAAAGCATAGCATTCATCATCTCCTTTAAAGTTCTATTTTTACGTTCAGCTACTCCATTCGATTGAGGTAAGTATGGTGGACTTTTTTCATGAATTAACCATTTTTCTCACAAAAATCGATCAAATAATTAGAGCCATACTCACCTCCTCGATCGGACCTTACCACTACAAAAAAAACACGGTGTACTGACCGAATTTCTGACGGAATATACAGTCCGTCAGATGTCTCGGCTTACTGACACAATTCTGACGGAATATCCGTTAGAAATATTTTTTGACGGATAAGACGTCACAAATCCGTTAAAATAGGAGACCGCGAAAATAAATTGGAAAAGCGCGAAATTTTGGTTGCATTTTCTGACGGATAGTGCGTCAGAAATAGTTAATGACGGATGTCCGGTCAGAAAAAAGACTGACAAAAGGCTGCATATTCTGAAAAAGTAGAACTTTTTTCTGACGGATATTCGGTCAGTAATTTTCCTGACGCCCTATCCGTCAGAAAAGGCCACGTAACCCTTTATTGACGACTAATCCGTCGGTAATCTCGAATTTCTTTTTCCTGACGGATAATCCGTCAGGACTTTTTCCAACAGTTCCCTAAACCCACGTCTGCATTTAATATTCTTTTTATTTTTTTCCAAAAATAAATACACTTAGTGACAGATTATCCGTCAGGATTTTTATTTTTTCTATTCCTAACGGATTATCCGTCAGGATTTTTTATAAATAGTTCCAGAAACTTTTCGCGTTCATTCTTCTTCTTCTTTGTTTTAACCCCAAAAACTTCGAACCCCATAATCTCCTCCCAAAATCCGATTTCTACCCCACCAATCTTACCACCGTGACAACCACCACCACATTACTAACTCCACCTTGCTAATAGGGTAATGTATTTATGTTTTTTTCATTAATTTACGGTTTTCTTTTCGTTTTATTTCAATTCATAATTGATTTGTTTGTACATTGTAGTGTGACAACCACCACCACCGTGACAACCTCCACCACCGTGACAACCCCGCGCCAACACTGCTTTGCAAAATTAATTAGGTAATTGTTTATGTTTATTACTTAATTATTTATTTAAGAATGAGTTAGTTTAGAAAGTAGTTAGTGTAACTTATTTAGGTTAATAGATAATTAGTTAGAAATTTTGATCTAGGATAATGCCAATTAGATAGAAAAAATGACCTAGGATAGTAGCCTGTTAGATAGAAAAATTGGCTTAGGATAGTTGCTAATAATTTGTTGTTGTTAGTGTTGTTACTTCTTAATTGTTGTTGTTGTTGGTGATAGTTATTAGTTGTTAATTTTGAATTATTATTTGTTAATTGTTGTTGTTGTTGATCAACGATAATTTTTAGTTGTTAATTGTAGATAATTGTTAATTGTTGTTAATTGTTAGTTATTGATAATTCTGAATTGTTAAATATTGACCTAGTACCCGTTCAAAAATTACTCATTAGGAGTAATTTTTGAATAGTCCCCATTTTGGGACTGTCTTTGTACGTTTCAAGTCATTTAGGTAGCAAACAGATACTTGTTATTTTTTTAATGAGGGTACAAATTCGGTGACAATTCCTTTAATATTCTCTGAATACATATATGGACTAATAATATAATCCATATTTTGTATTTGGAGAATAAAGGGGAATTGCTGCCGAATTTTTTTCCCATTAATAAATAACAAGTACGTGTTTGCTAATGACTTGAAATGTACATTGATGGGTTTAGGTTGGAGTGATAAGGACCTAATTCAAAGACTATTTGATTTTTTGACAATAATTATATATTCATTGATGATATTGTTTTTTTGTGTATTATATGTGATAGTTAATTAATAATTGTCAATTGATTGATTATTTGAATGTAGATACATAATAAGATGAAAAGATTAGAACGACAGTGGATGTATGAAAGATTAGATGAGAAAAAGAAACCTAAGCTTGAATTTGCAAATGGGGTAAAAGAGTTTCTTGAATTCGCTGCACAAAGTAGTGTGTATAAGAATTTAGGTGAAATGAGGTGTCCCTATAAGAAATGTAATAACAGAGCTTTTAAAAGGATTAAGGATGTTCAACTGCATCTTTGGTCGAATGGTTTTGCCCCATGTTATTATGTTTGGACGTATCATGGTGAGGAAATGCCAACCGGAGAAAGTAGCAGTAGTACTGTAGTTAGTGATAATCCTTATCGGGAGCTCGTGGAAAATGCATTACGTGATAATATTGAACAAATAATGGAGGATCGACTCAATCCTGATGACCTTAGTGATGAGGAAGTGCGTCATGAAACCCCAAATCCTCAAGTTTCTTCCTTCTACAAATTGTTAGAAAAAGCCGAACAACCAGTGTATGAGGGAAGCAAAATAAGTTTATTGCAAGCCGCTGCTAGGTTGATAGCACTCAAATGTGAGAACAACTTATCCCTTCGATGCACGAATGGGTTTATGTCGTTTGTTGGTGACATGATTCCAACAAAAAATGACATGTTACGCAATTTCAATGAGGTTAAGAGTGTTCTTAAGGGACTACAACTACCACATGAAAAGATCGATGCATGTCCTACTGGATGTATGCTTTTTTGGGAGGAAAATGTCAATCTCGAGCAATGTACAAAGTGTAATGCATTTCGGTACAAAGGTAACAATAATTCAAGTAATGGGAGGCGAATTCCGAATAACCCCTTAATTTATTTCCCGCTTGCACCAAGGTTACAACGATTATATGCAACCAAGAGCATAGCAGGTGAGATGAGTTGGCACCATAGAAATTCACGATTAAGAGAAAGAGGGACAATGGCATATCCAAGTGATGGAGAAGCGTGGAAACATTTTGATCGAGAGCATCCAGAATTTGCAAGTGAGCCTCGCAACGTTCGGTTGGGTTTGTGTACAGATGGAATTTCCCCACATGGCGGCCAATTTGGGAAAAAATATTCATGTTGGCCTGTGATTGTCACTCCGTATAATTTACCTCCCTGGTTATGCATGAAGAGACAATTTATGTTTCTATCATTGATCGTTCCAGGTCCTAAGAACCCCAGGACAAATCTAGATATGTTCCTTCAACCGTTGATCAAAGAGTTGAAAGAACTTTGGGAAACGGGTGTGCACACTTACGATGTTTATAAGAAACAAAATTTTCAACTGAAAGCTGCATTAATTTGGACTATCAATGATTTTCCGGCATATGGCATGCTTTCCGGTTGGTCCATGTCTGGATATCATGCTTGTCCTTATTGTCAAGACAAAGATCATAACTCCTTTTGGCTTAAACATAGCAAGAAAGTTAGTTGGTTCGATTGTCACCATGTGTTTTTGAGACCTGATCATCCTTTTCGCAACAACTGCAAGCATTTTCTGAAGATTAGAAAAACTGAAGATCGCATTGCCGCATCGAGATTAACTGGTGAAGAAGTGTGGGATGCGGTAAAGGATATGCCAAGAATTGTTGATGCTTCTGATCAAGAATTGAAAAAATTAAAAGACAAGAATGAAGGATGGTGGAAACAAAGCATATTTTGGCAACTTCCTTATTGGAAAACTTTGTTGATTCGACACAACTTAGATGTTATGCACATTGAGAAAAACATTTTTGAACATCTTATCAGTACGGTGATGAATGAACCAAATAAAACTAAGTTCGGAGTTAATGGTAAAGTTGACTTTAAAGAGCATTGCTTTGTACGGCCCCCATCATCTAGGTTTGTTTTAAACGCCGCGGAGAAAAAAGCTGTATGTGAGTGGGTTGCCAAATTGAAATTCCCGGATGGTTATGCTTCGGATTTGAGTCGGTGTGTTGATCATAAAAATATGGTGTTGCATTCCATGAAAAGTCATGATTGCCATGTCTTTATGTAACGGTTACTTCCTGTTGCCTTAAAACATTTGCTCCCGACGGGTCCTTGGAATGCAATAACTGACTTAAGTCAATTTTTTAGAGACTTGTGTACCTCTACGATTAAGGTTGATTCTATGGAACGTCTAGAATCAAACATTGCAGAGATAATATGCAAGTTAGAGAAGATATTTCCTCCGTCTTTCTTCAATTCCATGGAGCATCTACCTGTGCATTTGCCTTATGAGGCGAAGGTTGGAGGACCAGTTCAATATCGATGGATGTATCCATTTGAGAGATTTCTTAATCATATAAAAAAAAAGAATGACAATAAAGCTCGGGTGGAGGGTTCCATATGCAACGCTTATTTATTAGAGGACATTTCGAATTTTTGTTCGATGTATTTCGAAGATCACATTGATACAAAAGCGAAAGACTTAGACGTTGGTGTGAATTTCAATGACCAGCTCACTTCAAAATTACCTGAGTTATTCAATGATGACATGGGAACTACAACCGGGAAATGTAAAGAGAGGTACTTGAACGAGAAAGAGTATGAAGACGCTCATTTTTATGTGCTAAGGAACTGTGGAAACTTTTTGGAGTCCTATGAAAAGTAAGTTAATCATTATTTTGTCACTTCTACATACATTTTAATAATTACATTAAGTTATAATTTTAGTTAATAGTTAATTATTATATATGTTGTACATATAGGAAGTTTGAGGAATATATCAAATTATCATTTCCCGATGTCACGTCTTCTGAAGATGTTTGGACGAAACATGAGAAACGTTTTCCGAAATGGTTACGAAATGAAGTAAGTAATACATTTTCTTTTAAAATAAACAACCAATTTGAAGGAACCTATAATTAAACATCTTAATTAACATATATATTGTTTTATTGGAAGGCTATTAGATGGAAGGATCCTTTAGTATTAGGTCTATCATTAGGTCCTTGTGCCATGGTGAAGACATGGAGACGATATTCTATCAACGGTTATAAATTTCGAGCTTTTAAGGAGGGAGTTGATGTCTCCAAAGCTACCATAAGCAATGGGGTTTGTGTGAATTCTACAGATGGGTTGGATTATTATGGAACTCTAAATGAAGTAGTTGAACTTGCCTATTATACCGAGCACAAGGTTTATAAAGTGATATTGTTCAAATGTGATTGGTTTGATAACTCCCCACAAGGACTTAGTATCCATAAGATATATGGACTTGTAGATGTGAAAGAGAAAAGAAAACTCAAAGGACATAACCTATTTGTGGCAGCTTTTCAAGTCGATCAAGTTTGTTATGCTAGCTATCCAACCACTAAGAAAGGTGATCAATGGTCTGCGGTTTTTAAAATCAAGGCACGATCACATGTTGATGCTCCTATTGACGAAATTGAATTCCAAGAAGATGTGGTTCTCAATGATCATTCAATTTCATCAATTTTGGTAGAAGAGACAGATACTGAAGATGAGTATCAAGTGGTTGCAGATGAAATAGGTGAAATAGGTGAAGATGAATATGACGGGAATGTCACGGAAGAAGAGGATAGAGATTTAGTTCAAAACACCACAATTGAGATAAATGAGGAGGAAGAAGAAGAAGTCGGAATTCTATTTTCGGATGATGAAACTTTTTTAATTTCTAGTGATAGTGATAGTTAGGGGTGATAGGGAGTACTTGTAATTGTTTATTTATCTTTTGAGCATACATTTGTAAGACATGTTTTATTTTTATCCTTTGGTTATACATTCATAAGAAATGTATGAAAACTTTGTTTTATTTTTCATGGGTTAACATTTATTATTGCTAGTGTTTATTTGTATTGTTAGCTTTATTTGAAGCAGGTAAATGTCGAGATTTATACGAAAGATATTGGGGAGTGGATCAGGTAGGCGTTCTCAAAATGAGAACGAAGAAATGGAGGAGAATGATGATGACCTTCATTTGACCGGTGACAATGTGCCCCACCGAAATCCACTGATTGTACTCACTTCTGATCCTTCGGTAGTTAACGGTTGTTGGTAAGTATTTTTGTTATCCTCCATTAATGAAAAATATATCCTTCAAATTTATAATATTCATATTTATATATATGTGTTTGTTTTTAATCAGGTGGAATGACAAGATTGTAAAGAAATACGTGGTTGCCTCGTTCACTCAAAATCTTACCGATGAGTACTTCACCAACTGGACTGAAGCGAGTTATGCGCAACGAGAAAAGATGTGGATCTAGTTTAAGGTAATGTAAAAATAAACAAGCCACATTAGTTTTTAAAATTAAACTAATATTTTCTATTTCTAATAACATTTTATTTTATGGCAGACTCATGTGAGGTCCATTGATTCTCAGTATGATCCTTTTCCTGAGTGGAAGAGGAGGGTCACGAGATTGATTACTCACATGGTGAATGGTGTCAAATACGGAAAGAAGAAGTCAGATTGGGTGCCCGATAGTTGGAAGGAGAAGTTGGACGCAAGGTACGAGACCAATCCTGAATTTAAAAAAAAATCAGACATAAACAAGGCAAATAGAAGGTCTGGTGCTAAGGACGGGAAAGCGTTGGGCACCCACACTCTAGGCCGCAAGAGTTGCTCTGATGTTTTCAAAGAAATGGCAAGTATTTCATAAATTTTTAAAATATTAAATTTGGTTAATTAATATTTTTATTGTCGGATATAATTAACATATATGTTTTCTTTGCTTTTTAAAGGGCGAGTCGGCTACACCGTACAAGGTGTTTGAGAAGACGAAGAAAAACAAGAAGGGAGAGTGGATTAACCCTAGAGCTGCTCGGACAGACGTAAGTATTTCTAATCGAGCGACTTATTGTATATTTTTCATATTAAAATGATAATTTACAATATATTTTATTTATTTTTTATTTAATAATTTGTCTTTTTTTCAGGCTGCTTACAATGAACTTTTGGCTCAACCAACGTCAACCGGAGAGCCTCGGGATGAGATTCAGACCTACCACGAAGCTGTTGGAGGATTTGACAAAAAAGGAGGTTTTTTTGGGATCGGTCCATTGGGTGAAGAGGTATGGTATGAGAATCCTAGGGACAAAAGAGGAGATCGTCGATCTTGTTCTTATCGACCAAACATGTTTAGTCAAATGCAAAATGAGAATATGCGTCTCAAAGAAAAAATTGAAAGCACTGAAGCAACTCAAAAACAAATTCAAGAGCAAATGGCGGAAATGAAAAAAGCTTGGAGTGATATGCAGACCTTCTTTTCCACTCAGTCATGCTCAAGTATGCCAAATCATCACCGACGTGATGACTTCTCGGACGACCCTCATGGCTTTGCATGTAACATGTCAGTTGATCCTCCAACCACTTAGGATAGTTTAGTCAAATGCAAACTGAGATTATGACTTATTAACTTTAGAACATATTTTATGTTAGTGTATGAATTATGAAGACTCTTTTATGTAATTCAATTTCTTACCCATGTTTTTTCTTTGTTGTTGGTTAATTGTTGTTGGTTCCCGCTTAGCGGTCGACTTGGAAATAAATCTCCGTTTGGCGGATGATGAATGTTTTGCAGGATTTAGTGATTTTGAGGTTGTAAATATGAACAATGCTATCGCATTGGGCTGGACAGCAAGCAGCTGTTTCCTGCCTATACTGCTTTAATTTCTGACGGATAACCCGTCACAAAAAGTCAAAATTTGACTAAATTCCTGACGGATAATCCGTCACAAAAGTCAACAGTTGACAAATTTCTGACGGATAATCCGTCAGAAATTGAGTCAAATATTGACTTTTTGGACATCATTCCTGACGGATTATCCGTCACAATTGACCAGCTACTGACGGCTTATCCATCACTAAAAGTCAAAAAAAATTTGACCGTGGAATTTTTTCTTCTACGGGTAGACCGTCAGAAGTCCGTCACAATTATTTTTCTGACGGATAATTCGTCACAAACTTGATTTTCGTGACGAATATTTGGGACGGAAATTTCTGACGGATTATCCGTCAGAAACGCGATTTTTCTGACGGATTTCCTGATTTCTGTCGGATTTTTTCCGTCAGAACACCGCGTTTTTTTTGTAGTGTACTCTTTTAATTTTCCTGTCAAGTTGGTTCTCGACTTCATTTTTAAAGTTTATAAAAGATTGTTCTGCTTCATCTTTGGTCTTAAGCAAATATACACGAGTGTATCTTGAACAATCATCTATAAACGTGATATAATAATTCTTGCCACCTCTACTTGCAACATTTTTGAAGTCAGCTAGGTCGGTGTGAATTAACTCAAGAAGACTCGTCGTCCTAGTAGTCACAGGTTTACTAGGTTTCTTTGTAAACTTAGCCTCAACACAGGTAGCACATTTAGAAAATTCTTGACTTGTCAAACTTGGAATTAAACTCATAGTTCTAAGTTTTTTAATATAATCCACATTCACATGACCTAATCTACCATGCTAAACATTAAGAGACTCAGCGATATAAGCAGAAGTAGAAGCAATATTATTAAAAACTGAATCAGTGTTCAATACAAAAATACCCCCAGACAGATAACCCTTGTCCACAAAATCCCTATTACGCGACATTACCACCTAGTCAGCCTCAAAAACAAGTTTCATGCCAGCTTTGTTTAATAAGGCCCCTAAGACAAGGTTTCGACGCAATGAGGGTACATATAAAGCATTATTAAGAGCAAGCGTTTTCCCCGAGGTGAGTTTGAGAAAGATCTTGCCTTTGCCTGTGATCTTAGCAGATGAAGAGTTACCCATGTAGACGCATGCCCCATCAGCAACTTCCTCGAACTCATCAAATAACCCCGTATCAGCACAGAGGTGTCTCGAAGCTCCAGTATCCAAGACCCATTCAGCAGCATTACCCACCAGATTAGCTTCCACAACCACAGCAACAATAACATCATTATCAGTTACAGCAACATTGGCTTCAGCAGATTTCTTCTCAGGATATTGGTAGGCTTTGTGCCCAGCTTTTCCACACACACAACATAGCATGGGACCCTTAGCAACTTTTTGAATCTTTGGTACTGGACCGTTCTTGTTGGCAGGAACATTCTTATTAGCAGGACTCTGGTTCTTACCCTGACCAACCTTGGCCTTACCCTTACCCTTATATTTCGTCAAGGGCGATCGGATGGAATGGAATGATAATCCCCGCGCTGCTAGAGGCAAAAGATACAACAAGTCTAGATTCTTCACATAGTAAAGGTCATGGGTCGTCCCAAGATCGACAAATGGCATGGCAAAATTGGTTTTTTGGAGTGAAATGCTCAAATCAATGTAAAATGGTGGATTTCATTCAAAACTTGACCTCATTTGATTTTTTTTCATTTCTTTTTCATTTCATGAGTTAAGATGGGGTTTGTCCCTCGCGTGCTAATGTCATTTGCTTTCGCCAATCGCTTACTAGGCAACCGGTTAACCTCTAGACAATAGCTTATCGGGGTGACAATCACTCTGTCTTTGGGCGGTCGAATTCACAACCAAGTGGGAAGTCAATTCAATGACTACCCTCCAAAGCACATCGAAGTGGTACGCCTCCATCAAAACAACATGTTTTTATTCTTTTTCAACAACCTTTTTTTTTCGAGGTTTCTTTTTCATTCAAAACATTTCCACATCTTAAAATCAATGAAAAGAGCATTCTGAATTTATTCATGAAAATTATTTTTGGGTTGCCAAACCGCCAAGTCTAACAAGGTCACCAAAACAAGCTAATCAAAACCATTTCGCATCTCGGGGTTGGATAAGGTGACTCACATGCAAACCCTTGACTCGACATTGGATCATGGTTTGAAAGATACTAGAAAAGCATAACCTAGGGTGTTTTAAAACCATTCTAAAAGGCAAAGTCACAAGTAGAAGAATTATTTGCAATGGCCTAAACAATTTTGTCAATATTCCCAATTAGGCATTTTCAAAACATTTTACCTAAATGCAACTATATGCAATGAATGCAACTAATATAAACATGTTATAATGCAAATGAGTCTACCAACTACATGCCAAACAAGCTAATGCATCTCCTAACAGCACAAAAGCACACAAACCACACAACAATCTCCACAATATACTCCACATCCTCCATATACAAGCCCATCTTCCTCAATTGTAACAAAAGAATGAAAATGAGAGTGAAATAGAGATTGGAACGATCATACCATGGCGTCTTCAATTCCAATGCGGTGCTCAAGTAAGCGATGTCTATGCCAAAGGAGAGAAAACAAGCAAAAGTATATACAATTCTACGCTAATAAAGTAAAAACATGTTTTTTAATTTTTCAAATTTTTCAAATTTTTATGGTTTTTTTTTTATGAAACGAATATAAAATAAATCCCCTCCCCACACTTAAAATGTACATTGTCCTCAATGGACCAAATGTAGGGAGGAGATAAGAAAGCAAAGCATTTTTTTTGAATTTTCAAGATCTTTTCTTTTAAAATTCCCTCCCCACACTTGAGACAGGCATTGCCCTCAAAAATCAAGTGTAAGAAGGGAGAATGGGGACAAAAATGCTAGATGTAAGTGAATCATGTAAAAAGGCATTCAATGAACGCATTAGTTTATCGAACAAAGTGGACCAATCCTCTCCGAAGTGGTCATAGGCCATCATGGGCAACAAGTGAGACCAATAGTACCTATGGGGAACAAGACAAGTCATAAGCAACAAATAAGCATATATGAGCATATCGAAAGCAACAAACTCACCCCAAGTCTTGCCATCTCGTTCCAAAGGTGTAGGAGGAAGGCCAAGACCCTTCACATCACACATTTTGTCAACACATTCATTCAAGTCCCCTCCAAGAATGTTGATTTTGTCCCCATTTTCACAAATTTCCAACAAGCAATTATCATGGGACAAATCAACATCCTTGAGGGGAACTTCACAATCGTATTCATCGATCAATAAAGCAAGAAGAGGAGTAAGAGAAATAAGGTCTTCATGATCGGTGGATGATAGATGTGACTCATCCTCAATACAAAAGCAAACCTCAAATCTCTCAAGAAGAGGGTCATCAATGATCTCAAATTCCTCATAAAGACTTTCATGCTTGTAATCCTCAAAAAGGATTTCTACCCTCTTCTCTTCCTCACAATTCTCACCGTCATTATCCTTCTCCAACTCGAGAATTATCCTCTCATCACACTCTCTTCCCAACAACTCATCATCATCATACTCAAACAAGGATACACACTCAAACTCACTTAAGTGCAATGGCTCCACAACTCCCTCTCCACGTAACTCAATTAATGCATCATCACACTCAAACCTCATAACCTCCATCTCACACTCATCACTCATCAAATAATCATCCAAGGGTTCATGAGGAGCATAGGAAGAACAAAAGTCAAGGTCATCCCCAAAATCACCACATGACATATAATTAGATGAGGAAACATGCATGACATCATTTGAGTAAAAAGGAGTATGGTATGAATGAACATTGTGCATATTATCATCATAATTCATCATATTCTTATACATGGGAGGTGGGGATGCATATAAAGAACAAGCATTAGAATCATGCCCCAAATAACCACATGTACCACAAGAAAATGAAAATGCATGCACATCACTCTTAATTAGGGAGGGAGGAACAACATAATTGTGTTGAACATTGTGAACATAAGAGGGAGAATCAACCTCAACTTGTGGTTCAACCAATCTTGTCACTCTCCCAAACCCACAATTAGCATCGGTCATAGCCACTTTCTCAAGCAAAGTTCTTGCCTCATCATCACCCAAATCATAAAAGGCACCTCCGGCCGAAGCATTTATCAATTCTTTAACGGATTGATGTAAATTGTTAAAGAAAGTTTGCATAATTAACCAAATTGGGATCCCATGATGAGGACAAGATATCAAAAGTTCATTTAACCTTTCCCAAGCCTCACTCAAATTCTCAAACTCGCCTTGATGAAAAGAAACGATCTCATTTCTTAGTTTAGCGGTTTTCGAAGGTGGAAAATATTTGGCAAGAAAGGCTTGGGCAAGGTCATCCCAAGTAGAAAATGTGCTAGGAGGGTGAGAATATAGCCATTTCTCGGCTCCCTCCCCAAGAGTAAGAGGAAAAAGCATAAGTTTCACAACATGAATTGGCACATCATTCTTTCTCACCAAAAGACACTTTCTATTAAAACGTTTAACATGGTCAAGCACACACTCATTAGGTAACCCACGGAATTGATCTTTTTCAAAGATCTCAACCCACTCCGGATGTAGCCCAAGCTCCACATCCTCTCCAATATAAATTGGAGAGTCACACAACTTTGGGTCGAGTCTACTATGGTCACGTAAAGTCATGTGTGAAGACATGATAACAAGAAAGACTCTAAATGCAAGTGACTAAAACTAAAACTAAAGATGCAAGAAATAAAGAAACAACATATTTTTTTTTTCTTTTTTTTTGAATATTCTATTTTTTTTTTGTTATTTTTTTTTATGAAAAAGCAATAAAATGACTAAGCCTAAAACTCAACAAAAACTTATATCTAACAAAGCACCATCCCCGGCAACGGCGCCATTTTGATGGCCGGATTTTGTCGTCAATTCCGTCACCAAAAACAATTTATAAACTCCCAAATTAAGTAGTATAATTTAGGGTCGAACCCAAAGGATGGTGGGGTTAGCTATAAATCTCGTTTAAGTTTTAGTTTAGTCGGTCAACAAGAATGTGAGATAGATAACTAAAGTCTAAAGCTAAAAAAAATAAGAGTAAACGATAAATTAAGGGAGTTAGGGGTATGGGGTGTCATCTAGTCAAGTATGGGTCTAGCAATAGGGAAACATGACATAAATTAGCATTCTTTCAAATCACTAATTCACGCAATAAGCAAGGTGATTATCGTCAATTAGGGTCTCAAACTAGCATTCTCTCGAACAACTAATTAAATTCCCGATCAATACATTAACTCACTTTCGTGACGTCAACTTAACAATCATAGTCAAGTAACTAAACCAATTAAACCTCGGATTTCTCGTTGGCATAATTAAGCACACTAATCGTCATTAGTATCACAAGACTAATAATGAACAATAATCCAACCAAACATTATTTAAACAATTACCCACATACAAGACTCAAACTTTTCTACACTAATCCCATCCCCTAACTATTAAACTACTCTAACATGATTAAATTAACATGAACTAAACTACCCACTAACCTTAAACATGAAATAAACATAGTTAAACTAATAAAGATTACAACTTTAATAATAAAATTAAACATTAACCCTATGAAAACAATAAAAGATAAAATAAGAACAAGTAATGAAATAGGGAAGAAATTTATACCATAATGGAGGAAATGTTCAGAAGTGTATAGATCTAAAAGACGGATTACAAAAGCTTGAAACTTGTATACTAATTAGAGGCTAATTAAAAGTAATTAAAAGAAGAAAAAATATGCTAAAACTACTCTATTATATAAGCTACTGTTTCTGTTTTTTTATGAAATGAACCAAGCTTCCCTATTTTCCCGTGTTGGTTCCCCCAAATAAAGTGAGCTGCTCCCCCGAAATGCTGCGTCGAAATGCCGCTCGAAATTATCCATTAGCTAGCTACCTGCTTGCTTTTCCTTCTTTTTTGTCCTCACGTGATTTTTGCTTTCAAAATGACAAAAAGTCTTACGTCTCTACTAGCTAGCTTGGCCAAGTTTCCGTTTTATTTTATTTCCGTCTTTCTTTAATCCGTCTTGAACCGATTTTCATACTCGGACTTGATACCTATAAAATAAAAAGACGAAAGTACTACCAAAACACTCACAAATAATATGAAATAGTTCCTAAATAAAGTTAAAACGACCAAAATAATGTCAAATTTCACAAATCTAAAAATTATTCGGAATAAATAAAATAAAACTAAAAATCACTAATTAAATATGAAAAAAGAGCAATTTATTCAATTAAGCACGCAAAATCGAGTCGGAATAAGGTATAAATGAGGGGTAAAATGGTACCAAAGTACTACTCATCAATGTCCTATAAGGTCTTTAAGGGACAGGTCTTTCTTTTTGTGTTTCAGTTGGTTTCTATAGTCAGACCAGGAGGGGGGAATTTCTCAAGCAACACATTAGCCACAAAAAGGTCATCAAGCTTCATTCCCTCATTAACAACATCAGCACAAAGGTTTTCATAAATGTGAACTTGTTCCATGATGGGTTTCCCGTCAACCATATGAAATCCCAACCATTTTCCCACAACATACTTCTTTTTTCCAGCATCATCCGCCCCATACTTAGTCTCTAGAGCCTCCCAAATAACTTTAGCAGATTTATTCACAAGAAATAAATCGAACAGGGTGTTTGTCATATTATTAAGAATGTGACATCTAGCAGTTTTGTTATCCTTTTCGAATTTCTTAATAACATCCTCATTTGACTTAACACCATTAACAGCCGACACAATAGCTATTTCCTTACTAGCGGCAGAGGGGTCAGAAACGACTAGAGCAGGGGAGGGGTCACTAAACAACACATAATCAATATCCAATTGCTCAAAAAACATTAACAGTTTCTGGGACCAACGCTTATAGTTATTTTCGTCTAAAGCCTCAATTTTTGACATATTAGGAACGATTTTCGAAACAACAGACATTGTTACAGCAAAAATAGTTTTCAAATTGTTGGTAATATGGTGTAACAACAATAAACAGAGACCGAAAATAAACGAGAAGGAGAAAAGACAGAACCGAAATTCGTAGCGCCGTGGTAGAAGACCACTGTCTTGAAAACTATTTCTCCGGTACGACCGTGGTGGCGATCAGATAGTGCCGGTAGTTCTCCAAGGTTAACACTACAGTCTCCACGCAGTTCCGCCCACTCGGAACTGTGAGACTTGGAACGATTATAAACAGTTACCCAGAAAAGAGAGAAGAGAAGAGGAGAGTTTATGAGAGAGCAGATATTGTAATTGTGTGCTTCTTGTGTTTACAGAGGAGGGTATTTATAGAAGGGAATCAGAACCCTCGCTAGGAGGAGAAAAACGCCTCCCTTGAAATCAGTAGTCAAAGGCTGGAAGTGGGGAGAGAATATCTCACCCACTAACAGTCAGTTGACTGACTATTTCAACAACACAAAAACTGTCACACACACAAAGAACAAATCCGTGGCCCAAAAAGATAGGCACAACCCCCCGAATCCCGAATCCCGAATCCCGAATCCGGATCCGGGCCGGGCTCGGCACGCGCGCGCGCGTGTGCGAGCTGAATTAAGCACCTCGCAAAGCCTCTACAAAAGGCTCCCTTGACCCACTAGTGATAGGTGTAGTAATAGAAGTATATATAAACACAAGCAAACTTCTATAACTCTCCTATGTGGGACAAATGTTAGAAAAAGACTCTCCTTAACAAGCCCCTATTTCGAACACTAAAGAACCTGAGACTAGAGACAGAAGGGAGTAGTCGTCAACTCAAGCATGAATGGGGAACACTCAACATTTATACCAAACAGTAAGTCTTATGTGGCCCGTCTCACACTTAAGACCGATATGACCGTTTGAAATGATAATTTATGCTATATTTTTGAAAAAAAATATGAGAAGCTAACTACTTTTTGAGAAAGGTTGGGGCACTTGGGAAAACTGCAAAATTTAGGGGTACTGACTAAAAATTGAGTTTGACACTAGCTGTCTAGCTAGCTACTGGTTGCCCCAAGTCCGTCAAAGGCTTCAACACCAATTTGGTATGCATAGTACCATAAATTTTCATTTCAAACCGTCATATCTGTTTTAAGTGTAAAATGGTACAAATATATACCAAATTAGCACACTTGTTACCTAAAATGGTAACTTTTTTTCTTTATTACCCTACTTTGTAGTATTTGATCCGTCTTAAGTTTAAGACGGATAATACCCGTCTTAAGCAAGACTTACCGGAAATATAAATGACGGATAATACCGTCTTAAACAAGACTTATAGGAATTATAGATTGAGGAAAGACAATCATTTTTTTTAAAAAAACTTCAATTTCTACATATGTGATCGAAAATGAAAGTCGATCAAAGCTTTTTGAACAGATACACTTTGGCAAGTCGTAACTCTGTTCTAAGATATTAGAAAAACACAATATGTTTTTCAAATTAAAGATGTCGTGAAGACATTCCACTTACGAGAAAAATTCATCGCTTTTCGATCTCGTATCTAAGAGATATAACCAGTTAAACGTTTTTTGTGACAAAAGTAGGGATATTCGGGGACAATAACTGCAAATCTCGGCATACCATAGAAATCACCCCTAATTTTTATTGGGTTTTTCTATGTAATGACTCGTATTTTTTTTAAAAAAATTACGTGGTATCCTCATTTTCTGAAAACATTATTAGTGTCCATATTCTAAATGAAAACTTCTTCAAATATCTAAAAAGTTTAACCCTTTAATGAAATATCTTTAGATATTATAAGAATCTTCATATATTATCATACTAGATTTTAGTAATATCTTGATATGGTTTCAAAGTAATTATCGTAATAGTTAATCTTCTAAAAATAGTTAGGATAATAGACATATATAGAGAATAATTCAGGTATGATTGTTTTTGATGGCTAATCAGATGTATCAGGCTCGTGTTTTTTCTTATTAGCCCGTATTCTTCTTATATTAGCTCGTATTGTTTTTATATTAGCCCGTATTCTTACATGCTCATATTTGTAAGTTCGTTATCCTCTTATACGCTCGTATTCTTATTTTAATAGCTCGTATTTTTTTTACATTAGGTCGTATTGTTAGCTTAATAGCTTTATTAGCTCGCATTATTCTTACGTTAATAGCTTGCTTTCTTGTATGCTCGTATTTTTTATTTCTCGATTCTCTTAATTTCTTATTCCTTGTACATTAACTCGTATTTCTTATATATTCGTAATTTGCAGCTCGTATTCTTTAATTATACCTCGTAATCTTAAGTGATTATTAGATCATGAAATTTGACGTCTTTCAAATCTGATTCTATGTTTTTAGTTCGAGAAGTGTTTCAATTAGTTCATGTTTTCGTATTCTGTTTACATTTGCTCATATTCTCATCTTAATAGGTCATATTTTTATATGCTCGTATATTTAAGTTCGTGATCTTTTAATCTCGTATTCGTATTCATTTGTACTCGTATTTTGAAGCTCGTCTTATCTTAATAGCTCGTATTGTTTTTTCATTAGCTTGTATTCATTTGTGCTCGTATTTTAAAGTTCGTCTTATCTTGATAGCTCGTATTGTTTTTACATTAGCTCTTATTCTTAGCTTAATAGCTCGTATTCTCTTTATATTAGCTCGTATTCTTAGGTTAATAGCTCGCATTCTTCTGTGCGCGTATATTTTAGTTTGTGATTTCCTTAATAAATTCTTATTCTTTTTACATTAGCTCATATTCTTATGTGTTCGTATTCTGTAGCTTGTATTTTTTTTTTTTAATTATACCTCGTAAACTTAAGTGCTTAATATATTCATCAGTACATCTATTTATGCTTTTATTAAAATAAGAGAAGGAAAACAACAAATTATACAATAACTTTACGGTAGCCAAAATTCTTACTTATCAATTATTTTATTAACTAATTCAATAATTATCCAACTGATATTTTATTATTATTTCATTATCCTTT
Organism: Silene conica; assembly: GCA_029255685.2. Classification (NCBI taxonomy): domain Eukaryota; kingdom Viridiplantae; phylum Streptophyta; class Magnoliopsida; order Caryophyllales; family Caryophyllaceae; genus Silene; species Silene conica. Next base: position 62,241,824 of record CM055311.2, on the reverse strand, counting down.
TATTTATATACTTAATTTATTTAACCAAAGTAATAGCCAATGTAATCACTCTAAAAACAATATAATTATCCAACTGATATTTTATTACTGTTTAATTATCCTTTTATCTTTTTATTTATATACTTGATTTATTTAACCAAACTAATAACCAATGTAATCGCTCTAAAAACAATAGTTATCCAACTGATATTTTATTACTATTTAGTTATCTTTTTTATTTATATACTTAATTTATTTAATCAAAGTAATAGCCAAACAATAGCCAATGAAATCAATTATTTTATTAACTAATTCAATAATTATCCCACTGATATTTTATTAATTATCTTTTTAATTTATATACTTAATTTATTTAACCAAAATAATGACCAATGTAATCGCTCTAAAAACAATAATTATCCAACTGATATTTTATTACTATTTAATTATCTTTTTATTTATATACTTAATTGATTCAACAAAAGTAATAGCCAATGAAATTCTTCTAAAACAATAGCCAATAAAATCGCTCGAAAAGTTCCTCTTTTAAGTATATATATATTGATTGATGGTGAGCGTGATGCAGAATAAAGTGTGTTGTCATGTTGCTGTAACGGATACAATACAGATGAGAATGCAGATTAAGGAAAAGAAAAAGCCAATTGAAGAAAGAAATTACATTGGAGGTGTTGTCGGAGATAAATTATCCTCAAAAGATTTAGAAACCCTCGATGCAGAAGCCAATGGATATAACTATATAGGTATTTCAAAGTCCTTTAAGAGAAACCAGTGACTACAGAATTTGAATTTGATCAAAAGCAAAGAATTAATACGTCCAAAAACCAAGCTTCTGTTGATATGATTGATTGCTCTAGCACAAGATCGAGTCTTTCAAATTAGTTATGGGTGATTATATGACTACCACTGATTCAAGTTTGCATAACAAATTTGATATCATTAGAAATTGTTGAATCCCTGATGGCCCCCTCTTTGCTTCGTTGGGATACTATCGTCCTGACTATCTACTGACAAAAGCAATTCGTAAGCAAAAAATGTTTTTATTAATCAATACCTACATTATCATAATATATAGGCAAAATTATATTTTCCACAATTTATTAAACATTTATAACGCACTATTAATATTTTGCCACGAATATTGTTACATTTATTAGTATTTTGCCACGATTATTGTTACATTTATTAGTATTTTGCCACGATTATTGTTATTATTATTGTTTTAAATTTTTTTTGTTATATAATTAATTTCTAACCTTTTATTTGTAAATTATAATTTAAGAGAGATGGAATGGGGGATTTCTAAACTTTTATTTGTAAATTATAATTCAAGAGAGATATAAAATTATAATTTTTTTTTTACTAATCAAAATATTCATGCCGTCATTATTGTGCGATGGGGGATTTGTGTATTGGTTGATGGTGAAGATTTTGATGTCATTTATTATGATAATGTTTAAAGAGACATATACTGGATCGTTCAGAATACATGGAGTCAAATACGGACGGGTCACTAATGATATACTCTACTATAGTACTATGCTATTGATGTGGAAGTCTAAGCTTGGACGGGTGACTCAGTGATCCATCTGTCGTTTTCCAAAATATTGATTTTCTATTCTCGGAATTATGTCATTTCAATGTTATTACTCCTTACACTACTACAAAACAGCTCTATTGCAACACGTCGAAAATGTTGCATAAGACTTCTAAAATGTTGCTATATGGTTTAAGCAACAGTTTTAACTGTGCTGCCTAAAGTCTCGTTGCAATAGCTCATTGCAACATTTTTTGCAACATTTTCTTCTCAAATGCAACATTCTTTAAAAATGTTGCACTAACTTTCTTTATGCAACACTTATTTTGAGAAGCTATGGTAACACTTTAAATTTATAAAAGCAACACTTTTCTTATTCCCTCCAAAATTTCGCAACACTTATTCTTTCCGTAGCAACACTTTTTTTTCAAATAACATATGAGAGCAACATTATTTTGGTTGTAATGCAACACTTTTAATTGTATCAAAAGTAACACTATTCTAGACTTAATGCAACTTTTTATTTCAAAATGAAATTACAATTATATTTGTACCACGTTTTGACCTTCATAAATATTATCTACACATACATTATTGAAACCAAAAAATTATTAATTGATACTCCAAAATCATATGTTCATTACAACATCAAAGATCCATTCATGTTCCGTAATACATCATGAAAAAATGTCATAAGGAAAACAAGCTAAATACCCAAATATCCAACATAATTAAAAAAATATTTGAATTATTGGCATATATAAAAAAACTAAACATTGTGCGAGCTTAATTCTCCAACGAATCCCAACTTCATCTGACATTGCATCCAAATTGCATACGTTGCATTAATAGTTAATCCAAAACAAGACCTGTGAGAAAAGAAACAACGTCGTCTATAAATCACCCACTGAATAGGACATAATTACCATACACGGCAAAATATTTCTTATTTGAAGTAAATAAGTATTAAAACAATGAAAAAACACTTAAATTTTTGATACGGACATGGTGGCTTACATTGGACAATAGAAGTCATTAATAATTTGCATAGCTTATGCCCTGAAAAAAAAGATGTCAATGATACCAATAAACAGTTAATCTCGATGGAAAATAGCCTAAGAGAAGCTCTAGCTTGCACCAAAATTGAGTTAATTTGGTAAGAGGTAGGTTAGAATAAGATAGGCCGAATTTGCTATTTGTTAAGGTGTCTTGAAGACATAGAGCAAAGGAAAGTCATCCCCCACATCAGGATGCATCAGAAAAAAGATCAACAACATAAACACAATAAAAATAGTAGTAGTCATATATCAGTAGCTTTAACTTGCAAATAAAGTGCGCCTTCATTAAGCCCGAGTTAGTCTAGGACACAATAAAAGGAAGATAGCGCCAAATAGAACCAACCCCATACAGCCATGAACGTTGCTGCCATAATTCAAATGAAGTGTACTAAGACACGAACATGCGAAAGAAATCTCTTCATCTTTTATATAATTCGATTAAGTTATTTCTAAACGATTGCTATATATTAAAAATATCTTAGTCCGATAAGAATTATAAACGGACATTTAAGAACTAACTAATTTTAGACTAGACACTAATTACTTTACTAAATCTTACCTAGCTTAAATATATTTTACTAAGTACTTGCTTACGTTCTAATTAACCGGTTCAACCGATAAAGGAAATAAACACGATTTAATTTAAATTAAACTTCATATTATATTACTTATATTTTATACGGGAAATCGATTAGCTAATTAAATTATTTCGACATGCTTCTAATAATAAAATTGTAACCCATTAGTAATTCGTAACGATTTCTTATTAATTCGTAACGATTTCTAACGTATTATGTTTAAACCGTAAACAAGCTAGCAAGCATGTACGTAAATTAATTAATTCAAGCAGGCTAGCAAGCACGTACGTAAAATAATAATAAAATAATATCATTATTAGTACGTAGTAAGTTGAGTAGTAAGTTGAACGTAGTAAAAATAATAATTAAATAATAATTAAAGTATTACTTCTAGTAAAGTAGTGGTTCGTAGTAGTAGTATGTAGGAATAGCTGGACAATAATAGTATTATATAATACTCCGTAGTAGAAGTCGTAAAAGTGAACATTAGTAATATTTATTTAATAAAAGAAGAACCTAGCAGCAGCAACAATAGCATATTACGGAAACAAAACACTTTCAGCTGCAATTAAGCAATAGTGTAAACAGAAAGGCAGTGGTGTTAAACTAGTAGAAATAGAGTAAGTGGGGCAGTAGAGACAGGCAGCATCAGACTAGGATGGCAGTAACAGATATCTGTGCAGTAGTTTAGCATTGACAGATAGTACGTGCAGCGACAGACTAGCAGTGTGCGTAGTCAGTGGAAGCAACAGTAGCACGTAGTATGCAGTAGTGAGTAGTGAGTACAGCAGCAATAGAGTTGTAGTAGTTGCAGTGTGTATGTGCAGAAGTAGCTAAGACCAATGTAGTATTATGCACTGCAGAAACAGACCTGGTGGCAGCATCAGAAGGAAGTCTGGGGTGTGATTACTAGCAGCGTAACGTAGTGACTGTAGCACATTAGAATAGAAGCAGTAGCAACTACAAGGGAATATGCAGAGGTACAGTGCAGGGATATCGGTGTGTACAGCAAGCAGGTGTAGACATGTGCAGTAAGTACGTTATGTAGCAGCAGTAAAAGCATCAGTAGGAGACTTGCAGTGGCAGAATTACAACATAACAATAGACATGTAGCAGTAGGACTGGAGCTAGTAATAGAAAATGCAATAGTAGTGTGAAATAGCAACATCAGGATAGAACTTCTGAGCAGCCAGCAATAACAGATACATAGTTTGCATCAGACAGGAAGTAAAGAACAACAGCAGTAGAATAGGAACAATGTGCAGGAACAGAATGGCACACGAAACCAGGCTTTCAGACATAAAACTTCGAGTGCAGGGACAGCAGTGACTGGTTAGAAATGCAGAAATGAAGAATGGCAGTGGTATTATCATGTTAACTACTGGGCAGCATCCTACTACAATAAACAATAACGACAGTAGCCATAAACAGCACCCAAATCATGATTTCCCTAATTAACAATCACCCTAAGAACCAAGCAACATAGTCTCGTCAAGTAGTAATGTAAGAATCAGATTTACTCTCAATTCCATCTTAAATAACTTGTGACTTTCAGATTCTAAACTACCCATGACAAAATCACGCCATAAACACCATCCTATCACATAAAACTTCATGAAAAACATGTCAATTTAATTTGAGACAAAGGCCGAGTTTTTTTCTCATTATCGTCACCTCATTACGCGTCTTCGTCACTCGAATCTTCAACCGCGCACGAGTCCTTGTCCAAGACTTCAGAATTTGACCCTCAAATATAAAGAAAATACATTAGAAAGTACCAATTTTTCGAGTTAACTCAAAACAGTCCCAAAATCAACTTTAACAAGACTTAAATTTAAAGAGATGGAAAGAACGGAAATGACGAGAGGTTCTTGTAAACGGAATGCCAAGGAAAGTTGATCGGACTTAAATTTCAGTCCGCGTGGTTTCGCAAACAAGCAGGTTTCATCTTTGTGACCATGCATGAAAATTATGGGGGTGGAAGCCAGCATACCCAACCTAGTCATGGATTTTCAGCAGTAGATACAGAGACTAGAATAAGATTAGTTATCAGTGATCTAACTTGTGAAAATTGCATAGAAGCAACATTGAAGCCCTGGAAATATAAACTTCTGATGCATTAAAACACCTAAACAGTCACCTAATTATTTTTCATAATTTCAACGAATCCTATAAGTATGACAGCAAAGGCGTGCCCTTTGCGCAAGATATGGCCCTACGGCCTTATTTTACAAACAGCATTGACACAGCATTGACACAACAATGATACCATACACTGAATGGGGCATGGATTTTCATAAATTACTAGCAAGAAAACTATTCGACGAAAAAAACGAATTGGGAATAATAATTAATAGCAACAAACAATTGAATTGGGAATAATAATTAATAGCAACAAACAATTGAATTTAACAACATACAATTGAATTGGGAAATAACAAGAACAATTCGACGAAAAAAACGAATTGATCGGAATTGATTATCATACCTAGACAATTAGGACTTTACGAAATCGAACAGAGAAGCACAATCAGGCGGACGTCAATTCAGAGCGAGAATTGAAAGCAATAAGAATTAATATGGCAGAGAGAATTGTTGAAAATGAAGATGATTAATGGAGGCACTAGGTTTTGAAATAGAGCCATGTTTTCTGCGGTTTCTAAAATTTTGGTTAATGGAGGCAGTAGGTTTAGATTTGCTAAAACACAAATATTGTGTTTTTTTTCCTTTTTTTCTAATTCTCAAATTATGCGCCTAATATTTCACTTAAACATTTGGTTTCTAAAATTTGGTTTTTGATTTTTCACGAACACTTCTAAATTTTTGTTTCTAAATATTTTAAATAAACAAAATATTGTAGAATGCGTCAGATTCGTCAGCGAGACCCCATCATAGTTATTCGTCCAAAAACTATACCATTAATGTAAAAAAATTAACCAAGTGTACATTCCGTACTTCTCGTACTTGTTTTATATTATTTAGAAATTATTCATCTAGAAACAATTTTAGTTACACCAAATGAACCAGTAATTATACTTAAATCAGATCACCAACAAAACCAACGCAACATATATTAAAAAGTGTTGCTAATACGTCCATTAAATGCAACACTTAAAGAATAATGTTGCTATATCTACTGATAAAATGCAACAATTATATACAAGTGTTGCAAATTAAAGTAAAATGCAACATTTCTTTTCTAAGTGTTGCTTAGTTAATATCTTTACTATATATTGCAACAAAAAAATTATGTGTTACACGCAAAATGTTGCAACAGAGCCATTTTGTAGTAGTGTTATATTGTTCGGAGTATTTGTAGTTTTCCGGTTCGCCTTAGCTGACAGGTATTATCCATTTTTCGGAGATATTTGGACTTATATTAGCAATATATTGTTTGGTAATTTTAGTAACAAATACTCTCATTTATTAACCTGATTAGTAAACGTAGTCGGCGTTTTCAGTGTAAATGACCGTCGCTAACCTCCATCTCTCACTTCCTGTGCTTTTTTTTTTCTCTCTTTTCAATTATCCATAAATTTATTCCTTCACCACTTCCTTCACCGCCATCACCGTACGCCACCACCATGCACCACCTTCACCACCACGTTCACCGCCAACACTATTAGTACCACCATTCTTCCACCACAACAATCACTGCCGCAAATTCTGCCCGGAAAAGATATGGTCATAATTAATTCCTTGTTTTCACATTCTCACGGTAATTTTTGAAATGCAGATAGCAGAAGATGAGCTAAGATTTTTAATAAACAAATTTGGACGAGTCTAAATGTTTCCTTCAGCGATCAAGATGAGGAAGGCGTAGGTACATATTTTACCATTTAATCGTCTCTTGCTCGCTTTCACGGATGATTAATCGGGTAATTAAACCCTAATAGTTACACCTTATGTGTTATTAAGCCGAATCGGAGATATTAAGGTCAATTTCTCAACGGAAAAACAAAATTACATAACACCGAAAGATGATTAACATTATGTTAATTAATATAATAAAAACACATGGTTGCACACAATTTATATGCCTTTACTTAGGGGTTGCTTGTTTACCCACTAAAAAACGTAAAAATTTAAATTCACGTGAATTGCAAAATTGAACTTTTGTTCGGTTAGCCAATTCACAAGAATTTGTAGTTCCCATGAATTGCAATTTCTCCATAATGGAGAAAGTGACTTACCTAGGTCCCCCTAGGTAGGTTGGAATGCCTACATGAATTGCACTTTATATATGGCAACAAAACAATATTTTTCAATTCACGTGAATTTGTGTTATCTTTATTAATTTACTAGATTTCATGCCCGGGCGTTACCCAGGTAATATCTTGACATGGTTTCAAAGTAATTATCGTAACAGTTAATCTTCTAAAAATAGTTAGGATAATAGACATATATAGAGAATAATTCAGGTATGATTGTTTTTTTATGGCTAATAAAACATCTGATGTATCAGGCTCGTGTTCTTTTCTTATTAGCCGTATTCTTCTTATATTAGCTCGTACTGTTTTTATATTAGCCCGTATTCTTACATGCTCATATTTATAAGTTCGTGGTCCTCTTATACGCTCGTATTCTTATTTTAATAGCTCGTATTTTTTTTACATTAGCTCGTATTGTTAGCTTAATAGCTTTATTAGCTCGCATTATTCTTACGTTAATAGCTTGATTTCTTGTATGCTCGTATTTTTTATTTCTCGATTCTCTTAATTTCTTATTCCTTGTACATTAACTCGTATTTCTTATATATTCGTAATTTGCAGCTCGTATTCTTTAATTATAACTCGTAATCTTAAGTGATTATTAGATCATGAAATTTGACGTCTTTCAAATCTGATTCTATGTTTTTAGTTCGAGAAGTGTTTCAATTAGTTCATGTTTTCGAATTCTGTTAACATTTTGTAACACCCCCATCATCCTATTCATTAATAAATAGGGTTTTCCAGTGTAATTCGGATAATGGGTGTGTCACAATTAAACCAAATGTGGTAGTAATACCTAACCATGAAGTAAAATAGGTAGTTGTCTAATAATTTAAAATCCAAAGGATAAAATACGATTACAACTAAATTTAAAGTTTGCGGAAGCGAAATTAAAGTTCATTGATCCAAAAGAAGATAAAGAGTCAAAGCATTTGTCTTTGATTGAAACATTAAGCGCGCTCTCTTGTGCATCCCCACGACTAATTCCCATAGGTACCTGTCACACGATCTGCTCACACATTTTGTGATCACCGCAGGTCCAAGCAAGGACAAAACAAATAAAAGGGGTCAACAATATTGTTGAGTAAGGTAAACGATTTGAAAGCAATATAAATGAATTAAGAAAGAATAGCTTGGAAGGTATTTTATAAAATAATAATACATATCAAAATACTTCGAATAATTGAAGAACATAATATAAAGCTTGCCAACATTAAATCAAAGGAAACAATAATTTAAACGGTAAGATTAACATAAGTATTCCAAAGTATTCAAACTCAAACCAATCCTTCAAGATAGTTCTATTTCAAGAAAACCTTTCTTTTCCAATTATTTCAACATCGGTATAACTTTGGATAGAGGCCGTATGAAATGGATATGCTCGCAAATCATGTACTAAAACTGTCCTAACATACCGAGTGTGCACACCCCTCTAAGGGCCAACCCCAAAGAGGAAGATAAGAGGACGGGGTCTCGATCAGCTAACCCCCATCAAAAGCTCTGTATAGGAGATCCCTTTCACTAGGGACAACCTACCCCTCTACCAAAACCGTTTCAACCAATATGAAATTCCATTTCCAAAACAAAACCATTTCCTCAATCATTTGATAAGTCCTTATAAACTTGTAGAAAGCAAAACGGTTTTGGATTTCCGAAAATCATAAATACTTATTTCTTATCAAATACAATATCCTTTCCAGAGATTAAAATAAATAAATCCTTTTCCATAATCATTTGTAAGGTAAGTTCAAACAAAATAGATACTTAATATAACAAAGATATCAATATACAAGATAGACAATAATTCAAACGGGTTATCAACAAGGTACGCAAAAGGTGTTTTCCCTTACCTTGCAAGCGGTTAAAGGTTAGAGAGCCTCTTCTAAGAATCCCGGCTCTACATAAGGTTTAAAATAATAGTCACTTATATGAACGACCATTACTAAGCTACTTGTAGTAAATTACGCGATAGCTATACTTTCTCGGTTTTTACAGATTCAAAACAGAAACTTTAAACCGTCATATCTCCTTCGTTACTAAATATTTTGAGGCAAGACCAGTGGGGTTTGGTTCCTTATTGAGTCTTCCATCTTTAACGTGTCTATGGTCAGAGTCTAAAAACGTGTTTAAGGGGTCCAAAGTTACAGTCTACCAAAGTTGGTCAAAAAGTGAGTCTTAAAAAGTTACGGGGTGATAAATACTCTTAACATGTCGAAACTCTTCGAAACGAAAGCCTACTATACTTTACATTCATTAAACTTTAACATGTGAAGAGATGAGTCACTGATTATATTTATATGTATGACTAAATTACCCTTTTATGGAAAACGTAAGCTTTTAACAAGTATGACTAAACAGAACACTTTTCCAGAACACAACCGAAACTTGTAAAAATCATATAAAATCCAAAACATCATATTTTCGTGCATTGTTGGTTTTATTGGATTCCTTTATGTGTCTACAACATATTGTTAGCCATGCATGTTGTCTCAATAATGGGTTTTTCAGATCTAAAAACACGTTTTAAAAACAGTGGTCAGAAAATGAGTCATGAAAAGTTTTACATCATAAATCCCTCTTAACAAATCGAAACGAGTTGATTCAAAAGCCTATTATTATATAGACTCAATGTAGTTTAACATATTAAGAGATGAGATACTGATTCCTTTTGTAAATATGGTTTGATGACTCTTTAAATAAGATCTAGTGATTCGGACAAACAGAAAACAGGCTGTAGTATATGATTTTTCATTTCTAAACGATTCATGCAAACATCCTAATTTTTGGTGAGTGATTTTATAACAACTTAAGGAAAGTCCGAAATTTTTATTTTCTGAAAATACTCATTTTAACATGTTTTCAGATCTACTACATGCATGCTACGTTTTTGACAAAATAACGGTTTTTACTATGTTCAATCCTTTGCATGCGTGGTTGTAGATTCTTAAGTTCATGTTTAGATGTTAAGTGATATGTGAATGCATGTTAAAAGATTATAAAATCAGATTTGAAGAGAAAAGTAAGCTTACTTAGTGTAGAAATTCAAGTGTTATGCAAGTTCCTCCTCTTGTTCTTTCTTCTTCTCCCTCACGTCTCCCTCTCCTCCTTTCTTATTTTTTTTTTGTTGTGTTTGTGTGTGTTTAAAATCTGAATATTTGCTTATAGGAGGATGGAGAAGGTGTCTTTTAATTGGTGTTGAAAATTGGAAAAGAGAGGATATGGGGAAGGGAGTGGCGACACAAATGGGGGACAAAGGGGAAGGGAATCTTCTCATGCATTGGCCAAATCCTTTAGCATGCATTGGTCCATTTGTCTAGAGTGTACGATTAACGATTACGTGACGGAAAAGATGCATGCGACGGTTTTACGTACGTAATTCTCGGTTTTAATTAAACCATACCCGGATTTAATTAGTACTCGAGCTTAAATAAAAATTATCCGTTAAAAAATTATTACGGATATTGCGGGTATTATAATCTACCCACCTTAAAACGAACTTCGTCCTCGAAGTTTAAAACTACCCTCTACGCGCAAGCTAACACCATTATTAAAACGATCCCAAATCAAGCAAAGAAAAGAATAAGGAAATGCAAAATATGTAGGTATTACATCCTACCTCGCTTAAGGATTGTTACGTCCTCGTAACTAGGTAATTACCTCGAAAAGTTGTGGATATTTAAGTCTCATGGCCTCCTCGGCTTCCCAAGTGGCCTCCTCGGTGTCGTGGTTTGACCATAACACTTTGATAATACGAGTCTCTTTATTCCGAGTCCTTCGAACTTTACTATCCAAGATCTTAACGGGTTGCTCCTCATAAGATAGTGAGTCATCGAGTTCTAGCACCTCGGGTTCTATGATGTGCGACGGGTCACTCAAATACTTGCGGAGTTGAGAAACATGGAAAACGTTATGGACGCGATCCAAGGATGGCGGTAACGCTAGGTGGTAACGCTAGGTGGTAGGCTACCTCTCCAACACGTTCTAAAATCTCATACGGGCCTATGTACTTGGGGCTTAGCTTCCCTTTCTTACCGAATCGCATTACTCCTCTCATTGGTGACACTCGCAACAAGACTTTATCCCCAACTTCGAATTCAACACTTCTTCTGTGAAGGTCGGCATAGCTCTTTTGTCTGTCTTGGGCTGCTTTCATCTTTTGCCGGATCACATGGATTTGTTGGATCATTTCTTGAATCATCTGTGGTCCAAGCACAACGCTATCTCTGAGATCATCCCAACAGACAGGGCTTCTACATTTTCTCCCGTAAAGGGCTTCGAAAGGTGCCATCTTGATGCTAGCGTGATAACTGTTGTTATATGAGAATTCGATGAGATCAAGCATGTCCTCCCATGAACCTTTGAATTCCAGAGCGCAAGCTCTAAGCATGTCTTCTAAAGTCTGGATTGTTCTCTCGGTTTGACCATCGGTTGCAGGATGGAAAGCGGTACTCATCTTCAACTTGGTTCCTAAGGACTCTTGCAATTCTTGCCAAAATCGGGAAATGAATCTTGAGTCTCTATCCGAAATGATGCTCTTCGGAACACCGTGTAATCTCAGCACATGCTTCCTATAAGCTATGGCGAGTTCTCTCTTGTTCCAAGTATCCTTCATTGGTATGAAGTGTGCAGCCTTTGTCAAACGGTCCACAATTACCCAAATCATGTTATTTCCCTTTTTGGTCCTTGGTAAGGCAGTAATGAAATCCATGGAAATTGAATCCCATTTCCATTCTGGAATGTCCAAGGGTTGCAGTAGCCCTTGCGGTCTTCTATGTTCGATCTTTACCTTTTGACAGGTTAGGCATCGTGATACGAATTCTGCTACTTCTCTCTTCATGTTAGGCCACCAGAAGGTCTTTTTCAAGTCCTTATATAGTTTGTCTCCTCCTGGATGTACTGAATAAGGTGTATTGTGTGCTTCCTCCATGATTCTCCTTTTCAGCTCGGAATTTTGGGGTACACACCATCTTTCCTTGTAGTGAAGGGTCCCATCATTCCCGATAGCGAAACCTTCTCCACTCGGGGTTCCAATCTTTGCTTTCTTTGTCTTAATCATTTCATCTTCAGCTTGTTCCTTTCGGATCTCCTCATATAGGTCGGGCGATAGGGTGAAATCGTTCATGCTCCCACCATGAGAGATTACGTTGATACCCATGTTCTGTATCTCCTCCCTTAGCTTTCTTTGAGAGATAGCTCCACATAGTGAATGCACACATTTCCAACTGAGTGCGTCGGCCACCACATTTGCTTTTCCTTCGTGGTATTGGATCTCCATGTCATAGTCTTTAATTAACTCCAACCATCTTCTTTGTCTCATATTCAGCTCCTTTTGAGTGAAAATGTACTTTAGGCTCTTGTGATCGGAAAAGATCTTGAAGGTTATACCGTAAAGGTAATGACGCCATATCTTGAGGGCAAAGACAACGACAGCTAATTCCAAATCATGGGTTGGGTAGTTGACTTCATGTGTCTTCAGTTGTCTGGATGCGTAAGCGATTACTCGACGATTCTGCATCAGTACGCATCCTAGGCCATTTTTCGATGCGTCCGTATACACCTCAAAATTTTCATTCCCACTTGGTAACGCTAGGACTGGGGCGGTTGTTAATCGCTCCTTGAGAGTTTGGAATGCTTTCTCACAGTTGTCATCCCATTGGAACTTGTTAGCCTTTTTCATAAGCGAAGTCATCGGTCGGGCAATCTTGGAGAAATCCTTTACAAAGCGCCTATAGTAACCGGCCAAGCCTAGAAAGCTACGGATCTCGGTCACATTCTTCGGAGTTGACCAATTTGAGACGGCTTCTACCTTGCTGGGGTCAACTGAAACTCCCTCTCTCGAGATAACATGACCCAGAAATGATACTTTTTCTAGCCAAAACTCGCATTTTGACATCTTAGCATATAGTTGATTGTCTCTCAATGTTTGGAGAATTAGTCTCAGGTGTTCCTTGTGATCTTGTTGGTTCTTTGAGTATACCAAGATATCATCGATGAAGACGACTACGAACTTATCCAAGAATGATCGGAATACTCGGTTCATTAGGTCCATGAACACAGCAGGTGCATTTGTAAGACCAAATGGCATTACGGTGAACTCATAGTGACCATATCTGGTTCGGAAGGCAGTCTTTGGTATATCTTCTCCAGCTATTCTTAATTGGTGGTAACCGGATCAGAGGTCTATCTTTGAGAAAACTCCTGCTCCGCGCAATTGGTCGAAGAGGTCGTCGATTCGGGGTAAAGGATATCGATTCTTCACCGTCACATTGTTCAGCTCACGATAGTCTATGCACAACCTTAAACTTCCATCTTTCTTTCTCACAAACAAGACGGGTGCTCCCCATGGTGACACACTTGGGCGGATGTAACCCTTTTCAAGTAGCTCTTCTAATTGAGTCTTTAACTCAGCTAATTCCTTCGGTGCCATCCTATAGGGTGCTTTCGAGATTGGGCCTGATCCCGGAACTAGGTCAATTCGAAATTCAACTTCCCTTTGCGGAGGCATGCCGGGAATCTCGTCAGGAAAGACATCCGCAAATTCCTGAACTATCTCCACATCTTTAACTTTCGGGCCCTCAATAGATACGTCATGGACATGACACAAAACGAATGGACACCCTTTCCTTAGGTATGATTTTAAGGTAAGGACAGAAATAAGTTTTACTTTGGGTTTGACTATGACGCCTTTGTATGATACTCGGACTCCTTTGGGTCCTCTCATCGAAACTTTTTGTTGCCAACAATCAATCTTAGCTTTATGTCTATTTAACCAATCCATCCCTAGTATTACATCAAAATTTCCGAGTGGAAACTCGATGAGGTCAGCAAGAAAATTGGTCCCCATGATGGTTATAGACACATCCTTATAGATTCGTGTGCATCTCACCACCTCTCCCGATGGTTGCACAAAATTGCTTTCTATAACTTCATATTGCCTAAGGTCGAGATTGGGTGCAAAAGAACTGGCTATGAAAGAATGAGATGCTCCTGAATCAAATAGAACATAAGAGAGTTTAGAATTGATTAGGAAAGTACCAGTGACGACATTCTCAGTCTTTTCAGCTTCATCTCGGCCAATGGCAAAGAGTCTACCAGTTCGGTTTCCGTTTCCTCCTTGAACGGTGCTGGTTGAAGCAGCTTGGGTATTGCCTCCATTGGTTGGCGCTCTGCTGGTGCCTTGGTTATTGGGGTTCCCTTGGGGTCGAGTGGCAGGTTGAGCACGATTAGAATTGGCATAGCTCCCAGTAGTCCTAACAGGCATTCCTCCTTGGCGAGCTTGGTTCCCTTGATGAGACTGTCGCTCCTTGGAATAGCACTCATAAGCCCGGTGCCCCATTTTGTTGCAGGAGTTGCAGCGAACAGGGTTGCCATTGCAGTCTTTCCCGGGGTGATCTTGACGACATTGTTTACAGAAGTAATGCCTCACGAACTGCTTCCCTTGAAAATTTGTGACTAGGCTTTTTCCAGGGTTCCCAAAAGATTTCGGTCTGGGCGGCAGATTGGCAAAGTTTCCTTTCTTGTGGGACCCTTGGCCCACATCAGATTGTGTGCCCTTTCGTTTTTCTCCGGCAGCGACTTTCTTTTCTTCCAAGACTTTCTCAATGTTGCTGGCTCGACAGTAAACTGCGGCTAGAGTGGCGAACTCTTGTCCTCCTAGACGGTCTCTAATGCCGAGCTCGAGGTTTCGCTCGAACTTATCTGCTTTGGAAGCTTCGTCGGGAACTAAGTTTGACGTGAAACGAGACAACTCTTGAAACTTTTGATAGTATTCCTGAACAGTCATTGATCCTGGCTTGAGGTTGTCAAATTCTCTCCTCTTTGCCCTTCGAAGGTGTTCGGGAAAGAACTCAGCTCTCAACGCTTTCTTAAAAGCCTCCCACGAAAAAGGTTCAGCAACTTCCTCTCCTTCATCATTAAGATAATACACGGGTTCTAAGAACCGGTCCTTGTTATTGCCCCACCAAATGTCAGCAGTTTCAGTGAGGTAGTAGGTGGCTTGATCCACCATGTACTACTCAGGACATCGCAAGGTTTGAAATATTTTCTCAAACTCACGGATCCAGTTTTCAAGCTTTACTGGGTCTCCGTCCTTGCCATCATATTGCGGAGGGCGTTGCTGACCTACGGCCTTAGTCAGGCTGGCCGCGGGGTTTGAAACATTGCCTTGAGCCATTCGTTCCATTGATTCAGCTAATCGGGTGTTGATCTGGACTAATTGTTGAACAACCTCATTCATTCCTTGGTTGTTCTGGTTGTTGTCGTCATCGCGGTTGTGGTTGTTGCTTGAACGGGCCATCGTTACTACGCAACGAAATAGACATACTGAGGCTCTTTGTATAAATATACGTACGTGATTGGCATCTATCCTACATCCGATCATATTACGTTTATCCTAAAGCGTGCCATGATGTGAAAATAAGAAACTGATTAGGCATATAAACATAACGCAACAAACAGATTCAATACTTGAAAGGAAAAGTTCGCACTACATCATGGAAAGAACTTCTAGAGTTCAAAACACCGTAGAAAAATCTAGGCTCCTCCTATAAGAGTTGAGGAAACTAATTATCACCACTAGGACTAGGAGGGTTAACGACTTCCTCCATTGACACATCGGTTTCATATTCTAACTCCTCATAGCGCACCTCCTCATAGCACCTCTGGATCACTGAATCGAGGTCGTGAAGGAGTGGGTACTCAGGTAACGTGGGGTCTAAAACCCTCTCTTCATTATGGAACTCTACTTCATCTAACAGCTCCTGCCTGAGCTCCGCGTAAACTCCACTAGTTGGAAGGGACTCAATGAGAGTCCTCCCTTGAAGGAAGGTACAATCACTGAAAGTATAACTATTTAGCTCTGCGTAAAACTGCATGTACGCTTTATATCGCCTACAATGCTCCATAATACAGCTATCCGGATGCATTTTGATATCGGACGGGTGAACACGAGGAAAATCCATCCTAATAATACGTACATATTAAGGTATACTTAATCAGATAATTGCTATTAAAATAAAAATAACGCATTAAGGTCCGTCCCAAGTATCCCCCTCACACAATCTCACCACGAATTAAATAAAGATTTTTTTTTTTTTTGAAAACATTTAACAAGGTCGGTCAACTTACGGGTGGTGAAGAGATATGAAGATCTAGTCACCTATTCCAAGAAGGAAACCCGCTCTGATGCCACTTTTGTAACACCCCCATCATCCTATTCATTAATAAATAGGGTTTTCCAGTGTAATTCGGATAATGGGTGTGTCACAATTAAACCAAATGTGGTAGTAATACCTAACCATGAAGTAAAATAGGTAGTTGTCTAATAATTTAAAATCCAAAGGATAAAATACGATTACAACTAAATTTAAAGTTTGCGGAAGCGAAATTAAAGTTCATTGATCCAAAAGAAGATAGAGTCAAAGCATTTGTCTTTGATTGAAACATTAAGCGCGCTCTCTTGTGCATCCCCACGACTAATTCCCATGGGTACCTGTCACACGATCTGCTCACACATTTTGTGACCACCGCAGGTCCAAGCAAGGACAAAACAAATAAAAGGGGTCAACAATATTGTTGAGTAAGGTAAACGATTTGAAAGCAATATAAATGAATTAAGAAAGAATAGCTTGGAAGGTATTTTATAAAATAATAATACATATCAAAATACTTCGAATAATTGAAGAACATAATATAAAGCTTGCCAACATTAAATCAAAGGAAACAATAATTTAAACGGTAAGATTAACATAAGTATTCCAAAGTATTCAAACTCAAACCAATCCTTCAAGATAGTTCTATTTCAAGAAAACCTTTCTTTTCCAATTATTTCAACATCGGTATAACTTTGGATAGAGGCCGTATGAAATGGATATACTCGCCCCAAACCGGATAAGACGAGGGTCACCAAATCATGTACTAAAACTGTCCTAACATACCGAGTGTGCACACCCCTCTAAGGGCCAACCCCAAAGAGGAAGATAAGAGGACGGGGTCTCGATCAGCTAACCCCCATCAAAAGCTCTGTATAGGAGATCCCTTTCACTAGGGACAACCTACCCCTCTACCAAAACCGTTTCAACCAATATGAAATTCCATTTCCAAAACAAAACCATTTCCTCAATCATTTGATAAGTCCTTATAAACTTGTAGAAAGCAAAACGGTTTTGGATTTCCGAAAATCATAAATACTTATTTCTTATCAAATACAATATCCTTTCCAGAGATTAAAATAAATAAATCCTTTTCCATAATCATTTGTAAGGTAAGTTCAAACAAAATAGATACTTAATATAACAAAGATATCAATATACAAGATAGACAATAATTCAAACGGGTTATCAACAGGGTACGCAAAAGGTGTTTTCCCTTACCTTGCAAGCGGTTAAAGGTTAGAGAGCCTCTTCTACGAATCCCGGCTCTACATAAGGTTTAAAATAATAGTCACTTATATGAACGACCATTACTAAGCTACTTGTAGTAAGTTACGCGATAGCTATACTTTCTCGGTTTTTACAAATTCAAAACAGAAACTTTAAACCATCATATCTCCTTCGTTACTAAATATTTTGAGGCAAGACCAGTGGGGTTTGGTTCCTTATTGAGTCTTCCATCTTTAACGTGTCTATGGTCAGAGTCTAAAAACGTGTTTAAGGGGTCCAAAGTTACAGTCTACCAAAGTTGGTCAAAAAGTGAGTCTTAAAAAGTTACGGGGTGATAAATACTCTTAACATGTCGAAACTCGTCGAAACGAAAGCCTACTATACTTTAAATTCATTAAACTTTAACATGTGAAGAGATGAGTCACTGATTATATTTATATGTATGACTAAATTACCCTTTTATGGAAAAAGTAAGCTTTTAACAAGTATGACTAAACAGAACACTTTTCCAGAACACAACCGAAACTTGTAAAAATCATATAAAATCCAAAACACCATATTTTTGTGCATTGTTGGTTTTATTGCATTCCTTTATGTGTCTAAAACATATTGTTAGCCATGCATGTTGTCTCAATAATGGGGTTTTCAGATCTAAAAACACGTTTTAAAAACAGTGGTCAGAAAATGAGTCATGAAAAGTTTTACATCATAAATCCCTCTTAACAAATCGAAACGAGTTGATTAAAAAGCCTATTATCATATAGACTCAATGTAGTTTAACATATTAAGAGATGAGACACTGATTCCTTTTGTAAATATGGTTTGATGACTCTTTAAGTAAGATCTAGTGATTCGGACAAACAGAAAACAGGCTGTAGTATATGATTTTTCATTTATAAACGGTTCATGCAAAAATCCTAATTTTTGGTGAGTGATTTTATAACAACTTAAGGAAAGTCCCAAATTTTTATTTTTTGAAAATACTCATTTTAACATGTGTTTTCAGATCTACTACATGCATGCTACGTTTTTGACAAAATAACGGTTTTTACTATGTTCAATCCTTTGCATGCATGGTTGTAGATTCTTAAGTTCATGTTTAGATGTTAAGTGATATGTGAATGCATGTTAAAAGATTATAAAATCAGATTTGAAGAGAAAAGTAAGCTTACTTAGTGTAGAAATTCAAGTGTTATGCAAGTTCCTCCTCTTGTTCTTTCTTCTTCTCCCTCACGTCTCCCTCTCCTCCTTTCTTATTTTTTTTTTTGTTGTGTTTGTGTGTGTTTAAAATCTGAATATTTGCTTATAGGAGGATGGAGAAGGTGTCTTTTAATTGGTGTTGGAAATTGGAAAAGAGAGGATATGGGGAAGGGAGTGGCGACACAAATGGGGGACAAAGGGGAAGAGAATCTTCTCATGCATTGGCCAAATCCTTTAGCATGCATTGGTCCATTTGTCTAGAGTGTACGATTAACGATTACGTGACGGAAAAGATGCATGCGACGGTTTTACGTACGTAATTCTCGGTTTTAATTAAACCATACCCGGATTTAAATAGTACTCGAGCTTAAATAAAAATTAGGGGAAATTGATAATCACTACCAACATAAGTACCCATTTTCACAATCACTACCTACTTAATAAAACCTTCGTAATCACTACCCTAAAACTAACTCCGTCAACAAAATCAATACCAATTGGCCGGAAAACCTCATTAAAAACGTGAAATTTAAATTTCCCTTCTAAAGTTATATTTTTTATACCTAAACTACCCCCTTCCCTGTTATTTAACTCTTCTTCTTTCTTCCCCCTCCCATAAAACGCAGTCCCCTTTCCTTCAATTAATCTTCATCTTCTTTAGTTCTTTCCTTCCTTTTCCTCTTCAATTTCAATTTCCCCTAAGGTTTATCCCTAACCTCTTTTAAGACAGAGTTGAAACTTTAGTAAACAACCAATAAAACAGTAAAACAGTAGACATGCAATCAAACATCAATAAAAAATCAACATCCAAATACTTCAAAGAACACAAGTTAGTAATCTGGGTACGAAATTTGAAAAAGCAAACAAAGAAACTGAATAAGGAAGAGAACAATTAAAATTACAACAAAGAAATTATAAAAGGAAGAAGATGAAATTACAACTACTTAAAAACTGCTAAAAATCGTAATTAAACAAGAGAAAGTAATCAATTACCTGGGTTTGATGAAGAAATCAATTGAAAAGATGAAGAATGCACAATGATTGGGACGAAATTGGGGAAAATTGAAGCCCTAATTTGGTGAATTTGGTGTTTCTGCACTTTTGGTCGATTTTTGAATTGATAGAGCACATGAGGAGTTATTTAGAATAAGGGTAAACTGGTCATTTTATTTTTAAATTCAAGAGACCGGCCAATTGGTATTGATTTTGTTGACGGAGTTAGTTTTAGGGTAGTGATTACGAAGGTTTTATTAAGTAGGTAGTGATTGTGAAAATGGGTAATTATGTTGGTAGTGATTATCAATTTCCCCTAAAAATTATCCGTTAAAAAATTATTACGGATATTGCGGGTATTATAATCTACCCACCTTAAAACGAACTTCGTACTCGAAGTTTAAAACTACCCTCTACGCGCAAGCTAACACCATTATTAAAACGATCCCAAATCAAGCAAAGAAAAGAATAAGGAAATGCAAAATATGTAGGTATTACACATTTGCTCATATTCTCATCTTAATAGGTCGTATTTTTATATGCTCGTATATTTAAGTTCGTGATCTTTTAATCTCGTATTCGTATTCATTTGTACTCGTATTTTGAAGCTCGTCTTATCTTAATAGCTCGTATTGTTTTTTCATTAGCTTGTATTCATTTGTGCTCGTATTTTAAAGTTCGTCTTATCTTAATAGCTCGTATTGTTTTTACATTAGCTCTTATTCTTAGCTTAGTAGCTCGTATTCTCTTTATATTAGCTTGTATTCTTAGGTTAATAGCTCGCATTCTTCTGTGCGCGTATATTTTAGTTTGTGATTTCCTTAATAAATTCTTATTCTTTTTACATTAGCTCATATTCTTATGTGTTCGTATTCTGTAGCTTGTATTTTTTTTAATTATACCTCGTAAACTTAAGTGCTTAATATATTCATCAGTACATCTATTTATGCTTTTATCTAAATAAGAGAAGGAAAACAACAAATTATGCAATAACTTTACGGTAGCCAAAATTCTTACTTATCAATTATTTTATTAACTAATTCAATAATTATCCAACTGATATTTTATTATTATTTCATTATCTTTTTATTTATATACTTAATTTATTTAACCAAAGTAATAGCCAATGTAATCACTCTAAAAACAATATAATTATCCAACTGATATTTTATTACTGTTTAATTATCTTTTTATCTTTTTATTTATATACTTGATTTATTTAACCAAACTAATAACCAATGTAATCGCTCTAAAAACAATAATTATCCAACTGATATTTTATTACTATTTAGTTATCTTTTTTATTTATATACTTAATTTATTTAATCAAAGTAATAGCCAAACAATAGCCAATGAAATCAATTATTTTATTAACTAATTCAATAATTATCCCACTGATATTTTATTACTATTTTATTATCTTTTTATTTATATACTTATATTATTTAACCAAAATAATGACCAATGTAATCGCTCTAAAAACAATAATTATCCAACTGTTATTTTATTACTATTTAATTATCTTTTTATTTATATACTTAATTGATTTAACAAAAGTAATAGCCAATAAAATTCTTCTAAAACAATAGCCAATAAAATCGCTCGAAAAGTTCCTCTTTTAAGTATATATATATATATTGATCTTTAGGAGATATTATATTATGTTACTTAAAGACGATTGACTCTTAGAGTATATATATTCTCTCCCTATGAATAAAATGCTAACATTTTCTAGCCTCATATTCTCTCTATAACTCTCTTGTCTCTATTATTCACAACACATTATCAATAATGTTCTCTAACTCTAAATTTATTTTTTAACCAACGAATGAGCAAGTATGATTTAAATTTTTTTGCATAAGACGTAAATCTCTTTTAATTTGCACGCATAAAACAAGTGTAGAACATGAAGCATCACATATGATTCTAACATCACATTTGTTTTAAATTTGTTCTTCATGTAGTCTTGAATAAAATAGTGTACTTTTGTTATTTATCACCTATCATCTATTTCATATTTATCATTCTAATTTTTTGTTTTTTTTAGGGACGTGCTAAATTCCGCACACCATTTTACTAAATCTCGCACATTTATTCCTCTTATTCCGAGTATACCCCTGTCATTTCTCACCCTACCAAGATAAAAAAATAAAAAAACCCCAAAATAATAAACATCATATCACCCTCCCCCCCCTCCCCCACCTTCCTGCACCAGCGGCCACCATCCTCCTCCGCCCCCTACATTTACCGGCCACCCCTTCGAACGCCGAGCACCACCTACTCTGACCGAACATACGGACACAACACTAACTCCGACGATGGCGGTTGAGGATGATGAGTATTACAGCAATCAAATTTGGAAAATGTTGTTTGATCGATCCTCATGATCAATTAAATCAATCATACGAGTCTAATGTATGTGCATCATGTTGTCAAAAAAGTTGCCATTTCAATTGAATCAACCTATTGACTATATGTGGAAAAACGAAGCAAACACGTGGAGTTTTAGAAAAAAGTCTCGCCGACCATAGGAGAGAGAGAGAGGTGGGGGGGGGGGGGGGAGAGAGAGAGAGAGCAAAACCCCAATAAAATACCTCAAAACTACTCTCGCCGGCGACTACTCTGGTTGGCTCTCTTGGTCGCCGGCGGGACTACTCTACTCTACTCTATTTTACTGCTCCGATTCTCCGTCTTCCTTTCTCTATCCATTATAATCTCACTTTTCTTCATCATCTGGGTGATCCATGTTGTTTTTTTGATCGATCGTGATCGTTTCTCTTCTACTGTATAAGTTTCACCTTCTTCTCTATTGTAGATGCGTTTTAATAGTATTTTATTGCTAATATGGGATGATAAATTACTGTTTTTGACGATCATGAATGTTCTAGGGGTTGATTTCATTTTGAGTTAAGGGTTTTTTTATTCTGGGTTTTGCTTAAATATGGTCTAGTAGTGATGTCTTTTGATTTCAATTAGGATGGGTATTGGTCTTTTGTATAACATGTTGCTCGAATTTTCATTTTCTCCTGGGATTTGAGTGTGTTTGTTTATTATTATTTTCTTGTTTTTCTTTTTCACTTTTTTTGGGTGTTATAATTATGTCTTAGCTTCTTCTACCGGTCATCATAAATTTCTCGAAGCCTTTGCTTGTGCCCATGTTAGCGATGGCTTTATGGAGGATGACGGGGAAAGGATGTTAGGCTATCTTATGAAAATGCAGGGGTCAACAACCACAGCCTTATCTAAGGTGAGACAACTTAAACATAGGGGAAACATCTTTTTTAGGCAAAATAATTTTGGTAGAGCGGCAACATGTTACAATGAAGCCTGTAAATTATTTGGGTTGAGCTTGGAAACTTTTGAGAGGGGCGATTTCAATCCTTATCTGACCTTGTTGTTTTCCTTAATTATAATCTGGTTGCATGTGCCCTGAAACTAGAGGAATTTAGAGCTGCTTTGGATTTGTGTTCCATGATTTTGGACGCATTTCCTCATAATGTTAAAGCTTTATTTTGTCGGGCGGTTGCTTTTATGAAATTGAAAAGGTTTAAGGAAGCTGAGTTGGATTTGGTGGAGGCCTTGGTGGCGGAACCTAAAAACAAGGATGTGTTAAGGGAATTGTATGTGGTGAAAGGAAATCTTCTCATAAAGGAGAATGGTAAAAGATGTTTGAGGTTGTTGCTGAAAATTGTGTTAATGTGACGAATAAGAAGCATAGCCACATTTCGGATGCTGATGTGGATACAAAGGATGGTACCCTGAATTAGAGTCTATTGTCATTAAGAGGTACCGCGATGTTGGTGCCTCTAGATACAAAGACAATATCTATAAGATTGGTAAAAGGGGAAATGCCTCACATCTTCAAGGTATATCTATACAATTACCTTTATTTGTCACTTGTATTGATTAAAGGATGAAAAATTTACTAATAACGACATAATTTATCATTATTGTAGGTGAGGCGCTTGAGGGTCTTATGAATCAGCGTGATACCCCAGAGTTTCGAGCCAGATCGGCGCAGAAGGCCATGAACAAAAGGGGAGGGACGAAGGATGGAATGACTGAGCCTACCCATCATGCCGGTTCACGGTCATTTTTGGAAATACTTTTTGGTGTAAGTTTTCATATTAACAATTATTTATTTAGCTCGTTTATTTGAATATTGGTAATAATGTCACTAACCAAACATTGCATTTTGTTCGTGTATGTAGATGAAGAAGAAGAATAAAAAGAAGAAGTCAGCTGATCAGTCAGCTGATCAGCTGACTGATGATCCTCTTGCGACGGCCCCAGAACTATTCCTTGTCACACATTCCAGGGTGAACGCTAAGAATGAGAGAATTTGGATTAAGCCAAAAGACAAAGCCTTATATGTAAGATTTTTCACTTATGATAGTTTTGAATTGTAAACTAATGATAGTTTTGTTAAATAATGATGGTAATTTTTTGTTAACTAATGTAGGAAGCATACGAGGCTGAAAAAGAGGCACATCCCGATTATGAGATTTAGTTTAATTTGGTCAAGGGATACAAGAAGGGAAATGTCTACGGCACCGGAAAGGCTCATGGTGTCTTCTTCAAACAACCGGCAAGAAGATCTTCATATCAGCCTCGACAAACATATGAGCCCGCTATTGTGAGTCAACTACAGACTCAACTTGCTAAAGAAAGAAGAGTGAATTCAGAATGAGACGAACAGTTTCGGTTGATGAAGGAGCGCATGGAGGCCATGGAAAACTTTTTCTCACAATGTAACCCCGGTCCACAATCACGTTATGACCCCAACGATCCTCATGGAAAGGGTGGTGGTAGTGGAGCCGGCATGGGATTTGTAGCTTAGGTAGTTTGGATAACTTGTAATTACTTTAGCTTGAAGTTGGATAATGTTTAGTTAGTTTAGCTTAAAGTTGGATAATGTTTAGTTAGTTTAGCTTGAAGTTGGATAATGTTTCGTTAGTTTAGCTTGTAGTTGGATAATGTTCTCATTTTTTAATAAATGAGAATTTGGTGTTTTAAATGGTGCGGTTCGCGCAAATGGGTTGCAATTTTCTATTTGCAGGGTGTCATTGCGTATTGGCATGAATAAATAGGAGATTTGGCACGATCAAAATGCAATTGAGCTTGAAATACCCACCCATTTTGGCGACTGACATGGTGCATTTGGCGACTGTAGTCAGTCGCCAAAACTGGGAAAGTTTCTGCAAATTCGGCCAAATTGGCGACTGACATGGTGCATTTGGCGACTGCAGTTCAGTCGCCAATTTGGCGACTACCACATTTCAGTCGCCATTTTGGCTACTACACTGTCAGTCGCCAAATAACTAAATTGGCGACTGAATGTGCAGTCGCCAAATTTGGCGACTGATAATAGTTGCCCATTTTTTTTTGGCAACTAAGGCTTGCGACTGAACTTTGGCGACTGAATACAGTCGCCAAATTCAGTCGCATATTTTCTGTATTCTTGTAGTGGGTGAAAGTGTGATCATGGAGGTGATGGAAAGTCAGAATGATGTGAGTATAAAGGATAATGAGAGCGTGAATATGGAAATGAAGGTGAAGGTGGGTCAAAGTAATGATGAAATAAAACTGATGACTGACGTGAATATGGAGGTGAAGGTGAAGCTGGGTCAAACTAATGATGAAATAGATCTGATAACTGACTTAAAGAAAAATGAACATATTTCGAGAAAGTCAGTTCTTGATGTAATACTCCATTGAACCGAATAGGATGTTCGGGTGGGGTAACCCCTTGAAGAGGTCCATTGATAGACTTATATGAGTAGTGCTTAAAGGGATTGAAAGTATTACTCATATAAACAAAGTGCACTTTCTTTTCTGGTTATCCATGCGAAAGAACTCCAAAGTTAAGCGTGCTTGGCTGGGAGTAGTCTTAGGATGGGTGACCTCCTGGGAAGGTTCCCGGGATGCGCATGAGTGAGGACAAAATGCGCTGGAAAGGACTCATATTGGTATGTGAGGCCAGTACAAAGCCTGACGAGCTACCGTGGCTAACATTTCCGGTCCTAGGTTTGGGCCGGGGTGTTACACTTGAGTTGTCCAAAAAGGGAGAAGTTCTTGAGTTTTCCAAAAAGGGAGGAGGTGGTTCCCGTCTAAGAATTTCTGCACAATCTTATAAAATGTTGTTGGAGGGTAAAAATGTGAGTTTTTAACATAAACGTGATTTATCCACTTTGTCAATTAAGATCCTTAGTGTTGAGACTATTAAGAAGGAAGAAGTTATAAGATAACTACCTAAGGATAAGAAGAAAAAGAGGAGAAGATGTCCTAAAAAGCGAAAATCTAAGGTGGTGGAAGTCATGAACAATGACATGACTCCTTTAGGTATCATTAATGTGCAACCGGTTATTTCTAGCGTTGGTCTGTGTGAGTCATCTTCCTGTGCCGTGAGCTCAAGTGTGTCGTCAATTTGTGACAACTCTTCTCTTCCTGGTACTCATATACATCATGTTGATACTAGGATTGTTACTAATGACTCAAGTATTCATGTCTCTTTGGTGAATGGAAAGGCCACCTCTATGTGCTCTCCACCTGAGAATGCCTTAAGGACCACCAGTTTTTCATATTTTCAGCTTATTACAAGAAGTATAAGTTTGCCTCGTGTAGGAAACCGTCATATGTCCCTTTTACTCCTAAGCTTGACAGGTACTCCTTTGCTCATTATGTGCAAAGAAAATGGAGAATTGTCACTTCCAAAAAGAAGCATTGCCAAGGGGATGAATCTCCAGGACGCTTTTTATCTACTTTTTCTAAAAGTAGATCTCTTTCTCGAAAATTCCTACGTCCTTCTGGCATAAGTGTGTCTTGTCGCAGGTACTCCCCCGAAACTCAGTTGAGAAAAAAGAGAAAAGAAGTGTATGTTCATTTGGCCAGCTCCGATCGTCCTTTCAAGAAGCCGGTGTTTGTTGTCAACCCCATATGTAATTTAATCGCTGATCCTAGTAATGTATTTGACACCCGTCGTTGAGGGGTGCCAAAGATAAGATTTATAAAACCTCAGCTTAAACTAGACAGGATAAGTCAAGGGTCGAACCACAAGGAGACAAGGTTAATTATGTTTGCGAATTTAAAGTCTATTACAAGTAACCAAAAAAAAGGGTTGATTTAAGATTTGAGCTAACAACTAAGAGATCAAAATAAACTAGATAATTAAAATAAGGTAAAAAGGAGATTAGGAACTTTGGTTCCCCATGGTTAAAACAAGTCAATGAAAGGTAAAATAACCAAATAACACAATCCCAAGGAACAAAGAATAAACCTTTAGGTCATTATTCTACCCAATCCTTACGGTCTTAGGGTTCCTAGAAAAGCACTAAACTTTCGTTCATGTGGCAATCCCAAAGTTGTTGCTAAACTAATCCTAATAATCTTTCAATCTTAAGGATTAGTTCACCAACAACAATGGGGGATTGGTAATTCAATCATTAAACTATCAAAATCAAATCCTTACCATGGTTACCCTAATTCCTAATCACAAGAATTAGCTATGCATACTTTTAATTATGAAACTCACAATAACAAGAACTAAGAACATCAAAGGAATCAACATAATTAAAGATGACAATAAAAGGGAAAACATGAATTAAGAAACAACAATAAGATGAACAACAAGATTAAATTAAAAGGGAAAGATTAATTGTAGCAAACTTACAAACTTAATTGGAATTAGGAACAAAAGATGAAAACTTGAATAATAATCTCTTTCTAACTATGGAGTTTTGACTAACATGGAGTGCTTCACTAACATAGATTGCTTGACCTAATTTTAGAGTTTAGGTCTCCTTAAATAAGTTCTAATTACAAGATTAGGTAAGTAAAACACGAAATAAAAGACGCTGACACAAAATCTGGGTCGGTCGACCTCTTTTCCGGGTCGGTTGACCGCTTCTGCTGACGCTGGGCTTTTCCGTAATCTGGGCTTAGGTCGGTCGACCTCTCTGGTGGGTCGGTCGACCGCTTCTGTACGTATCAGCTTGAATTTGGCCCAATAACAACATTAGGATGTGCAATCAGGATCCTTGCTCCGCATTATTACTCAAAACAGCTTCCGGAGGACGAATAAAGTTCAGTTTTGCTCACTTCCGCGTATTCCTACATTTAAAACATAGAAATGCCAAAGTAAACCGTTTCGGGAGAAATAGCAACTAAAAGTCACGAAAATATAAGAAAATACGTGCCAAAAGAGTAAATAAAATGTATAAAATAGGCACGTATCAAACTCCCCAAACCAAACCTTGCTTGTCCTCAAGCAAGCACTAAGACTCAAAAGAAAGAAAAACTTCTAATGGAACGGATTTCACACTTTTTACAACCGAACACAACACCATGCCTAACCAATTTAATGCAACCTTCAAATATAATCAAGCATAATGTCAAGGGCAAAACGAATTGAACATGTTGGAAAATTATGCTAAACTTTCAACCTTGCAAGACTCGTTCTAATTGGACTGTCGCGGTACGCTCGAGACACTCATGAAAGCAAAGGGTCAAATATATATGTGAAAGATAAGAATATAAATAAAAGTAGAGACTCTCACCTATCTGCGACCCGTAAGAACATGCCTGCAATCTAACATGACTAGAATCTCTACAACCGTACATATGCATTCCCGCACTAGATAACCGTGACACATGCCGAGGCAATTTTTTGGGATTGTGAGGCTAAAGGTAAGAAGGGGTTAAAATAAGTTATAGGAAGAGGGGTTAAACCGAGCTAACAACCATCTATCCATACTATAAGATCACTTCTATTACCTTCCAAAATATGCCAATGCTCAATTTGGGAGCAAAAATCATAACTTTTCCAATTCTCTCCTTCTTTTTTCTTTCTTTCTTCTCCTTTTTTTTTACAAAAACGCAGCCTGCTCAATGGTCGAGGTCGACCGACCTGTAGCTTAGATCGACCGACCACCCTTGAAAACAGGCGGACTCGTTTTTTCACTTCCCCCCTTTTTTTTCATATCTTTTTCTTTTCTTTTTCTCCTTTCCACCGTTCTCACAAAATCAAAATTTATCAATGAAGCATAGACCAAAGGATGGCTAAAACAGTCCCATCACTATATTACTAGCTCGGCTAGGATAGACAATTTTTTAGGATGTAGCAAATGGGATAAAAGATTCAATTTGGCTATGTGAGGATTATGGGTAAAATGAGAAAAAGGAACCTCTACCACATGTGTCAACAAACCACAAACCCGAATGCATATAGGCATTAAGTAGACAAGATTCATGCTTATGCACATTGATATGACATGCCTCAAGAGGAGAAACTACTCACAAACCTACATGAAATCGGTCATGGATGTCACCGATTTATTAAGCTCGAATCCTTAGAATATGTAGTAGCTTGCCAAGAAGAGAGTCAAGTCTAATAATTTAGCATGAAATCAACAAAAACTCGTAGATAATGCAAAAGACTAGCTTGAAATTTTTTTGAAAAATGCAAGGCAAGGCAATAAGTGATATGTGAGGCATAAATCGTATTCGTCCGTTCCGACTCGACCTATAAGCTAAAAACATGAGACAGAGAAGAACGCGCGACAGGGAAGAAAATAAGAAAAACACTTAAAGGAATGAAAAACAAAAGACACCTAAACAATTGCAGACTCACAAAGGAGTATGCAAACACCCTCCCCAAACCAAAACGCACAATGCCCCCATTGTGCTCATCAGCATATAACCACAGCATAGGGATGGGGGTAGGCAGAAAAGAAACAAACAAAGAAAGGAAAAGGAAAAAGACTAGAAACTACAAAAAGAGTCTAAGGAGGAAGGAGGGGAAAACTGGAAACCTAAGGGAAAAGCTGGAAATCTAAAGGGAAAAAAAGAAAAAACTACTTACAAGACGGGGGGGGGGGGACCTCCCCAAACCGAACCCCAAAGAGGGTAAGGTTAAGCACGTCCCTAGCCCTCTGAGTCGAACTCCTCCTCGGAGTTCTCTTCTTCTGCCTCCTCCTCTTCCTCATCATCAGACCCTATGCCTGTTCCCGAGGCAGAGCCTGAAGCTCCACCGTGGTCACGACCGCCTGCGAGAGGTGTGTACCATGAGGGGTGAGTCCAAGGGCCGGTGGGGAGCCTACCCTAAGTAACATACTTCGAGTAACCCGGATACTGGTAGAGACTGTCGTTCAACTGTTTTTGGTTGAACCGCCTGCAAAGGTCCGCAACCATGTGTGGTAGAGATAAGTGAGAAGGGAAAAGGTAAACTCATCCATAGTGATAAGTCCTGAGAAACCCGTCCCATTGAGAAAAGCTACCACATCATCATGGCACCCCAAAGCTTGCAATGTCGGAACACAAAGGAACCTGGTGGCCACCACTAAGCAAAAGGTGGAAAGATGGAGGAAACGGGCTTTTTGAGCCGGAGAGTTGAAGATGATTTGCGGATAATTTGGTAGACTATCCGTATCTTGCACCGTCAATCCTTTCGACCTAGGAGCACGGCCTCGGGAGGTGCTTGCACCGGAAGTGCGGGAGCGCTTTCCGCCTTGTCCACGGCTAGACATTATGAATCGATGAATTCGTTCTCTCCGCGGAAGTGCTTCACATACTGGCCATTGACTTTGAACCTCTCACCGGATGAGGTTTCTAATTCTATCGACCCAAATTTTGAGACAGCTGTGATGGTGTAGGGTCCGCTCCACCTGGATTTCAGCTTACCAGGAAAAAGACGAATACGAGCATTAAAAAGCAACACCCTATCACCTACCTGAAAATCACGCCTAATGATTCTCTTGTCATGCCAGCGCTTTGTTTTCTCCTTGTAAATCCTGGCATTGTCATAGGCTAACAACCTGAATTCTTCTAACTCATTGAGCTGCAATAAACGTTTCTCACGGGAAAGATTAGGGTCTAAATTAATATTACATATAGCCCACCAAGACTTACGTTCTAACTCTACTGGTAAATGACAAGTCTTACCATAAATCAACCGGAATGGTGACATTCCTATTGGGGTTTTGAACGCGGTTCTATAGGCCCATAAAACATCATCAAGTTTTAGACTCCAATCCTTCCTAGACTTAGAAACAACTTTGGCTAGGGTCTCCTTGAGTTCCCTATTAGAGATCTCAACTTGACCACTAGTCTGAGGGTGATAAGCTAAACCCCTACGATGTTGGACACTGAATTTATTTAACAAGTCACCTAAGCGTTTCTCCTTAAAATGCATACCTCCGTCACTTATGACAACCCTAGGGACACCGAAACGAGGAAATATGATTTTTTTAAACATCTTAATAACAGCCTTTGCATCACAATGGGGAGTAGCAATAGCTTCTACCCACTTAGACACATAATCAACAGCCACAAGAATATACCTGTTACCTTGACTACTGGGAAAAGGTCCTTGATAGTCAATGCCCCAGACATCAAAAATCTCTACCTCTAAAATACCAACCTGCGGCATCTCATGTCTTTTTGAGACATTCCCAGTTCTTTGACAGGCATCACAGTTACCTACAAAATTCCTACAGTCAGCATGCAAAGTAGGCCAGTAAAAACCAGATTGTAATACCTTGGCCACGGTCCTAGATGGACCGTGGTGACCGCCATATGCAGAAGAGTGACATGCTTCCAGAATGTCCTTCACCTCCCATTGGGGGACGCATCTCCGGATGAGTCCATCTCCGCATTCCTTGAAAACATAAGGGTCATCCCAAAAATATTGTTTTGCATCAAACATAAATCTCTTCTTTTGTTGCCATGACAACTCAGGAGGGATTTTACCTGTGACAGCAAAATTAGCAAAATCAGCATACCAAGGAGGGGGATAAGAACCTGAACTATTGATGATAAATAAACTTTCATCAGGAAATGAATCATCAATAGGTAAAGAATCTTCCCCATCAGTCAGCTGTAGGCGAGATAGGTGGTCAGCTACCACGTTTTCCGCGCCTTTCTTGTCCCTAATCTCAATGTCAAACTCTTGGAGAAGGAGTATCCACCTCAAAAGCCTTGGCTTTGAATCCTTCTTCTGAAAAAGACCTTTCAAAGCTGCATGGTCAGTGTAAACAATTACCTTATTACCTACTAAATAGGACCTGAATTTTTCTAAGGCAAAGATCACAGCTAGCATCTCCTTCTCAGTGGTGAAATAATTGACTTGAGTCTCATCTAGGGTGCGGCTCGCATAGTATATAGCATTAAGAGCCCTGTTCTTCCTTTGACCTAGCACAGCACCTACAGCGTAGTCACTAGCATCGCACATGATCTCAAATGGGAGATCCCAATCTGGTGGCTGAATGATTGGTGCTGAGATCAAAGCTTCCTTCAACCTGTTAAAAGCTGAAAGGCACTCATCAGTAAAATCAAAGATAACATCTTTAAGGAGCAATTGTGTAAGTGGTTTAGCAATTTTAGAAAAGTCCTTAATGAAACGCCTGTAGAAACCTGCGTGTCCTAAGAAACTTCTCACCCCCTTAACATTAACAGGAGGGGGTAATTGCTCAATCACCTGCACTTTTGCTTTATCTACATGTATACCTTTATCAGAAATTAGATGCCCTAACACTACCCCTTCAGTAACCATAAACTGACACTTTTCCCAGTTTAAGACAAGGTTTACATCAATACATCGCTGCAAGACTTTATCAAGATTAGCTAAGCATTGATCAAAAGCATTACCATAAACAGAGAAATCATCCATAAATACCTCCATAATGTTTTCTATAAAGTCAGAAAAGATACCCATCATACACCTTTGAAAGGTAGCAGGAGCATTGCATAACTCAAAAGGCATCCTGCGATAAGCAAAAACACCCTGTGGACATGTAAAAGTAGTCTTACTCTGATCATCAGGATGGATGGAAATCTGGAAAAAACCTGAATAACCATCTAGAAAACAGAAGAATTTATTAGAAGCCAGCCTTTCAGTCATTTTATCAACAAAAGGAAGGGGGAAATGGTCTTTCTTGGTGGCGGCATTTAACTGTCTATAATCAATGCACATCCGCCACCCAGTTACAACTCTAGTGGGTATTAATTCATTTTTATCATTCTTAACCACTGTGGTTCCTCCTTTCTTAGGAACCACCTGAACTGGGCTAACCCACTTGGAGTTGCCAACTGAATAGATAATACCTGCATCAAGAAGTTTCATTACCTCAGCCATAACCACATCCTGCATCTTAGGATTCAACTTACGATGTCCCTGTCTATAAGGCTTATGACCTTCCTCTAACTCTATTCTGTGCATGCAAACATCAGGGCTTATGCCCTTAATGTCATCCAAAGAATAACCTAAAGCTTTTCTATTCTTTTTTAGAACAGCCATTAAGGCAGAAAGTTGGTCAGGATCAAGTTTAGAACTAACAATTGCAGGGTACTGTTCAGTATCATCTAAGAAAACATACTTAAGGTTAGGAGGAAGTGGCTTACGCTCTGGTACCTTTACCTCAACTGCTTGAACAGAATCAGTACTGATAGAATAGCACATGTTTACCAGATTTGCATTAGCTAGGCTCATGAGTTTCTCATTCTCTTCTTCAGTGAACTCATACTCTTCTTCCTCTGTTTCTATCACATCCAGCTCTTCAGCATCCTTAGCTGGATTACCTGCACACTTATCCAAAACTGTCAGATCATCTGAGGGATCTTTGGTTAAGGATTCCCTCCAATTAAGGATAACATTCCTATCTATAATATCTATGGAGCAACAAGTATCATCAGTAGGAATAGTTGCCTTATGGGCAAGACTAAACTCGATAGTGTCATCTCCAACCTCTAGAGTAATGATCCCGCGTTTGACATCTATTACAACCCCAGCCGTGTGTAAAAATGGTCTACCTAAAATAATAGGTATTTGACTATCCTCAGCAATGTCTAAGACAACGAAATCAACAGGAATAAAGAACTTTCCCACTCTAACTGGGACATCCTCCAAGACCCCTAATGGTCTTTGGGTTGATCTATCAGCCATTTGCAGGGTAATATTGGTGACTTTAAGTCTACCTAAATTAAGTCTTTCACATACAGAATAAGGTATAACACTGACACTAGCCC
Organism: Silene conica; assembly: GCA_029255685.2. Lineage (NCBI taxonomy): Eukaryota > Viridiplantae > Streptophyta > Magnoliopsida > Caryophyllales > Caryophyllaceae > Silene > Silene conica. The sequence goes on along the minus strand of CM055311.2, from coordinate 62,207,852 downwards.
CTAGATCACAAAGGGCTTTCCCTATAATATGATTACCTATGGTACAAGGGATAGAAAAACTACCTGGGTCCTTTAACTTGGGTGCTATATTATTTTGTGAAAGAACATAACATTCTTCCACAAAAGCAACAACACCGTCGTCCTGAAAATTCCTCTTACGACTCAATATATCTTTCATGAATTTAGCATAAGACGGTACCTGGGTAATTAAATCAGTAAAAGGGATGGTTACCTCAAGATTCTTCACCATCTCCAAAAACTTACCGAACTTCCGATCCTCTTTTGAATTTTTCAGTCTTTCGGGATAGGGAACGGTGACACTAGCCATAGGATCAGCAACCTTTGGCTTTTTCAGCTGTAATATCTCGGCGAGGCCTTGAATGAGGGAAGGATCCAGTGATTCGGGAGTTAAATCTGCATTCTGCTCAGGAACACTGGTCGGTCGACCTGGCGTAGAGGTCGGTCGACCAGACTCTGTATCATCGGGATTTTTTTGTTTTCCAGAAATCGATCTCACGTCAGGAATCGAGGTCGGTCGACCTACAGTAGGGGTCGGTCGACCTCCTAACCTGTTGATGGGATCGGTTTCTTTGTTTTGAGCTTCAGCAGAATTGTCCTTTGGGGCTGGTCCTTCATAAGCACGACCACTCCTAAGATTTATAGCATTCAGCGTCTCCATGGGTCCTTCACAACTAGCTGGAGAGCTAGTTGTTTGGTTGGCTATGTTTATCAATTGTTCTTCAAAAGCCTTCGTGGAAGCAATTTGAGCCTTTCCCATCTCTATAACTTGTTTTGTTAGAACATCAACAAGCTCTTTCAATTTCACAATCTCACCCGTGTTGTCAACCGTAGTAACTAGGTTTGCACTTTCAAGCTTAAGTTGGGTTGCCTCAAGCTTTTCAAAACGGGCTTCAACGGTTGTCTCAAGAGCCATCACTCTACTCATCTCCACATTCAGCCTTCGTGAATTCCCACGTGAACTCTTAAAGGCAGCCCTATGCACCGCCCTGTCTTCAATGGTTTCCCAACCCTTCATATGGTTGGTGTTGTTCTGGAATCTCCCATTGGCGGCCGCATCAAGAATCATCTTATAGTCATCGTAAAGGGCGTTGTAAAATTGGTTACATAAGTACCATTGTTGAAAGTTATGGTGAGGGATAGAACGGACCAAATTCTTGAACCGATCCCATGCTTCGCAAAATCCTTCATCTGGCCCTTGTTGAAAGTTAGTGATTTGGCTTCTCAAGTCCTCGGCCTTTGTAAGGGGAAAGTATTTCCTATAAAAGGCCAATGCCAAGGAAGTCCAATCCGTAACCTTCTCAGCTGCCCTATCAAGGTAACGGTACCAATCTCGCGTGACATCTTTTAATGAAAACAGGAACATCATTGCCAGCACCTCATCTTGAGTCACCCCGGCAGGTATGCGTATGGAACAGCAATAATCCGTGAATGTCGTAACATGCTTCAACGGATCCTCGTTGGGTAGACCAGAAAACTGACTCCGTTCCACCATAAAGATGTTATTCGGGTGGAGCTCAAAGGAACCAGTGGTGGGAGTAGGCAAGGCGAATCCTTTTGGTAAATCTTGAGCCTTTGGCTGTAGGTGGTCATAAATAGAATCCATATCTAAACAGGAGAGTACTCAAGCATTCCTCTCAAAAACCTGTCTTCTAAAACAAAACTAGAAGAAAAGGTAAATAACGGTCTTAAGGAACCGAAGTTCCTTAAGACAAGGAAAATAAACTAAAAACTAACAAACAAAATTATACGCCTCCCCGGCAACGGCGCCAAAATTTGACACCCGTCGTTGAGGGGTGCCAAAGATAAGATTTATAAAACCTCAGCTTAAACTAGACAGGATAAGTCAAGGGTCGAACCACAAGGAGACAAGGTTAATTATGTTTGCGAATTTAAAGTCTATTACAAGTAACCAAAAAAAAAGGGTTGATTTAAGATTTGAACTAACAACTAAGAGATCAAAATAAACTAGATAATTAAAATAAGGTAAAAAGGAGATTAGGAATTTTGGTTCCCCATGGTTAAAACAAGTCAATGAAAGGTAAAATAACCAAATAACACAATCCCAAGGAACAAAGAATAAACCTTTAGGTCATTATTCTACCCAATCCTTACGGTCTTAGGGTTCCTAGAAAAGCACTAAACTTTCGTTCATGTGGCAATCCCAAAGTTGTTGCTAAACTAATCCTAATAATCTTTCAATCTTAAGGATTAGTTCACCAACAACAATGGGGGATTGGTAATTCAATCATTAAACTATCAAAATCAAATCCTTACCATGGTTACCCTAATTCCTAATCACAAGAATTAGCTATGCATACTTTTAATTATGAAACTCACAATAACAAGAACTAAGAACATCAAAGGAATCAACATAATTAAAGATGACAATAAAAGGGAAAACATGAATTAAGAAACAACAATAAGATGAACAACAAGATTAAATTAAAAGGGAAAGATTAATTGTAGCAAACTTACAAACTTAATTGGAATTAGGAACAAAAGATGAAAACTTGAATAATAATCTCTTTCTAACTATGGAGTTTTGACTAACATGGAGTGCTTCACTAACATAGATTGCTTGACCTAATTTTAGAGTTTAGGTCTCCTTAAACAAGTTCTAATTACAAGATTAGGTAAGTAAAACACGAAATAAAAGACGCGGACACAAAATCTGGGTCGGTAGACCTCTTTTCCGGGTCGGTCGACCGCTTCTGCTGACGCTGGGCTTTTCCGTAATCTGGGCTTAGGTCGGTCGACCTCTCTGGTGGGTCGGTCGACCGCTTCTGTACGTATCAGCTTGAATTTGGCCCAATAACAACATTAGGATGTGCAATCAGGATCCTTGCTCCGCATTATTCCTCAAAACAGCTTCCGGAGGACGAATAAAGTTCAGTTTTGCTCACTTCCGCGTATTCCTACATTTAAAACATAGAAATGCCAAAGTAAACCGTTTCGGGAGAAATAGCAACTAAAAGTCACGAAAATATAAGAAAATACGTGCCAAAAGAGTAAATAAAATGCATAAAATAGGCACGTATCAGTATTAATAAAACCCGACTCTGACATTGTCAGATATGTAGGGTAGCTACGTAGGCACTTTCCTTTCGAGTTCCAAAAAAAAACCTATTGACTATCAAATTAATCCATCCATTCAAAACCTACTTGTTAAAAAAACCCTTCTTTTTAAAAAAAAATAATAATTAAATCAATTTAAAGACGGTTTTAATAAAATTGTTGATAAAACTAAGAAACTACATGTAAGATGTGCAAATTAAAATCATCATTGTCAGATTGTTGATGAAATTGTCAAATTGTTAATGAACTGGCTAGGTTGAGAGAGAAGGGATATATTCTTTTAGGTTTTTTAGGACTAAGGACAATTGTGGAATGTTAGGGAGAAATGTGTTGGATGTAGTAAAAAAATGTGCGGGATTTAGCAATTGCGTTCTTTTATATATAGTTTAATCATGTCGAATCTTACCAAACTTGGGTTTGAGGTCTTGGATATCTCTGGAAATAATTATTCTGAATGGCTGAATGGGTATTAGATGCTCAAATAAGGCCAAGGCGATGATCCTTCTTCGTCGTCATCTCACTCATCTCCATCAAAGACTCAAATTTGAGTATTTGACTGTGAAAGATCCTTTGATTTTATGGGAAAATTTAAAGGGCATGTATGACCATATTAAAACAGTAATTCTCCCTAAAGTAAGATATGACTGGATACACCTAAGGTTTACATGATTTCAAATCGGTTACTGAATACAATTCAGTCATGTTCAGAATTACTTCACAATTGGTTTTATGTGGAGAAAAGTACTAGTTTAGCACCCGTGCAAAAATATACGGGCATATGTAGAAAATATTCGTAATTAAGTTTTAAACCCGTATGCTATAACATGATATTAGTCGGAATGTAAAACTTTTTCTATAAACGATATTGCATAGAAATATGTATCCCGAAATCAACCTTAATGAATGACATGATATAATTGACAAGTAGAAAAGAATTATTACGTACTCCATTGCTAATTAGCTAATTTTTATAGTCTAGAACAAATGATTTTTTCTAATCATTATAATTATCAAAATATTTAAATAATCTATTTTTTCTTTTGTGTTTTAATACAATAATATCGTTATTAAAAGATGCCCCCGTAGCGCGTATGGACATGAACGAACACTATTAGTTGTATAGCACGCATTAGCTACACTACGGCAAAGCTAAAAAGTTGGGAAAATTTTATGATTAGTTTTCACAAAATATTAATGTAAATTGAATATGATTATAATATTATTTTAAAAATATTTTTACTTTTTTTAAAAAGAATATTTCAATTAAAAAAATGTTAGAAATTTTTTGTGACCCGTATTGTAAACCTAAATCGGCCCATAACCCGTATGAGCCGACCCATATTCTGGCCTAACCCGTTTGATAGGTCTATTCGTAATACATCCACGGTCCACCATCAAATAACTATTTCAAGTCCCTGGACTTCCATCTCAAGATAAAATACATAAATTGTAGAGTACAAATAATGTATAAACCATGGTTGTTCTCGTAAATAAGTTGACTTTGAGGGCACATAAAATTATGTTATTGTCAATACGAAATAGTATTATATAGTCATGATGAGTTTAGTACGTCATACATTCATTTTCTTACTTGTAATAAATTTATTCGTAATTCTGGGTCCAAAACAAAACCATGACCAAATGGGAACATAATCGTGATGGCGTAGCCGCGTAGGGGACATATTAGCCCTACGTATATTTATAACTATCTTAATTCGCTTATCTAAGTGTGATTATAGGTCATCTTCCCACCGTCTTTTATTTTTGACATATTTCAAACTTGATTTTTTTGTAAATTAACATGGTGTTTGCCATGTATTGTCAAGTATTAGTCATATATAGACTATTTTTTATACATCTGATATTTTATGTAACATGTGATACTTTTTACGCAAAACTATTATTATTTTAACAGGCCTTAATATATCATAAAGTATGAAAAATTAAATTAACATTCGATATATTGTGTAATAGTCTATACTTTTTATGTGAAACAAAATTTTAAATATAAATCTAATTTGAAAATGAAAAATTAAGTATTAAATTTTCATAATAGAAATTGATTTCTAAATTATTGTAAGTGTCATTGTTAACACATTTGATCCTCCATATACCTTGATAATTATTATTAAGGCTTCTTGTAATTAAGAAAAAAAAAACGTACACACAACAAATTTCATATAAAATCGTCTTATAAATTCAGAAAAATGAGACAATAGCTACAAGGTTGCTTAGTAACAACAACGTACCAAAAATTTCAGTACATTGTATTTAGAAGATTGTAAACAGTAATGCCTAGTATACAATTAAAGCTAAAGTACAATTATTATTTAAGTCTTTCATCAATTTCTTTAATCCTTGTATAGGGAATGTATACAACCTTTCATTTGCTGATAATAGATACTCCCTCCTATTCTATATATTATTCTCCTTTTCTTTTTGCCCCAAAAATAAGAAATAGGATTTGGACCACACAAAACACAATGCCCCACCTACCATTAAATTTGGACCACACAAATCCTTCCAAAAAACGAAATAGGGAAAAAAAACCCGAATAACCGAATAAGGAAATAGGGAACAATATATAGAATAGGAGGGAGTAATATTTACTTATTTTTGTTAAATATATGTATAATGAATCCATGATGTGTGAGTTTAACATAAATAAAATTTATAAAATGGCTTTTTGGGAAACATAATTATTTCATTTGATCAAATATGAGTAAAATTGTATAGAGAATATAATATTAAGAATAATGTTAGTCGATGTAACACCCCCATTTATTTAAGAGCCTTTAGCCAGACATTCTCAAATAAATAAGACTGTTACCATCTCGGAATGACCGAGGTAGTGAATAACAAAGTAACACAACCTAAAGTACTTTATATGAATTTGATAAAATTTAAACTTTGATATGACAACAACTACGAGGTCCAAACGTTGATAAAATAAAAGTACAACTGAAGATATCTAAGTGTGATCTAACTCTAATATAAGTAGGTCCAAGCCATGTCTCTCTCCATGCCCAAGCTCCTAATCCATCTGTCACTGACATGTAGAATCTACTCCCCATTCCGGATCATCGTAGGTGTCACACGAATACACAGGGTCAACCACGCCACTCGCCCCTAAACCGTCATAAGACACCCCAACCCACCGTGAGCACCACCATCCCTAACCTCCGACTACCACCTAAAGATATATCATAACACCCACGTCAACCATCAACACAAGGTGACTCGATTTAATACACGAACCCTCACGCTCACCACTCCTCTGTTCTGAAATAAATACTACTGTTCTGAAACTTGCGACTAAACGGTGTTCAAAGGCGGTCCTAGGCGGTCAACGACGCCACTACTAGGGTTCATACAAGACCACTACCCATCCTTTTCTTAAGACATCCAATTATCAGAACACATAAGCATATACATATACGATTGTTAACAAGTGAACTACAACGAAACAAACCGTGAAAATGGAAGCAGTGGTGAGTATACCTATTTCTGTGGGCAAACGACCAGCCTTACACCACCCTAGGCCACCGTGTAGCACTCTCTCCTATCCCTTGGAGGTGGCGGCAGTATGTGAGGGGAGTCTTGGAGTGTCGATTAGGTTAAAAGTAGGTCTAAAGGTCGTCTTACTAAGGCGGCAGTGAAAGGTGTTTTTGTTTTGTTTTCTGAAATGGGCTGAGTTTTTATCGAGTTGTTGTCACATTAAACGAGGCCCAAACATCTAATTAACACACGGTATATTAATTAACACCCACGCCCGATATATCACTAATAAATTTTAAAATATAAACGCTTATTCGATAAATTAATTATCGAATATAAACGCCCAAATAAATATCAACACGTTAATATAATACATAAACGTTAAGATAAAATACGGAGTATCACAGTCTTCCCCATAGCGGTAACGAAACATGTAACAAGCATAAAACATCCACAACCCTCGTTAAGAAAACTTTGTCCCCAAAGTTTAACGTGGTTACAGGATACTTCACGAATCACAATAGAATGCATAACAAAAGTAACAGGATTATATTCGAACAATCACGACATACCAAAACAGTCATGTCACAGTCATGTCATAGCAACTAGCCATAATGTAAAACACCAAGATTTTACAATCCTATCCCCCTTAGAAACATGGTTACGTCCCCGTAACCCCATTATAAAATTCTAGCTCATTACTCTTACTCGAAAAAAAAGAAGAAGAAAAAAAAAAAAACATACTCTAAATAACCAAGTATCGCATTCTCATCATTGAACCTATGACCAAAGACAAGGGGTGAGTGAATTGGCGGAATAAAACCGCAAATCAACACTTCCATTTCAATATCGATTTCAACTCCGAATATAACCCAATAACCATGGTCACACTGGGCCGTAAACATAACTCGACACGAGCACCTAATCTCAATCTCCATCTCAACATCAGTATCGATATCGTCAAATGTTCCCAGAAGCGTGCTCAACACTTAAAGTACGAACTTTAAGTTACTCACCCACAAGTTAAGGTCACAGAGGACGGAAATAAGAAAAGAATGCAATACTAATTATCCGCAACCAATATATCAATCCCCTGTACCCGTATACTCCAATTCGGTCGTAACCCAGCAATAGAATAATTCTCTAAATAAAAGGACCATCAATGTCTCGTAACATATGAACACTACGATATATGCAATAAAATTCACAATATCAATTTCTCAATAATTATCAACATATAAATAGTCATCGAAACATGTCAGCTTGAATAATCATTGAAGTGCATAGGATCGCTAAATCAATTAGCACATATATATATATATATACATCCCCGGACAGAATAAGAATGATAAGATCGGTAGAATTAAGTTGCGCAGCCAAAACAGAATCACAGCAGCTAACACACATATATCCTTGAGATTTTACACAACTTAACATATTCACCCTAATAATGTAGGCCATCAGCAACTCCTAGTTCATAATTGACAAATTAAAACCTTCCATGCTTATAATCATATTATCGAAGCAAGTCATATCTAACAATCATATTTTGGAAAGGCATAAGGTAAACTTAATTAACATTCCTATACATCAATCATAAGCTACAAGACCGCTTAACATTCCTAGATATCAAACAGTTAAAAACACTCGGTTGCAATTCCCCTCTACTCACATTACATCATTTATCATGAAACCATTCATATATATGTCTTATAAAATAAAAGGCCAATATAACGCGCATCAATCAGCATTCGGGCAGAATTTCCTCAACACGTAGCTACAGAATTTGTCATGTTGCAAGCAATCATTCTAATTATCAAACATCAAGCACAATCATCATAATTCTCAAACATCAAGCTTAAACATGGTTTATCACGTTGAAAACATTTTGAAACGTTTGAAACATTGAAGCGGTAATCTGTGATCATTTATAAATACGAATCAAAAGGCAGCAAGCTACAGATCGAGACAAGGCTACACGGGGACATTCTGACTCTTCTTTACTAAGACGTTGTTCTTGACGCTCATGAATTATGAGAGTTTTTTTTTTTTTTTTTTTTTTTTTTTTTTTTTTTTTTTTACGATAAAAGTAAACGGATTCACAAGACTAGTAATTCATATTTCATATGTCAACCAATTAATAATTCCAATACATCGTGATCATTTTTTATACATATCATTATGCATCTCACTTTATGGCATATCAGTATACATGAAAAGTTATAAAGATTGTTATCGCAGAGACTAGGCAAGGATTTACCAGCAATATACGAAAGTACATCAACAAGATTCACATTGTTCAAATAGTCACAATTACGTATAACAAACACATTGTTACATGACTTTTACTCATGACATCGTGCTAAAAAGCTTACTAGTTAAATTTCATTCGGTAAACATGGTATTAACATCACACACGAATATCACATCATTATTTTGGGGTCATATCACTAGAAAGTAGGAACGTTGGTATAATTGAAACTACTTTATATAGAAACAAGCATGATGACGTTATCATATAGCAAGGTTCATATTCATATCATATGCCTACTACTCATGTTACTAATGCTATATCAGGATATCACGGAATCACATCGCATAATCCACACTTGGCTAAACTTTTATATGAACTTACATATCTCACAATTCACCAATTAAACATTAGGCAACAACTTACAAAAATCATAATCAAATAACAGCTTAACTAACGTGCACGTCATTATAGTTTTTAGAAAATATGGAAATAAGCTAAACAGAGGAAATTATTTAATACGATCTTTTACAGCTCAATCGGTCTGGACAAGAACTTTACAGCAATTCAACAGAAAATTCGGCAACTTGCAAAAATCACAATTAAATAACGACCCTTCGATTTTACATGACTTATCATTTGAAAGCGTGAACGCATATTCTGAACAGTAGAGTTGAATTATGCATAACAATCACCAGGTTTTTAAATGATTTCTTTCACTCCAAACATAAGCCGTTTTAACATGAACCCAGAAACATTGGAAAGCTAATTCAGAAGATTATCATACATAAAATTTTCATACATATATGGAGAACACATTTTGAATAGCAGCTCTCGCAAGCAAAGTAACATTCTGAAAATTTATCAAAATTTATGTTTCTAAAAAAAATCACTTCCCGCTATTACATTTAAATATAATCATTATTTTTCCAAAAACATGCTGACATGTCATTCGAAGCGTTGGAATCACGTTGTACCAAATTAACTTCATTATTTCAAACCGAAATTGTCATCTACCAGACGGTAAGATTGCGAATTTGAGAAATAGCATCGCGAATTAATCCAATAGTTATACATGTACGAACAATGCATTAGTTCCTACTATTGTAACAGTCACAACATAATAGTATGTAAACATATATACCAGAATCACCATGGTGCCATTTATAGAAACATGACTCTTTACTAAACTAATTGGGTGTCAGAATAAATTGTCATATATATACTTTAAGTAAGATCTATGCACACATAACCCTAGTGTACTCATGGTTTGAGGTAACACATTCCGCATTTCACTAGACATGGATTGCTAAAGCAATTAGTAAAATAATAACAATCATTAATCTCAAATTCCGATCACATTTGCCTAGTAAGCCCATCAGTAAACTCTTGCAAAGTATAAGGCATGCAAATAAGAAGTGTATACACACATTGAGTAGTAACAGACAATTATCAACGGGCACGACATCCGGTTCGGTCTACTAGCTTTACTCATAAGACTTAACTTGGTTCCACATCCTATAACGACATAGCATAGTTGGCTCTACTAACCATTCCAGTCAATCATGATCATATCTCTCCTATATCTACCCTTTTAGGTAGCTATAGCTCATCAACTCATTTCACATATCATTATACTATTCCTCTCCCTAACGGTTCAGGGATCACATAGCCGCATGCATATCACCATATACAAGTAAAGCTCACATTCAAAAACTCTTGTTCTCACTACCAGAAATAGTATATCTCGATCAACATTCAACATCAATCTCATGATTCGCAGTATATATTACCAACCATATTTCACATCATAACTTACCTTATTCCTTCTCCTGCAAGAACGTTAGTACAAGATAATTAGGTCACTATATAATCTACCCCACTCTTCAATTACTCTCATTGGGTTCCCGAGACAGAACAGAAAAGGCCCAGGTTTGGTGTGAGGGGGCCCCTAACTCATCCCGTTCCTTTTTGGGGCTCCTATCAGTTTCATCTCGGGGTTCATTTTATTTGACTCTTCCTACGTTCATTATTATTCATTTGGTTTAGGCCTGAGGATCGTTCGCTCTGATACCACTTTGTAACACCCCCATTTATTTAAGAGCCTTTAGCCAGACATTCTCAAATAAATAAGACCGTTACCATCTCGGAATGACCGAGGTAGTGAATAACAAAGTAACACAACCTAAAGTACTTTATATGAATTTGATAAAATTTAAACTTTGATATGACAACAACTACGAGGTCCAAACATTGATAAAATAAAAGTACAACTGAAGATATCTAAGTGTGATCTAACTCTAAGTAGGTCCAAGCCATGTCTCCCTCCATGCCCAAGCTCCTAATCCATCTGTCACTGACCTGTAGAATCTACTCCCCATTCCGGATCATCGTAGGTGTCACACGAATACACAGGGTCAACCACGAGGTTGAGTAGGAAAACATCAAAGAGACATAAATGGGAACAGATCAGAACACAACTCCGTCTCCATATCACCAGTCATCCACTTCACCTCCATCACACCACTCCTCCCATCACACCACACCTTCCATCAAACCACACCTCCCATGGCCATATCACAAGTCCCAATATCACAAGACCCAGTATCACAAGACTCAATTCACCAGCTCCGTTCTCCACAATAATCAATAATAATCAATCAATCAGAATATATCACAATTAAATATACCAATCAAATAATGAGTATCCTCATGTCAGATCACAATCACAGTCATAGATATTCCCCTACCTCAACCGTCGAATGAAATTGTCACTTGCGCAGCTGCTAAAAGTGTTCCTCGCGGAACCGTCACCTAAACATATAATATTCAACGATTAACAACCCATACTAGGCCCTATGCTTAACATCGTAACAAAATACCGAATATAGTAACTTTCTAAAATTGGAAGGTTTCCAAAATAGAACTTTCCCGAAATAGCAACTTCCTAAAAATAGTAACTTCCGACTCGTAAGGTCCCATAAATAATCGCAACATTTGAAATTACCAACCTTATTAAATATAGTAGCTAAAATAATACTAATAATAATACTAATAATAATAGTAATAATAAAAATAAGGTATTACTAAACCATAACAATTACAACAATACTATAAGTAATCATATTAATAATGTCATCACCAATCCATACTAATCATGATAATCAAACTTGTAATCACCAATCACAATTATAGTAATAATAATATGAATCATTACCAAATCATAGTAGTAATAAAATAGAACAACCGCAACTCAGGAATCACGAATAGCAAACACGCAAACTCGAAAACGCGAACTGCAGACCACTGTGACCAACCACCCTTACAACCACCCCCCACGACCCCAAATGCAACCCCCACCTTCGCCAGTGACACCACCAGGCTCACCCCTGAGCCGTGGTGGTTCTTAGGAAGTCAGTAACCGCCATCGACACCACTGCAGCAACCCACAATCACCGCTACAAATCCGACACACGCGACCCACTGTTTCTCCCTGTTTGACTCGGTACCAACACGCAAAACGCCACTCGCCCCTAAACCGTCATAAGACACCCCAACCCACCGTGAGCACCACTATCCCTAACCCCCGACTACCACCTAAAGATATATCCTAACACCCACGTCAACCATCAACACAAGGTGACTCGATTTAATACACAAACCCTCACGCTCACCACTCCTCTGTTCTGAAATAAATACTACTGTTCTGAAACTTGCGACTAAACGGTGTTCAAAGGCGGTCTTAGGCGGTCAACGACGCCACTACTAGGGTTCATACAAGACCACTACCCATCCTTTTCTTAAGACATCCAATTATCAGAACGCATAAGCATATACATATACGATTGTTAACAAGTGAACTACAACGAAACAAACCGTGAAAATGGAAGCAGTGGTGAGTATACCTGTTTCTGTGGGCAAACGACCAGCCTTACACCACCCTAGGCCACCGTGTAGCACTCTCTCCTATCCCTTGGAGGTGGCGGCAGTATGTGAGGGGAGTCTTGGAGTGTCGATTAGGTTAAAAGTAGGTCTAAAGGTCGTCTTACTAAGGCGGCAGTGAAAGGTGTTTTTGTTTTGTTTTCTGAAATGGGCTGAGTTTTTATCGAGTTGTTGTCACATTAAACGAGACCCAAACATCTACTTAACACACGGTATATTAATTAACACCCACACCCGATATATCACTAATAAATTTTAAAATATAAACGCTTATTCGATAAATTAATTATCGAATATAAACGCCCAAATAAATATCAACACGTTAATATAATACATAAACGTTAAGATAAAATACGGAGTATCACAGTCGGGTTAAAAATTAATGTGAGAATGACACGTGTCCAACGGTTCCTGTTTTATACTTATATATAGAATATAGATATAGATTTGACGCAGACATATTAGAAAAAAACATATCAAACCTTTCATGGTTCACAATTGCAATATCGTCAGAGAGGCTTTAAAAAATACTCGGAACTAATAACATGTTTATTGGTTGTTGAACAAAATAACGAAATCATGTTAAAGACTACCACCCCGTCCCACTGGTACTGATCCATTCCCAGAAGTTAATGTGACAAGGTATGATAATAATCATAAATATTCGGGTCACACCAGAAGTTGTGGCTCTACAGATGGACGAGGATCGGGAAATTATCTTGGTGATAGAGATGGAAAATTTAAAAAGTCATATTCTAAGTAAAGACATGAACAAAAGGATGGTCCACGTGACAAGAATAAAAAACAGGTGGAACATCCGTGTTACCGTTGTGGTGGTACGATACATGTTATTGGACTCGTACTTGTCGTACACCTACACATCTCGTGGATGTTATAAGCAATCTCTGAAAAATAGTAAAGGAAGGAATATAGAAGCAAATTTTCCTGCTGAGTCTAAAGAGCTTGAGACGAATTTTGCTGATGGTAATAACATGTACCTTTTGTCTCGAACAAATTTTGGATTTGGACGTCTTAGATTTCATGACCTTCGACTCTAATGGAGAAATTAGTTCTATGATTGTCGATGGAAGTGTCAAAAAATTGGACTAGATTTTATTTGTATTACTTAAGTTATTTATTTTTCATTCAGTTTAATTACTAGTTTTTATTTTATTTTATTTTCAATATTAGGTGGTGCTTGGCGAGTAAGGTGATTGTTGGTTGAGGAGTTGGATAATGGGAGGAGTGAGGGTAAGGAGTTAGAATAATTTGGGGGTGAAGGAGAAAGTTGCATTCATTCCGTTTGTTTATCTCAAACAAAAATTAACAAAGAGAATCAGTAACTTTAATTACCATACTCTTTGTTTATTATTACCTCCAAGCCTCCAAGGGCTCCAAGCCTCCAACCAGACACCCCTAAATTGACACGACTTTAACTATTTACATCGCGAAATCAAAAATATATGAATGCCAAACCATTACTCCCATGAAATAAAACCTACATGAAAAACTAATGTCTGACACTGATAAACTAACTATAATGTCACAAGCAATTAAAAAAGAAAAACAGATCCTACAATTCATTTCAATAGTCTTTCTACTTCTAAATTCTAAACCTCGTCTACAACCTATCCATCATGATTAAACACGGTTAAAAACTAAGTTAAAATAATTCTGAAGGACTAAAAAATGACTAACAGAGAACTGTTGTAACCTTATACACCGGGTACAGAAACATTAATGTCAGGGTAAAGCCGGTGTGGTTCCGAGCCATTGTTCCATTCGTGCATATCATGTGAAGAAACCACATTGAGGTTGTGCCCACTGCCTATACTGTCATCTGCTTCACTTTGACTGTGAGCTGGCACTGGGGACACCGCTGGTGGCCCCGCTTCATGATAATGAGGCATAGGTTGGTGTGTGTTAGCAAATTCTGCTGGTGTTGTGTCGGGATGACCAGGCGTCATAGAAGTTGCATGGGATTCACGATTATACTTCCTCTTCTGCGCTTTATTTCCAACTGGCACAAAGGTACCAACCACCACCTGAAAAACAATTACTCGTAAAAGAGTGGAAGTTAACCACCATATGCCAAGGGAAGATTATAGCAACAAGGCTGAAACGGTCAATAAGAGATAAATCATTCTTTCATCATTAATGCTATGCTACGGTGTTATCCCAGTGCATATATAGAGGCTCCAACTAAGAGAAGGGTACTTGGAAGTACTCATCCGTTCCCTTGCAATAACAGATTGGTTGTTTCCAAGGACCGGATAACTGAAAGCGAGACAATCATCTACTAATTCATGGAAAAAGAAGTATAGAGGGTCCATTACTTGTATAATCTTATAGCCACAATAACTTTCTATCTTCAATTCCATCAGAAGTAGACCGACACATGAGATAAAACAATGAAAATAGCAAGTAAAGATTGTTGAAAATTGTGACTTTGTTTGAAACTTAGATCATGAAGTTAGATATAAGCCTTACTTGTATAGGGTTAGCAGCTATAATCCAGCCAGCTACGCCACCACCAACCACACGACCATCGGGACCAGCTAGCGTGATGCTTAGTCCACCGGTCTTGCTCGTTATCTCGTTAGCTTCACTGACTGTAAACGATCCACTTAACGACAATATCTCAAACCGGCCCTGCACAATTGTCATTTGTTGGATTCAAGTGTAGCTCTCAGAGTGAACAACAGCAACTACTCAACTAGTAGTGCAAAGTGTATGTTATAAGCTATGGCTTGTTATTGAGCCAGTTCTTCCCGGTGTATACGGGTTCAAAACTAGACAGTAGGACACTTTGTTCTAAGCAAGAAATATGAAACTTTTCAAAAATAGATGAATCTAATATTTTTGATGTGCACCATTGTCTCGAGTCTGATTATTATAGGTTATATAAGCTACTGCCACTTGAATCAGAGATTATCGTCATTGACATCAGATGTCCTTTCACTTTCATTGCATCCACTGCACTTCTCAAATCAGCATTGACTAGGTAGCTTATTGCATCAAGACTTAAGAGAAATAAGTTCATAAGAACAAATGTGCCAATGTGGATTGATGGATGTGCTAGCTGCAAGATTCGGTCTTGAATAGATAGTCAGAGACTACCTGGCCAAACCTTAATTCATATATCGATATATGGATACCTCAACTCATTTCAGTTCAAAGCTTCCTACTTATATAAATAGATAACATTCAACACCAATACTGAGAACTTTCTCGGAATGAGGATATGGGTAGTAGTATAAGTAGTAGGGTGGTAGTCATGGCAGGTGATAGGGTACGAAGAGAAGCAAATAATTTTGTCATCGAGATAGTGGTAGTTACACGCCACTATCCTAGAGTAATGCATTACCCCAAACAGGGGTAATAGATCCGTCACCATCTCCGTCTCCTCCCTTTAACATACTTTATATCTTATTTTCCATTATTCTGGCCTCTCTTAACCTATTAACAGTTACTCGCGTTCAAAACAAGTCCGTAAAGTATTAAATATAGCTAAATCAAACGTAAAATGAGTAGACTAAGTGTATAGTCGATTGAGCCAACAGAACTGATTCATCTGCATTCAGTAAATGATTTCAATATAACAATTCAAGGCTCTTAATGATCACAATTAATAAAATGTATCACCTCATATGTTAATAGGCCACCAGAGGATCCCGGTTGCCGAATGGTAACATTAGATATGGTTCCATTAGCGGAAAGAACACAAATCCCTCGTGGCCCCTTGGGACCAACTGAATGAATTTTTGCCGCGACATCCTGCAGAGAAACATAATAGTTTATAGACAAACAGCAAGAATGTTCACTCACTCACTCCGCTTCAAAAAAAAGAACAGAAAAGAATGCTCAATCACTCACTTATACAATGAAGTACGGAGTAGCAAACTTAACATGAATTTGTAAAAAAAAAAGTTTCGTTTTCAACACAGGGTAATAGTACATTCATCTAACCATCGGACCTTCTAGGCTTCTATTATGATATCCTATAAACACCACAACAGTGCAACGCAACCGCTCTATTATACCTCGAAAGTCGATACCATGAGTCGATGACCCACTGGCAGAGCAAGGATTTGTCCCTAGGGGCGAAAAAATTTCAACAGAGGTGAAGGAGTAATAAGATAAAATTAACTTGAAGAAAAATCAAAAGTTTAACTACAAATTTTGGATTTTTCATTTTTCAGCAGGAGTGGGTGCCTCTGCTAGCTCCACTCGCTCCACCACAACTGACCGTGAATGACACCGAGTTTTAATATAACCCATTACATCCTTACTAACTCACTACACGTCGGACAGTTACACTAGGCCTAAAACAATTCTGATAGACAAAAAGCAGAACAAGCAAGTGAGCATGCAGCAAACGTATCTAGAATAATGTATTTCCAACTTTCTGTTGGCAGTTCAGTACGACCATGGAATTGACTAAAACAGGGAAGCACAGTTGCTGTCCTAAGAATACATGAGAAAACTGAGTACATATCTGCATATAACAACGTTGTACAAGCAATTCATACCTCCCCTGACTGTACTGTAATGACATGTGGAGTGAAGTCAGCTCCTGCCGTTTCTGCAAATAATTCACCTTCAATCCCAAACAATATGTAACAATCTGTTAGTTCTCCTCAAATTCTAGTACCGCAACTGCATTTTTAAGTCTAACTGGCTGTGTCTATATTCCGAGATTAAACCGTAAAAGCCGATTTCATAATTAAGTCCCGACCCGAGTTTTAATGTGGTCCTTGGTTAAATTAAAAAGGAAATGAATTTGTCCAATAAAGAATTCAATCAAAAGAGATTTCTCGGAAATACCCACATATTAAAATTGAATTAGGAAAACAATATCTTACCCACTTACAAAAAAATAATCAAATTTGAATTACTTGCACAAAGGCATATGCTACATCTAGATTCCTTTTTAAACAAAGCCCTAGACAAACTTCAAATCAAAACCTACCAACATTATTAAAAGGTAAAATCATAATTTAAAAAAAAAATTACAAAATTCAAAACAACATCCAATTAAGTCACAGTAATGATGACAAAAGCAAATTAACCATGACCACATTCAATTAATAACAAACAAAAATAGTACGTAACTGTCCCACATTAGACCCAAAAAAAAAAAAAATTAAACTTTGAATTTTCACTAGTGTCTGGCTCTACCCCAAACCATCGCCCCAAAATCACGGAAGTAGTATATGTTAGCGGACCTTAAATCATTTATAAACGTATCTGAAAATTATATACGTGCTGGAAATTACTAAAATGCCCCCTATGTTAGATTAAAATAAATTATAAAATATAGCTCACCCAAGGGAGACGGAGGAACGAGTTGTGGTTGATGTGGTTGCCAATTGGAAGGTGTCCCTCGCACACGCCCCTTTTTGGGCCCACTAATCTCATACGAAGTCGTCGTTGATTTTGGACTCATCACACTCGACGTTGTCAAGCTAAACCCAGGTGGCTGCGTTATCACTGCTGCTGTCGCCGTCGTAGCTGCCGCTGTAGCTGCAGCCGCCGCCGCCGCCGCTGCTCTTCTCGCAGCGGATGCGGCGTACAAAGGACTTAGGTTACCTTCCGCATCGTATTTCCTCGGCCTCCCTCTCTTCTTTCCAATCATACCATCACCAATACCACCACCACCGGCAGCCCCGCCGATGATGCCGGTACCTGTGGAAGTTTGCGTGTCCGACGGAAAAGGAAGCGTGGTAATAGCGCCGCTGCCGACGAAACTGATTGGCGTTGGTGACCCGCTTTCTGTGTTATCCGGTGACCCGGAAATAGTGCTCTCTTTTTCTTCCATCATTATATTTAGAAAAAAAAACACTTGAACTGGGTGATTCTTCCTGTTTTAGTTTTTTGACGGAGAAAAGTTTGAAGTTTTGAAAGGGAGAGAGGAAAAGAGTGGCGCCAGAAGAAGATGAAGAACAGGAAAATGGAGGAGGGGAAAAGCAGAGCACTCTATTGTTGCTATTTTTTACCAGTAAATTTAATATTTCATTTCAATTTTAATTTAATTTTATAAATATATTGAAGATCTTTTATTGGGAAATTTTGGAAGAATTATTATTATATTTATTATTTAAAATATTGGTGTATGGTAGGTTAGCTTTACGTTTTGAATTTTGTGATATGATATTTAATAATAATTCATTCACATGATCTGTGGTTATTATAACATTTAACTCTTTTAACTTTTTTTTTAAAAAAGAAAATCAATTTGGCTTTTGTATATTTCCAATAAAATCAAATCTTTTTGATTTAAAATATAATTATGTTTCTAGAAAAGGGGATTGTTGCGTCATGGCGTGTGATTTGTTAATGTAGGAATTAGGATAGTGGAAATTTTAAATGACACAAATTATTTGAATGAATTTGAATACATACTTCGTATATTATAAAAATAATTTATGTCAATATTTGCTAATAAAGTGCTATCAAAAGATAATAAATAGTAGTATATCATATATTTGTGGAATACAAAAATGTATATCATTTTATGGAAATAATAAGTGTATCAATTAAACTAAAATGTGTTAAAAATTAATTTTCGAACACATCGGGGTTGAGAGGGTTAAAATTTCTTTCACTTGAATCGTTTTTAAAATACGTTTGAAATTGAAAGTAATAAATGAGAAACGTCCAAGAAATAAATAAAAACATACTTTGATACGTTTCAATTTAACAAATGTTTGTTATCTATTATAGAACAATATTACAAAATCGAACAATAACAACGACCCTTCAACAACGCTTATTCACGAAAATTAGTAAAATCCGTTGTTGAATGGTTTATCAGGTTGCCGCAACATTTTATTAAAACTAATAAAACGGTTTTTTTACGACCGTTGTTATTAGTTTTAACTTTTAACAACGGGTAAGACACTATGAACCGTTGTTAATAGTTAAACTAATAACAACAGGTTACTCTGTAATACATTATAGCCGTTGTTATTAATTTGACGTAAAAGTAATAACAACGGTTGGTACAAAACCCGTTGTTACAAAATTAGTGACAAGTAATAATAACGGTTGCTACAAAGATTGAAAAAGACGTTAAAATATAACCTTATAACAACGGTTTTGTTGTTAATAACCGTTGTTAAAGATTTATACTGTTGTAAAGTAATAACAACGGTTCTCAACATGCAACCAAAAGCTAAAGAAACCTTAAAATGCAGAAGACATTGCACAAAACAAATACATAAGACATTAACATTGCAATCAGAAAAATGACTTATGTGGCACATTTAATATTAATAAACTTTTTACATTTAATATTAATGATAAATCTTACACATTGCAACATTTTCGAGAAATCCTAAGACTAATGGTAATGCAAGTTTTGTTGACGCTCACGAGAATGAAGATCGATATATATTAAACCTTATACATTGCAGCATTTATAGGAAATCAGACGTAAAATAAACAGGGACAATCCCGGTTATGCGTAAAAACATATTCTCAAGCTGCCACCAATGACGCCACTCTGGTGCACCGCTAAGGGTCTGGGTGATTCTCATCATATTGAGTAATCACCGACTTAATATATGCAAGGACTTGCCTTGCATGTGGGGATAATACTGGAAGACCAGGACGTAACATATCTCTTGCTTTAGCCAAGCGACGAGTATCAGGTCGTCGAGGGTATGAATCTGATGATGATGATGAAGCTTGGTTAACTAACCGGACTGCTTCACGCCTCTTGAGGAAGTAATCACGTTGATGTTCGAGGGATGCTTTCATCAATGAGTTATCGGCTACAGAGCTTGCGATATGCGACTCAAGTTTTGTATTTGCTCTGAAAACCATCTTTCGTCGTTCATAGGAAATGAGTTCATTGCCATTATTTTTTTTTCCAGATTTGATAAAAACTGGGTTTTAGGAGAATGATTTAATCAATGAGATATTGTGATTTGTTATTAATAGAGGAGTTTCACATTTATAGGCAGCCAAGTTAATAAACAGTGAAAACAAATTGAGCGGAAAAATAAGTAACTTTTACCGCCAGTTCTTAAGACAGTTATAACCTGTAATTACGGTTTTGAAGAACATAACCGTTGTTATAACTTTCAAATTAGACTTTTAACAACGGGTCTTGAGCACATACCCGTTATTATAACTTTAAACTTAGACTTTTAACAACGGGTTTTGAGCACATACCCATTGTTAAAAGTAATTTTAACCACCGGTTTATTTGCATGATTTTGAGACACTCGTTACAGTTTATATGCATGTTTATATAACGTCATCTTTACAGTTTTATTTTAACGTCATCTTTACAGTTTATATACATATGCATGTTCATATGTATAAAGACTCGAAAAATCCCAACAGTTTAACAACGTCTTTACAGTTTCCCATTTTTCATCACAAAAACTATAAAGACTCGAAAAATCTCAATTCCTTCCCCTTCCACAAAGACTATTTTCATCACAAAAAATATGGATGTTTATGTTAAGAATCACCTTGTTGATCTTAAAAACAGATATGAAACACACATTGTTCGTCTCCATACCAGTGAGTTATCTGTGGTGAACACCTTAGATAGAGTTATGGAGACTCGAAAAAAAGCCACTCCTAGTGGCGTCAACTTCGAGTTACTGGACGAGGCCATTGAGTCTACGTTGAAGGCGCTTGAAGAAGCAAGGGCGTTGAGGAACCATTTTGAATAAAAGCTGGTTGATTTGGAGAAAATAATTAGGAAAAGACAATGAAAAGTTCTTATATTTAAATTATGGGTTTGGGATGGTTTTAAATTATGGTTCTTGTATATATGTAAAAATCTTACAATATGTGCAATGCAATGTTTTGGGATGGTTTGATTTCAATATGCAATGTTTTGTTAACAATTTAAATTCGTTGTTATTGCACATTTTATCATTATAACCGTTGTGATAAGTTTTAACAACGAGTTATTGCCTATTTTTTTATTATTCGAAGATATTGCTTTATAATCTAAACCCTAAGCTCTAAACCCTAAATACCCGTTGTTGAAAGTAATAACAATGGTTTATATCACTATAACCGTTGTTATTTCCTTTTTTATTATAATTCGAAGATAGTGCCCTTTTTTTTATTGATTTTCCAGGAATTTAAAAAGTTTAAAAATGAATTGATTTCAAAAGATATTAAACATTGTGATAACGTATAACAACGGGTCCTTTGTTAATAAATGTTGTTGAAAGTAGTAGCAACGGTTATTGCCGTTTTTTATTCGATGATATTGCTATACAATCCAAACTTGTGAATATATTTACAGTAGCAGAAACAACAGTAGAACCACTGTAACAGCAGAAACATACAACCAAAGCAGAACCAGAAACAGCAGAAACATACAACCAAAGCAGAACCAGAAACAGCAATAGCATAAGCACTCTATACTACAACATGCAACCAAAACATGGCAACTATATATTGAATAACCAAAAGCTAAATTTGGGAATCTTCAGCATAAGCTAAAAAACGCATATATATGCTAATACCTTACATTATAAACAACCTCAGGATCGGGGACGTTTCTTGCCCGACATAGTTTCTTCGTTAACCCAATATCTTCACCATGATCACCAAGCATATAAATTGTTTCAATGTTATCATCATCAGTGTTAACATCGTCGAAATAAGATACATTGGTAGAGTGATCCGTTCCCTCAAATACGACATCCTGATCATCATCACCATTATCGGGAGCAGCCCGTCTACTCCCTATAGATAGTACAACAAACCACTTCTTATCCATAGGATTGATGACATATAACACTTGTTTAGCTTGAGATGCCATTATGAAATGACCATCCTTATTATTGCCAACCTTATCCAAATTGACCAATGAAAATCCCATTTTATCCTTTCGAACACAATTATTGTTGTTATCAACCCAGTTACATCGAAATAGAGGTATTGTGAAATCAATGTAATCTAATACCAATATTTCTTGAATAAGACCATAATAGAGGCATTTTCCCCAAATAAGGTTTTTATCTTTTGAAAAAGCAAAGTGCATTGCCTCACATTTAGAACTACACCACTATTTTGCATTGTACTCAACTCATCTTGCTCGCGGGTGTAAAAAGTACATCATTAATAGCAAAACCGCGAAAAAAAATGGCTCAGACATTTGGACCTAAACAAAGACGTAGTAACATAGGAGAGATGCCATCACCATACAAATTATTATACTCCAAGACAATATTTCTAAACCACTCTCCAAACGTCTTCTTATACTCGTTTGCAATCCACATTTTTATAAGATAGTAATTGATAATTACTAGTGGAATTATTTAAATGTTATGAATTTTTAAATTATGAATTTTAAGGAGTTAAAATTGCATAATTAACAAATTGGTTCATGTGTTATGAGACATGTGTGACATGTTACAAATTAAGACAATTGACAAAGATAAAATGGAGTCCATTTTATCACCAAATGGACCGTGTATGTGTGTTTATGGAGTCATTATGTATAAATATAATACTCTACTATGACAAAGCTAATTTAACCTAGTCTTTGTGTAAGACTTAGGTGTTAGAACTTTTTTAAGCAAAAGAATAAGATGTTAGAGCCATGCATTGGTGCCTAGGCCTTGGCTTGGCCGGCCATTGCATGTGTTTTAAGAGGATTTTTTCCTCATATACACATCATATAACACACACAATATTCATGCATTGAAGCTTGCTCATTTTCTTATGAGAGAAGAACATAATGAGCTCATCTCTCTAAAGTTGTTTAGAGAATTATAAAATCATTTCACAATATTAATAATATTAAGAGTAATATTATTAACATAATTTCTAGTATACTAATTTCAATTTTCTAGTAACAAAGTTTTTGGAGACGGTTTCACAATAAACCGTTGGTAAGTGTAAAACGGTTTTTGAAGACTCAATTAATAGGTGATTAATTGAGTATAAACCTTCTAAAGCAATGTAAGGACATTTCTTCATCTTATGTAATCATCATGCATGCATAAGATCTAGTTAAGTTTTAATAACTAAACTTAATAAGTTAAATTCATATGAGATATGAATATATAATCTGAAATTCGATTCATAACACCAAGGAGTTAGTTTCCGAATATGTAATAGTTAATAAGATTTTCTATTATTAGAAAGGCCATACTAGGATTTTGTTTCTTTATTGCTTTAATTTTTTTGCTTTATTTATATGTTTGCATGCATAGCCAAATCGCCAAAACATGCATTTTAAATAATCGTTAAAAACGACTGTGTCAATTATAATTAGGGTTATTTAATGACAATACTCTGAACTATAGGCGTTCTTCTCAAAATACTCCAAACTTTTGTTTAACTACCAATACTACAAACTAATAACTCTCTTCGCTTTTATTACACTATGGTAACCGGCAACCCGCTAAGCAAGTTAAAAAACTTCTTCATTTGTCTAAGCAAGTAAATAACTCTCTTCTTTTTTCCGTTGTCTATTAAACTTCTTCAACATCATTAAACCCGTCACTAATTATCTGTTCACTAGTTCTTATTCCAAACCGTCAAATCCGTCTGAAATAATAAGACGGGTACCGTTTTATCTCACAAAAAATTCAGTTAGGAAGTGAGTCGGAAAGCACATGGGGTGGCCCACTACCCATGTACTTTCACACTTATGAGAGGTCTTATTGTTTCAGACCGAACTTACGGTCTGAAGCAAGACGGACTGTTATCTGTTATAGTATGCAAATGAGAAAATAAAGTAACAAATTATTTCCTCAACTATTTCTTATTGTCATTTTTATCAAACTACATAGTATCCTTACACAAATTCTCATTTGTGACGGCGGTATCCGTCACAAGTTATTTTAAATGAGAACAAAGAATTTAGTGAAGAACAAAGAAGACGGGGAAAGATTAAAAAAATGAAAAAAGATGAAGATGTAAAATGAAAAGGAAAAAAGGAAAAAAAAAGGTGTGAATGAAAGGGGAGGAAGATGAAGATTTTAAGTGAGAGGTTCAAAATTAAAAGTATAGAGGAGAAAGTGAGATATGGAAGAAGAATATTTGTTTGCAAAATCGTTGCGAGTGGAAGGGGAAGAAGATGAAGATCTTAAATGAAAACGATGGCCCTACCAAACAATTAACCTGCTACATCAGGTCATAAAGTGAGCGATTCTATTCTATGGGAAGGGGTACATTAGTTTATATTATTCGTAGTTAAATGAAAGAATGAAGTATTTTGAGAAGATGTGTAATAGTTCAGAGTATTCTCGTTAAATAACCCTTATAATTATCAATTTCATCGATTTAATTCACTTAAAGGCGATAGATAATAAATTGACAAGACCTCATTATTATTAAAACAATTATTAACATTACCCAATAGTAGAACCCATGAGCTTCTATTTCGTGGGGGTGGGGCTAGTCCAGTGGGCAGTATGAACCCCATTACGTAGGATAAATGGGGCGATAAGGTGGATCAGTCCAGTGGGCGGATCGCATCTCGATGCAATCAAAATTTGGTTTGTACTCAATGGAAGTGTAGATGACCAGTGGTTAATGTGTTACAGGCTAAGATGAATAAATTATGAATTTTTCATCGACAAAGAGTTCTAGTGTAGAACTGGTTAAAAGTTAACCCACCAAACCATATCATTGAGTCGGAGTTCCAGTGGTTCACGATCTTGGTGGTATAGGGTTTGGGTCTTGGAATCATTTATAAAATTGGATAAAGGTCATTTTATAGATGCTTTAACTTGTTGAAATATTTACAAGTTGAATCAAAATGATGAATGTTTATTTTTCCCTATTTGTTGTTTTTATTATTGTTCATTCTCACTCCTACATAATATCATTCGATTGTAGCCAATATCTCCGCTAAATATCTTAAGCTATATCGATAAATAGAATCTCTTTCTCCTCACTTGAACTGTGTCATAGGTTGTAGACGAGATCCATAGGATTATTCTATTCCATAGAATTATTCTATTCCATAGGAGTGATTAACATAAGATTAACATCTTAAAATTCCTATCAAACCATTATGATTTCTTATAAAGAAACTTAAATAGAAGTGATTTTTAGTCAAAGTGTGTTGATTAAATCTTCTATGCATAGATGGTTCAAAAGCCTTATTGCTCAAATTAATAACTTGTCGTCTAAAGCTTAAGGGTTAAGAACGTGACGGACTTAATATAAAATGGTAAATTGATTTGTGAAAATCATTGTAACCAAATATCACCACACTTCAAAGAAATTAAACCCTATGAGGGATTAATTTGGAATTATTTGAAGAAAAGGTCTTCTTCAAGTAAGAATTCTTGAAGTGAGTGGGAGTTACGAGAAGACTGAATCTATCTTAATTAGTCAAGAATAGAACGAGTTTGAAAGAAAATCGTGTAAGACACAAAGTTAGATACAACTACTAATTGTAAAGTCTAAAATGTTGGAATTATGACTCCAACATATTTCTTGGAAATACTTATGACAATAAGCTTTCATTCTACATTATCACATTGTTTGCATATGAGTGCAAATTGGTGATTCATGTTAGAAATTTCCATTTTATATGATTGAAATATGGTAAAGGAATGACAAGACCCACTAATCTAAATGGGTATTTAGAGGAGGATGTGTTAATAACCCGATCCGCGGGTTCATGTAAATCTTATCGTCGTAACGTGAAGAAAATCGCATGATGATTTGACAAGAATGATAAACATGAATGGAACTAAGGTAGTTGTCACTTCACCCGTAAGACATATACATGTTATATTGTGATTAACCAAGTTTTGGATTTAGAATAATACATATATAATAGTTATTATGTACATCATCTCTAAATATAATTTGAGTTTTGCATAAAAGGTAAAAGGTTTTACCATTACGCAATTGAAACAAATGTTCTACTCAATCTTACCACGATTGGTTTATGGCAAGGTCATACGAATCAAGGTGGTTATATTCCAAAACTAAGGTGGAAATGTCATATGTACTCTAAAACTCGAGTTGGTGCCCCAATTTTTTTTCCTCGTTTCTCGATTGAAAGTCGCATTTGAGGTTAGAAATCTCATGAGTTATGCGAATCTTGCATTCAAAGCAAGTCATTCACTCTATAAATAATTTAAGGTGTGTAGGTGAGTGAAATTTTAAATCTTGAAAGATATTTTTGATTCTTCTCTTTTACCGGCAAATTAGGTTGATACGTGGTATCCACCTAATGTGGTAAGAAGAAATTGAGATAACCGAAGTAGAAGTACTTCATCTAGAGGATATATCCTCGATTAGATGATATTTATCTTAGATTGAGGAAATCAATGCACAGGAAACTCTCGTTGAGAATGCTTGTGCAATGGCTCAAGAAAATGTTCTTGAAATTAGATAATGATCTAATTGAGTTAGCCTAGTAATTTACACCAAATAGAGTGTGATAAAGTATCACAAGTTTACTTTCGTAAGCACGTTCATAAAATGCGCGAGAGGGTAATATTGAATCATGTGAGATATGATTAAAACTTTACATTTGAGTGGGAGTTATTTTCTATTCCGATTTTGTCGAGCATTTATTTTTCTGCTATTTTATAAAGCATGAGCTTACAAATCATATGAGATATGAATAGGCAAAGTGCCTAAGTATGTAGCCTATTTCGAATGGTGAAATTTTTCCTATATGATCATGAGAACAAAGGGTTTGTGGCTCATGATGCTGTCTATAAAGAAAGGAGGATTATTTCTTTTAGACAGAGTGGGAGAAATTATCATAGAGCCACAATTTCGGTATAATGCAATAGGAAAATGTTCTTCCTGGTTGAAATCGGTGCAAATTTCATTCGAAAATTAAGTTGACGAGTTTCATGTTGCCCTTTTAGTGCAACAAACTTGTAACTTGTTAAGATGCTTTATTTAGTTTCGACTCTACCTGAATCTGAAATAGCTCAATTGATTGGTGGAAAAGGTTTCGCACGCAACGACGGAACTATATTAAAATCGGATCTAATGATGTTGTTGAATTTTAAAATCATTTAGAACGAGTTTTGAAAATCACAACCATCCTAAGAAAGGATGACAAGAGTTGAATTTGATTGATTGGTGGCAAAGAGTTTTCCACGCAATAACATAGTTTCATTGAATTCAGATAAGTTTTGACATGTTGGATTTTAAAAGTCATCAAACACGAGCTTTGTAAGATCGCAACTATCCTAAAGAGGAAATGTCAAAATGTTGAATTCTTTGTTTTGATCATGTGATAAACATTTTCTTGAATGTCAAGAAATTATGTTCATACATGAAGTTTAGTGGGAGTAAAGTTATGTCACCAGTCTTACATGAATCTGACATGCTGATCATCATGAATGATAAAGACTTGTGAAAGGAATAAATACATCACTAGGATATCCTATTAATAGATATTAGCGTATAAGTAGATATTCTTATGTCGATAAGAATAAGGGTAATTTCAAATGCTTTGAACTATAGAAATTGCATCCACATGCTTCCGCTGCTGGATCAATTCTTTAAGCTAAGATGTATTACCATTCTTAAACTTCGTATACTTGGAGTATGACGAAATGTTACAAATTGAATTTGGAGAGAAGTCTCTATATGTAGCCATATAGTTCATCAGTCAGTACCCAAAGAGTACTAAAAGGATGAATCTAAGTGTTTGGATAATTTATTGGATTAATGTGCAATTGAGTTGCACAATACCATATTCTAAATACATATGAATGGTTAGAGAACCATTTTGACTACAAAAATAAAGGAGGAGATCTTTTAGAAATGTTCTAAATAGTGGAACAATGGAAGGTATTCAACAGGTATGAGTACACTTATATCTACGAGGTATTGTAAAGAGAAGAGTCCCTCAGACACTGTGAAAACAGAGGGAGCTATTCCATTGTTAGAAAGCTTGTGACTAGATATGAGTCAAGACACGTACTCGAAAGGTTTGCATAATTAGATTATTCATAACCGTGAGAAATTATAGTAAGGTTAAGTGAAGCACAAATTCTGTTAAGGCTTACTAACCAAAGGCCTTCTTATAGGCTTAACATGATAAACCATGTCATTTCAATTAAGTTGAGATGTAATACTATAGAAGTATGGATTATAGATTATGTAGTAATTGATATGGTATCAATTTTACATATGTGATAATGCATTCATCATTTGAGTTTTATACAAACTCACTCTTTTGAACCGTGTTATATCCAAATGGAATGGTATGACCATACTGAACCCCATTAGAGTGAACTGGATTAACATAGTTCCGCCCCTAGTAGCTTAAATGAGGTGACGTCTTAAAGCAACTAGATGTGTGATGCGGTTGATGGCGAGTTCAAGTACCATAGAGTCATACGAGATGATTAGTCAATCACTAAGCAAGAATATGTGAGGATACATTTGTCGGGCTAGTGACCACTTATAGAGCTCTGACATTTCTTATTTAAGATATCCTGGTCGTGGCGAGAGCTTCTATCGTGTTTCACAGAGTCGATTCTTTGATTAATGGTTATTATTAGCCTAAGGTAGCATAGTTTTCAGAGTAACTTTGATTTATGTCCTAACACCTTCGTAACTGGGATTTATAAGGATATATTTTGGGTTATGATGGGTTGTGGCTAGCCGAAGGGAATAGGTCGATTAGGAATTGTCCACCCCTTGTCAGGGTTAACAAATATATCTAGGCCACTCGAGAAGTAAATAACTAGAAATGTGTGGCACGCTCGGAATATCTATGGTAGATAATTCCGGTCAGATAGTTATGTCTTCAGATCGAGAAAAACCACTCTTGATATGATCAATTGCAAGTACGACCTGCAAGACACCTTGCATTGAGTGGGAGATAGTAATAGGGCAAAAAAATTGGTGACGCACACTTGTCGCGGGCAAGTGGGAGATTGTTGGAGGTTGTGTCCTCGACAGTAATTCGTTCACATATTTAAATCTCATTTGAATGAAACACAATTAGGAATGTTACTCTTTTAAAGTCGAATGATCAACATTTATCGATAATGATTGGCTGTCTAGAGTTTGCAATTATGGTCATATAATGGTGGTGATCGGTTGATTTCTTAAGCAAGGTCATATGTTTAGGGAATTTCGTCTCAATAGAATATTTAATTGATCGTATTGGATACGGATTAATTAATACCTCGAAATTGGAAATGATTTTACGTGATGTGTATTATTACAATGGGATTATAATAATAATTGTCAAAGTGATAAAAGTTGTTTTATTACTTAGTTTTATTTAATTGTTTTGGAAACGATTAAATCGGGAAGGAATACGGTCAATCATAAATTACAAATAGTTGTAATTAAAATTATGATTATACATTTTTATAAGATAGTAATTATGAATTACTAGTGAAATTATTTAAATGTTATGAATTTGTAAATTATGAATTTTAAGTAGTTAAAATTGCATAATTAACAAATTGGTTCATGTGTATTGTGACATGTGTGACATGTTACAATTTAACACAATTGATAAAAATAAAATGGAGTTCATTTTATAATTATGAACCGTGTGATTGTGTGTGTATGTGGTAATATTGATTTATCTTATTTTAAATAAGAGAATCATTACTTGCACACTATAATGATACTAGTCTTACAAGCTAGTATTTATGTAAGAACTTTTATTTGCATGGGTAGAATTATGTTGAGCATGCATTGACTCTTCTCCTTTGAAGTGGTCAGCCATGTGCTCAACAAAGAAGAGGATTTTCCTTCTTAAATACCCCATCACACATGCACAAAGAAGCTAGTTCATTTTACACATCTCAATTCATTGATCCTTCTGATTATTCTCTCGAGAAAAACAGTTTTTCTAGAGAAATAAAAATCAGTTATTATAAATTAATAATATTATTGTCATATTATTATTATTATTATTATTTCTAGGTTAGCTAATATCCGATTTCTAGTAACAAAACGATATTGGTGTTGAGACGGGTCCTTGATACGCACCTTTTGGAGACGATTTTGTGTTAGATCGTTATAACGGTATTTCGGTTTATGCATGACTCAATTAGTTGGTGACTAATCAAGGATAAACCTTCTAAAACCATTATAAGGACCTTCCTTCATTCTTATGTAATCATTATGCATGCATAAGATCAAATTAAGTTTTATGACTAAACTTAAATAATTAAACTCATATGAGATATGAGTTAATAATCTGAAATTCTATTTCTAACAATATCATAGGTCCCTAAGCAGTCGGACAGCGTACAATGTGGATACTACGTTTGTCGTTTTATGTTGGAGATAATTAGGCGAAGATATCTCCTTATTCCAGAAAAGGTTAGTAATTTTTTGAAGTCAAATATACTTTTTTTCATTAGAGTTGCTGTCTTTGCTGCCATATTGCGATGTTCTTATGCTACTGTTGTTACCCTAAGTTAATGCATGTCTTGTATGTATTTGTTTTATCCGCAGTATCTATTCAACGAGCCAGTTGTCCCCGAGTACTAAAAGAGCCAGATAGACGAGGTAAGGGGCTTGTGCGGCAAATACGCCCTTAAACACAAAGCTTCAATTGCGAAGTGATTAGCTAGCTATGGAATGCACAAAATGTAAGTAGGAATTTTGGTTGTAGAACTGATACACAAAATATAAGTAAGAATTTTGGTTGTATATATATATCATTTTGGTTGAATGCTGCTGCTGCTGCTTTCCGCGTGCTGCTGTTTTATGTAGGATTTTCACTGGCTGCAGGGGAACAAATACAGTTTTTTAAAAATCAATTATAAAATAAATAACAACGGTTATGATAAACAAACTGTTGTTAAAAACTTTCCCATCAAAACTACTTACAACGGGGTTGAAACACATAACCGTTGTCATAACGTTTCAACCATAAATCATCAACACTTTCAACAACCCATAGACAGTAATAACAATGGCTTTTAACCGTTGTTAGTACCATTAACAACAGTTTCACTGCACCTACCCATTGTTAAATCTTTCCCACCAAAACTACTAACAAAGGGTTTCAAGAACATAAACCGTCGTGATAACTTTCCCACCAAAATCATTGACATGCACCTTCCACAACGGCAGGAACCTAATAACAACGGTGGTTAGCCGTTGTTAAAATCTTTTCACAACGGTTCCTTCAAACATACCCATTGTTATAAATTTCCCGGCAAAACTATAGCAATGGGTTTGAGACAAATAGCCACTGTGATAACTTTCTCACCAAAAATCATTGACACCTTCGACAACGGCAGAAACCTAATTACAACGATGGTTAGCCGTTGTTAATACTTTTAACAACGATTATGGTAATACATAAGGACCGTTATTAAAACCTTTAACAACGGAGGTTCTAACAACGTCCGCTTTTTTATATAACCGTTGTTAAAGCCGATATCTGTAGTAGTGGAGTATTCGCTATTAATTAATACTCCCGTCATTTTTCTGTTTTTCTTTCTATTTCGTTAAAATATTTCTCACATATATTAGAAAAATGGAAAAAACAGAAAAATAGAAAAATAGAGGGAGTAATATAATAGTTATTAATTTGTTCTTTAAATCATATTTTGAGCTTTAAAAAAAATCATTTAGATTTAAATCATCTCAATTTTATATAAGTCTTGCTAATAGCGGTGATTATGCACAAAAAAATTATACAACCAGATGTATAAGAGCATCGTAAAACCATGCATGAGGCATTTAATTGACCCCTATGTATATATTTTTTGAGCTTTTTAAGTATTTTAAGTTATATGTATTGTGTTTTACTTGTATAATAATTTTTTAAGCTCAATATATTGTAAAGGAGTTCATAAACTTTACAATATAACTCATATTATTTCCACTAAAACTCAAAATTTCCATTAAAAAATTCAAAATATGTACAATCAATTGTATACATCTGATGATGTAATCCACCCATTGGTGATTATGGGTTCTATCGTCCGATAAATGCTGCCCATTCAACCCTTATTATTTTTGAGTGTGGACAGAAAAAGATAATGGTTTGAACTAGCCTGACCCTTATTAGCTAAAGAGATGGACACATCCACACCCATACCAACACAGATTTTTTCATCTAGGCTAGCCATCCGTGAACCCGCTAAGGAAAACTACCATGCTTGTTATACGTATGTAAAAGTAATAAATACATACCACAACAACTAAAGTTGATATATATTGAACACTTAAGGATTGTTTGGTTCCTGTGTGAATTAATTTCATATGGGAAGTTAATTCACATGAATTAAATTCCTGCATATAATTATTCATGGAAAACACTCAAAACTTGTTTGGTTGCAATCTAGGAATTGACTCTTTCCATGAACTAAATTCCTGTATGTTGTTTGGTTGGATAACTCAATACCTATAATCTAGGAATTGACTCTTTCACAGGAAGACACGTGGAATTGCGTAATATAATGATTATATGAAATCTTTTTCAATTTAGTTTCTAGAGGATTAAGTTTGAAAATTTTGAATTTCAAATTCAAAATTAAACAACTTGTTAATTGCTCCATTTTCTAATAACTCATAAGCATTATTAATCTATCTTTTTATAATAATTTCTATACTAATTATTTATTCTCTTATATTTATTTTTGGTTCTTCTTATTTATTTCATCCCTCTATTATTTTCTTTCTTTTACTAAAAGATTTTGATTCCCGCACTAGAAAACCAGTATTTTTTCTTCAAATATAATATCCTTGTCTAAAACTCAAATTTCAATTGTTCTTATTTGTATTTCTAATGTTTTTTTTATCTTATTTTAATGTCATATTTTTCAACTAGTTCAAAACCGTATGTTTTAGCAGGATTTGCCTGCAATGATCCATCTAAATAAATAATAAGACAGGGTATCTAATTTTGGATGACTTTGGACTTTTTCTGGGTCATTTCATACTGTGCTTTCATTGGCAAGATTCGAGTTAAGGAAAATATTCAGCCTTTATCAGGTTTATTTATATCTCAGGGTCACTCGAGGAGTAGTGACTGTAATGCATGGCCATGCTCGGATGCTATCTTTGGTAGATATATTCGTATATCAGGACTGTTACTCTCTAGTCAGGGAAACCACTCTCGATACAGATCACTCGTGAGATACGACCTTGCGAAGCGCGACTTTGCAAATAGTCTTACATTAAGTGAGAGACTTTGTGGATATGAGAATCGGGAATCGCACATACACATTTGTCGGACAAGTGGGAGATTGTTGGAGCATGTGTCCTCCACAGTTAGTGCGACTACATTCTAAATCTCTTACAGAATCACAAAGGGCTACTTTGTATATTTATCAACTAATTAATGTAAATCAATAATGGTTAACTTTGCTAGAAGTTTGACGTTACTGTCATACAGATGGCGGTGATTAGTTAATCCCTATCGATTACACCTATAGGATGGTTCCAAGAAATGTGATTATATACTGATATATTACATAGATGCCTAAATTGACTAATTATTAGTCATGGAAATAATACGATTAATTATTTAATGCGATTAAATAATTATTAGGAGAAATGAATTAAAATGTTAATTCTAAATAAATATAAATGTTATATTTATTAGTAATATAATTTTTAATATACGATATTAAAATAAATTGATTATACGATAATTAATTATATTCTCCTGCCATATTTATATATGTTAAATATAATAATGGATAAGTCTCGGAACTCAATTTTCCAAGTACACCGAAATTTCGGTCCATATATTATTAATATATAAAGGGTTTTTTTGTGAGAAAATAACTTATATTTATGTCTATTTGTGAACAACTGCCTTACTTTTATTTTTTTTGTTAAAAACTACCTTACATTTTATTTTTTTGTTAAAAACTCATCTAGATCTGTGCCTTGTGTGATTTGCCTTGAGGTAGGGTTTTCCCTACTCAGTTATCTGTTATGTGATTGTGACGATGTTATTGTTATGCTGTAAGACTGATATCACCTGTGACCTGTGGATTATGAGATGAGATTGGAATATGGAGCATATATATGTTTGAGACCATTGACTGGAAATGGCTCTCAATCCTACGATCGACCTTTGTGCTTTCAGCCGCGGAGGGGATGTGCACATTAATGGTTTGGGTACCCCTTGTTGCGAGCAAGTGGCGGTTGGTTGTGGGATTACAGGTTGAGCCTGTGAGATGATTGGTCATTCGTGATATTAGCATGTTGTGGTTTGAGATTGTTATACTTGTTGATTTTGGTTGTGACGATATTACGTATGCAATAACCGACTCTTTATATTTGTGTTGTGATGATCCATTGGTATAGTGAGCATATTCTCAGTAGGTAGTAGTTCGTCGTTGCTTGTTAGCTTGAGCTCGGGGATAGAGCGAGTCATCATATAACGTCTTAGAATATTAGCTTCCACCGTTGTCTTTAGTTTATTTCTTTTGGATTGAGACTTATGTAATGACAGTATTAACTCTTTAATAAATTTTTCTTGCATTTCTTTGATATTATACCTCAGTTAACCGAAATGGTGACACTTTTATAGTCTAAGGGTACTCGCTAAAGGTCTTGGGTTATGAGGGTGTTACACCCTCACTTTATCCTTTCCTTTTTTTTATATTTCTTCTTTCTCATATCTCCTTTTTCCTTTTTATCCCTTTCCCCTACCTCCGCCACTTCCCTCCATTGTAGCCGACTAGTACACTACTGTCGTCGACACCTCCTTTATCCTCCTTTTTTCTCTTCTATTTTTTGAAGTAGGTAATAACTATTTTTCCACTTGTATTTTTTTTAAAAGTTATCATAATGACTCTATAAAAATAGTCAGTGTTGTTGTTGTTGTTATTGTGAGTAGTTGTTATTGATGTTGATGTGGTAAGTATTGTTAATGGTGTTGTAAGATAGCAAAGATAAATTTATCAAGATATCGGGTGGGCAAGATGGAAATCCTCTATAATCCACACTTTATTAAGCCGAAAAAGTGCGCCTTTCAATGAATTAGTAAGCATTATAGCTGTTATTTTATAGTTAGGTTAACACTAATACAAATAAGTTTTTGATGTTGTTATGTTATTTTCAGAGATCGATGGCCACGTCTTATAAGCTGATGGAGATGTTGAAGTAATAAGGGCAAATGGATCATTGCTCGAGTTTCACAAGTCGATGTTTATTAGAGTATATTTATTAGTAAATGACTTAATCACCTATCTTTGGTAGCATATGACCTAGGCTCACCTGTGAGGATAAGTTTATCATTCTGACAATGTAATATCAACCTTGGTTTGAGCAATCAGCCGTTGCAAATGATATTGTTGACCTTGCAATGTCATATATTAAAAGTTGATTAACTTGATGGTAAGTCCCGATAATGTTAACATTATTTGTTCGCTTTATAGTAAGACAATACATGCCAGGTTGAGGCACTCCTGGGAGAGGAAATGGTTGAATCATTGCAGAAGGTTGGACCAACATATCCGCATTATCCTGAAAATGATATGTGAGGGTTGGAAGGCTGACAGACAACGAATCGAAAGCTGGCTCCCAGCAAACATCTAGAACAAGACCACTTGGGTTCAAACGCAATTGTAAAAATTGGTTATTGCTTGAAATATATGTTGTTATTGCGGCTACAATAATATCATAGGCATCTGAGTTTAAGAAGGTTAAGACGGCTCCTGAGTCGATGATAGTTCCTCCAGAATTATCCGCCTTAAGGTCGAAGAAATGGTGTGGGATATTTAGCCTTCTACCATTTACACTAATATCAGTTAGTCCCACGTAGTATCCGCTCTTATCTGAAGGTGTTTTAATCGGAGTGACGGACATAAATGGTAATCTTGTTATATACTGTCCAAATCTTAAGAATGTCGGAAGAGAAAGAAATTGACTAGCCGTATGGTCTTGTAAACAGTACGAGAATTGGTGAGCAACTTGGCTACCTAATTGTGAAATTAATGATAGTTGGCCACTATCCATTCCCAGTGATCCTGTAAATTGATTATCAGGTGTATCTACAATAAACGCAAAACATATAAAAAATCAAAAAACATATAGTATAATATAATGGTTACATCTGACATAATAAAATATATTAAATGATACGGTAATGGTAAAATAGTCCTTCACAATTTTATCTTTGCGTTGTGTTTGACATAGACTTCAAAATAAACCTAAATTCTATAAATAAATCAAAAATATTTGAATTATTTACCGATACAAATACAATGAATAGTGTAACCTAATTCAATTCAAACCAAAATCTCACCGAATTTGACATATATGCAACATACGGAAACTAGAAAACATATAAACTGATACTAACTTAAATGATTAACCAGGATGTTTTCTCAAAAAAGACTCACGCTAAATAATGAGTTGTTACTTGCTTTTGGGATTTTTTTTTATATTCAGCTGAAAGCAAATTAAGATTAAACCTAATATCATCGGATCAATTTAGCCCTATCCTAACCCAAATTTAATGACGGGAACTCAAATTTTAAACTTTAATATTCGACTTCATCTTGTCATCTTTGGATATTTATATGAACTTTGCAACAATTGCTCAATTTTTTTTGCAATCCATGATTTTCATAATCACCTAAGTTGGTCTTTTATCTAAGTACTACTTTATCAACTTAGGGGGCGTTTAGTTAGAGAAATGGAAAGGGAAAGGGAAAGGAAATAAGAAAGGGTAAGAGGGGGAAAGGAAAGAGATTACCTAAAACTTAATTGGTTGTTTGGTTACTCTAAGAAAGATAACTAATGGTTCACTCACACTCACTCCTACCACTAACACACACCACCACAAACAACCACATATCTACTGACGGTAGTGATGGTGATGGAGGTGGCATGGTGGTGGTGGTGGAGGTGTCATGGCGGTGGTGGCGGTGGTGGCGACAGTGATGGTCACGACGGTGATAGTGGTGGTGGCAGTGGTGGTGACGGTGGCGGTGGTGGTGACGGTGGCGGTGGTGGAGGTGGTCACGACGGTGAAGGTGGTGGGGGTGTCACGATGGTGATGGTGGGGGGTGTCACGATGGTGGTGGTGAGGTGGTGTTATGGCGGTGATGGCGGTGGTAGTGGGGGGTGGCGGCGGCGTCATAGTGGTGGTTATTGTGGTGGTAGTTGTAATTGTCGTGGTAGGTGAAGAAAGTGGTTGAAGGATAACAAGGGTAATGAAATCTCATACCCTTGGGGGGTGGGGGGTAAGGAATTAGAAGGAATAAGGGGTAAGGGATGGAGTTCAATTTCCTTTGATTGTGTCAAACAAACACCAACAAAGGGAATCAATAATTTTGTTTTCCTTTCCCTTTTTTATAGACCCCAACCAAATGCCCCCTTAATTTTAAAACCCTAACTCATGATCTTGTCGATTGTCAATCTAATCAATGTGATTGGGGTTTCCCATATCTTCATTTGTTTATATATAAAAATAGAATAAATGTAATTCAAGAAGTTTGTATTAATATTAGGAGAAGGTAACAGATTGGGATGAAAAATAGAAGACACTCTAAAGATAGGACTACTAAAGGAGTAACACAAATTCTCATTGATGGATATCGTTTCCTTTTACAAAATACTCATGAGAGGTGAGTGGGAAAGTATATGACGGGTCCCCCCAGCTTGTCTCATTTCCCTTTTTGTGAGAGGTCACAAACTTATGACGCGATTAGTCCGTCACAAGTAAGACCTGCTGAAAGAGTAAGGACAACTTTTCCAAAGGTAAAATGAGATAAAGGATAAAATAGATAATGAGAAAATCTTGTATGTTTGCCAATCTTAGATAAAAAAAAAAGAAAGAGCTTTCCAAAAATGAGCTTCCCACATACTCCATATATCGTAACTTTTTATTTGGTTTTTAATATGTGGTTATTTTGTAAGGTAAACGAATAATTTAGACTAGATGAACTATGAAATAAATAGTACTCCCTTTGGTGAGTTTTGTTCTCATCTTTTGGTGAATCTGTCCTCATCGTGTGATGAGACTTTCCCCTCTATTTGAGAGATTCAATAATTAAGTGAGAGACCAGCGCCTTCATTGTTGATCATATGGAGATAAAACTGTTGTCAGATTGCTCGTTACAAACTTTTTGGTCAAAAGAACTGGATTCTTGTCAATGTTTTAGAAAATTTGGAGACCCTCTTGTGAAAAGCCGTAGAAGACGATATGTTAGAGGATGTGCAAAAGCGTCTCATGAGCCCATCAAGTTTAGAAATTTTCTGTTGATCGAGAATGTAGTTTATTTGATTTTAATCATTTTGTGTTCTGTCATTCTTGACATATGTTGTAACTTCCATGAGACTTTTGATTAATGAAACGACTTTTCCCTTCAAAAAAAATAAAAAAATAAATAGTACTCCCTCTTATTCAGGGGCGGACTTTAGCTTTGTAGCATAGGGGCCAGGCCCCCCAAACTTCTCACTTTATAATATGGATATTATAAAATATTATTAAAATAATGATAAAAAAGTCACTCATATTCCAATTTTCTAGTAAATGTATAACTTATTTCTCCCTCCTATTCGCAAGATATTATTGATTATTATTATGGGTAGGGTGATTAAAATAAGTAGCGTTGTGGGGTAATGTGTGGTATTGTTGTGAGTTAAAGTGATTAAAATAAGTATAAAAGTTTACCAAAAATAGACAATGGGACATTATTGTGACTAGACGGAAATGAAAATCGGGACTCTTAGGTAGAATAGGAGGGGGTATTATTTCATAATTCCACTTTTAAATATTTTTAGTACTAGTTCTCTCCGGCCCCCCTCATAAAATGATCCAAGATCCGCCACTGCTCTTATTCTATATTTTCTTCACTATTTTCTGAAACGAATTATTCAAGTTTTCTCTCTCTTTCCTATTTTGAAAACTTTTATTTTTATTTTATTCAATTCTCTCTCCTATTATCAAATTCCACCAACTCTTTTACTCCTATTTTATTACTTTTTTATTGTTTGTGAATTACGACCCACAATTTTTTATTTAATTTTTAATTATTGATATAGAATAGAAGGAAGTATTATTTTCACTGAGCTAGTTTACTTGCTTCTATCTATGAAATGTTTTATGGCGTGAACAGTGGAACGTGGAATATACATTGTTCTTTAAAGATAATAAAATAGGGGTAGTGATAGGGCGGAACCGGGTGTTGCTGATTTCGGTAACACCCTAATAAAAAAATATAAAAAAATTGAAAAGTAAACCTTCGTATTTGCGTCAATCTCGAAAGGGTAGAACCGTAATTCACATATTTAATTATTTATCAAGATGGTTGATCAAGGGAGGCCGACGATGGTTGGCTGTCAATGCCGCCGGTCAAAGGTGGAGGTTTGACCGGTAGTCTGCGGCGGCGGTTGGCGACCATACAATAATTAACCATTAAATGAAACACCAAAAATGTTGTTAGTGAGGCTTGAACACATGACCTCTTAATTAACCACTATGCCACACAAATCCTTTTGGTAAATTTGTATCTCTTTTGAGATATATACGTATATTAAAACTTGAATTAAAACAATATATACCTATAATAATTATTAAATAATGTACTTATAATTTATAATCAATGTACCTTCCGTATAAAATCAATATAATGCTTACGAAAGTCTATTTTATAAAAATTGAACAAAAGATTTTGCTCACTTATACTTTACATAATTATTATAAAATTTGCATTTATTATAGGTGTCATATTATTTTAACAAAAAAAATGTATGCACGTAAAATATAATTATGTCAAATGTACATTATATTTTCACTAAAGGTACATAATATTTTCCTATATGACATGCGATGAATATTTCAATGTTTGATTTAACAACTTTTTATTTTCTTCAATACTTAATTTTAATTTATTTTTGCAGTACAATTTTTACTCATTACAGTATTTTTTGCACCAAATTTTCCATTTGTCTACCCTTAACTAAAAAGATGAAACCTATCTATCCCTCAATCTTTAACATTCTTTTAAGTCCTTCAAAGTTTTCAATTATAAATGGTAAATTCACTATAAAACGTGTATTTTAATTCACTATAAAACATGTATTTCAATCAAATAAATTTTTCGTTGAAATTATTTTTGTATTTTAAGTTGTCCAACAAACCATCACACAAACGAACGAACAATTCGTATTTCTTGTCGCTGAAATGCAATGGGCTACATTAAGTTTGCCCTTGATAATTGTTCAAACTCATCATATCAAGGATCCCAACAATGGGATTGATTTCTTTTGCAGAGAAGTGCAAGGGTGCCGAGGAAGTGCATGTTCTATATGTTCCAGAAAGTGGTTCAATTTGTTGTTAATTTTATTTTTATTTTTTCCCATGTAATGTATTTGTAAAAATATTCATTCAATGTTATACATTATGTGTTGTACAAATATATAATTTACATACTCCCTATTTGAATATTTGATTTAACGAAGTACATAATTTATCGACGCAGTACATATTTGAATGTGGATGGGAGAGATTAGAGAGGAATAGTTTAGAGAGAAGTTAGAGAGAGACAATGTGAGAAGAAATGAGAGGGGTATAACTGTCAACAGTGTACTGTAATGAGTAAAAGATGTACTGCGAAAATCAGGACCCCTTAATTTATTTTGCTTTTAAACTTAAGCATTTTGTTAGATGTTGATTTTGTCTTAGCCAAAAGCAATATTCTTTTAATTTGTTTTATCAAAATGAATATTCTTTTATGAGCGATATCTTTTACTTATGAGGGTTATTTTGTGAGGTTCCTTAGAGTATAAATAAGTATATGTAATATTCTGAAAACTATGAAGCGGTAAGTAAATCAATTCAAAATTTCCAAAAAATATAATATATTCCTTAATTCATCAAATTTAT
The DNA here is from genome assembly GCA_029255685.2 of Silene conica. Taxonomy (NCBI): domain Eukaryota; kingdom Viridiplantae; phylum Streptophyta; class Magnoliopsida; order Caryophyllales; family Caryophyllaceae; genus Silene; species Silene conica. Next base: position 62,166,294 of record CM055311.2, on the reverse strand, counting down.
AATTTAATTAATAAAATAATTAGTATTACTCTTAGATTCAAATTTATAATTTAATTAATAAAATAATTCGTATTACTCTTAAATAATATTATAATCTAATATGTTCGATTTATTTAAATATATAACTCTAATACAACTAGGTAATCAACTACTATGATATTAGCCACTCATGTGAGTAGTAAAATCAACAATAATAGCAACTTGAATAATGAAAGTCATATTAGAAGCAACAAGGGTAGTAAAATTAACAATAATAAATGTTGTAGTAGTGAAAGAAAAAATAATGACGGCGAGAGAAGTAAAAAATTAATAGTAGTGACAAACTGACAACACATACATGTAGCGAAAGTAACAACTAGTGGGAACAACGGAAAGAGTACAAAAAATAAATTAACAATTCTTTTTAAAAAAAATATTAACTTATTTAAATACATGAGTTTGATAGAACTAACGGGTTAACCGCAAAAATAGCATGAGTAGTTATAATAACAACAGTAACCGAAAAAGTAGTGAACGTAATAGTATTAACAGGAAATGTAGTGAAAGTACTCATATTATCAAGGGGATAGGTGAACGTGTCTCATATTTTGTTGATTAATTTTACTTCTCATCTTAATTTCAAGATATAAATTGTAAATATATATGTTAACCAAATTTAGCGAATCATATTTCATAGAAAATAAAATTTAAATGATAAATAAAAGTAGTCCCATAACAAGAATTATGGCGAAAGTAATGAAAGTAATTAACAATAGTAATAACTGTAATAAAAATAACAATTCTAAGAACAAAATAAAGTATATATGAAAAATTAGCTAAGCAACCGATTTAAGTAAAATAGTAATAGCAGGAGTTTCTCTATCAAGGTCATTTCATGGAATGAGCTTTCAACTACCATGTTAGAGAAACTCGTAAAATTTTGGGTTATTGTGTTACTTAGTCCGTCTCAATTGATAGTTATCTTTATTTGTTTCAAATATTGATCATAAAAAAGGTCTAATATATTGATAACTATTAATGGAGTGACGAGCATGAAATGAACACTTCGATTACCAATTGGGACGATAATCACTTTACCACCGCAGCCCCCGAAAGTGGTGGTTTACATGGTTTATGTGGTGGTGCGGAAATGCATAAGTCCGGGAATTAAATCTCTCGTCACCAAAAAAAAGAGATAGGTTTGAAAGAGATGTAGAACAAGAGTGAAATAGGTTTGAAAGAGATACCTAAAATAGGGTCATGTATTTCAAAAGCACATGTGAAAATGAGTCCATCAATAGAGGTAGTTCCAATATAAGGATTGGGGAAGGAAAATCGTTCTTTGGCCATAACCCCCTTAAGATTAGTCCCATCAGCGTAGCTTATATCAGCCTCACACCCATTTGGTTTCGAAAACGCTGGTGGACATTCGCCGTTTCTTAAACCACGTAACGTTGATGATTTAGTCCATGGAAATAAAGGGCTATTTTGATGGATACAAGGATCACAATCTTCACATTGGGTCCATGTATAAGGACTTCCAGTATCAAAAATTAAATAGTTTGTATGAGGTGCACCATCAATATGCCCTATTCCGATCTCCACATAAAAGACAACTCCAAACTTTTGTAACGGAGTCGCTACCATGTTAATGTCGGGTCCTAGGAACCGAGACATACGTAAGTGAGTAGTATTTTTACTAAGGTATTGCATTCGAGAGTCAGACATGGCTAACAATCTATTACTTCTCTCTAATTTAGTGAGTTTAGGTTGGTATATAGGAGACTCTGGGGAGTCGATATGGATCATTCGAAATTGTAGTCCTCCAATTTTTTGCCTCGGTTTTGACATACTTGTTTCAGAAATACAGCAAACAATTAGAAGAACGCCTTGTGCAAGTAAAAAGACATGGTGTGATAATGGTAGGTGAAATTTAGCCATGGAAATGTTCGTGTAGCGTATGCCTTGGCTAAGCTAGCTAATGATGATTCATTTTTGAGGTTGTTTTTATTTGAAGTGATTGAATCTAATGCTTCACCATTTCATTAATCTGAATCTTGGATTATATACAAAAGTTGTCAGATATTCTAGCTAACAACATAATATCCTGCCTAAGTTCAGGCTACCGAATACAATCTTTTCTATATTAATACAAGATAATTTAAAGCATGTTGCGGAGATTTTGTATAGGTATATTCATTAAAAACTCGCTTTTTAAATTTTTTTCCTCGATTTTAGCCAAATTAGTAAAAATATTAAATACTCATATAACAATACAATTCATTTTGTTATATTTGATAAGAACAAATATCTGAAAACAAATCCAAGTAAAATTACAGGGATAAAACTATATACTAAATCTAAAACAAATCCATGATTTATTGATGTGTTAGGATATCCATGAGATCCTACAACATCCTACAATCACATGCATCTTAATTTTATGTGAACACACTGATTCATTTGGATTTGATTTATGTTGCAAACCAATAAAACCGACAAATCTCATGTAATCTGGCTGATGTATATAATCTCAAATATTCCTATGAATACCTTTGAAATTATGTAATCTCATAATACTCCTTATGTTGTAATCTCGTAGATACCTTTGCAGTTTGCACTGATACACAATGGGTAACACCGCTGATTTTCAGTTAAATTAAAATCAATCTTTACATATGAAACTCGTCAAAATTACGAGTATATATTTTAACTAGTTTAGAAACCCGTGTAAAATTGTACGAGCATATATAAATGATATACTCCCTCCTATTCCTGATAATGTCATATTTGGGGTTGGGTGTCGGAATTAAGGAATTCATTTGTTTACTGTAAAGTCATGTGTGAGGTGGGAAGATTGACGAGAGAAAATGTATTATTGATTATTATTGTTGTGAGTAGGAGTGATTAAAATAAGTAGTGTTGTGGGGTAAGGTGAGGTATTATTGTGGGTTAAAGTGAATAAAATAAGTATAAACAATGTCCCAAAATGGAATATGAGACATTTACGTGACTAGACGAAAACGGAGAGTGGGACAGTTATCCAGAATAGGAGCGAGTATAAAATTGAGTTTTAAATTGTTATTTTAAATAATGTATTAATTTGAAATTTTGAATGTACATTATAGAGTAATGACTTATATTACATGTGAGATATGTGCTCAATAAATAAGATTTGAGTACTATTTAGTGTTCAACAACTAAATTCGTGAAATATATAACCCGTTGTATAGTTCTGGACCTTCTGGTAGTATACATTAGTAATTGTATAGGCTTATAGCAATTGATTTGACCTTATATGTATGTACATTTTACGAATTTTATAGGAAAGAATCTGAACGCTTTTATAAAGAAAAAAATTAACTCAAAATATTATATTGAAACTCAAAAATAATACATACAAGTATTAACTCAATAATATTTAATTTTAACACCTAAAAAATTAAAATGTAAGTCGAATTTTTTAAAAGCTCAAAAACAATTGCATATAAGCTCACTTAGATCTGCCTGAATGTACGATGCTCATATACATTTGGGTGGATAGTCTTATTTGTGTTAACTACTACACCTGACAACAAATGATTCTCTTTAATTGGTCACAACTTGTATAATAATTTATCTAATATCTATTTTTCGGCCATTTCTCTAATTACTATTCCTATAATAATCTATATGAAATGATAAATATAGCCCTAAGGGCTTTGTTTAAGGGGTGAAAATAAATCTTTAATATTTATATTAATTGCGATGAATAATGTGTAATTTAATTCCGAATTACTAACTTAATACAACATTTAAAAGGTATAAATACTTAAATACAACGAAAGTTATTGTATTTAACATTACCCATAAACTATTTATTAGAAATTAGAATAACCCAACTATTTATTTATTTCAAGTTAACATTGTCACCTGAAAATATGTTTAAATCCTTGTCACATACTCCCTCCTATTCAATATAACCTTCACTATTTGGGGAAGGCACAAAGAATAAGGAGGAGATTATTATATGGGAAAGTATTGGTGTGGGGTTGGGTAATTGGAGAGAGGGTATGTATTATTGTGGGGTAATTGTTGTGAGTAAGGTGATAAAGTATGAGTATGGTGGGGTATTGTGGTGGGGTGCGGTATTAAAAATATGTATAAAAAATTTACCAAAAAAGGAAATAGGGAAGGTATTGTGAATTGACGAAAAAGGAAATAGGGAAGGCTATTATGAATAGGAGAGAGTACAATTTATTTCCCCTGTGAGCCATGTCTCATGTCTTTGATCTAAATTTTTTTAATCTGCCATATTAATAGTGTCATAGTATTTTAATTTAGAATGTTAAATTTAATTATTCTTACGAAATTTAAGAATAAAAATATGAATATCATAAAAAATGTGAATTTCACAGAAAAAATCATATACTCAACATGAATCACCGGTAACTTTGATAATCACTTTAGAATTTTTATTGACCAATTAAACCATTTTTCTTATCTAATAAAACACATGTAATTTAACGTACTTTAATAATATAATAATTAAATATTATTATAATATCATGGTGTTGTCATAACTATCCACCACTTATATTGATTGGTTATTGATCCGTTTGTGAGTTCGTAGACCTGTTTTGGGTTATTTGGATCGAGTTATTTTGGGGTCAACGAATTGTCACTTCAGACCAGATAATTTTGCATCATGATTTTGCATTATTCACTCATTTTGGGTTAATCGGATCATTTTAGGTTACATTTAGGTCGGGCCACTTCGAATCGGGTCTCTTTGAGTGTTTCAGATAAGACATACATTTTAGGTCATTTTCAGGTCTTGGGTAAGTCTTATCGAATTGGGTCACCAAGTCTATTTGTGAGCAATTAAATAGAGGTATCCCTTAACCGAATGGTTTAAAATTATAGGATTAGAAACTTTATCTTATACGAATAATAAAATGGGTAAAAGATTTAAATATAACCCATAATAAATCTTTTAAAAAAATATATATGGAGGCAATTTGTTGAGTTTAATTATATGTCACATGCATCATCAAGTTGAAAAATAGGAAGGCACATGAATAAGGAAATAACCAAATTAAGAAGCCGGACAATTAAAATAACGGAAAAATAATCCATTGCTTTTGGCTTAAAAGAAATAATTAAAATTACCGAAAAAAATAAACAAACACAATACAAATATATGTATTATGCACTCTACTAACATTTAATGAAAAATTTCGTTATATCGATAAGAATTATATTTGCCTGTGTTTCCAAGGATTATAAACTGACTATATATACATCAGAATCTCCTAGGTTAGCTAAGAAATGCACACTATAAAATAGGAACTGATAACCTAAGTTAGATAACAATATACCATAAACATAGCTAACAAATTACACGCAATAAGGAAATAATATTTCATATTCTAATAGCCTCCCGTAGTCGAAGCGGGAGGAGAACGGATGCTAAGACTAGAACGGAAATCGTCGAATAGAACTTTGGGCATGCCTTTCGTGAAAATATCCGCATATTGATAACGTGACGGAAGATGGAGTACCTTAACCTGACCAAGAGCAACCTTTTCCCGGACAAAATAAATGTCAATTTCGATGTGCTTAGTTCTTTGAAAAATTGACCGGGTTTCCAGATAGATAGATTATCGAGACGTTGTCACAATAAACAACAGTTGATTTTCGCATGGGGCATTGAAGTTCGAACAGTAGGTTACGAATCCAACAGGACTCGGCAACGACATTTGCCACACCACAGTACTCGGCTTCGGCACTAGAACGTGAAACGGTTGCTTGTCGTTTAGAAGACCATGAGATTAATTTATCGCCCAAGTACACGCAATACCCGGATGTGGAACGGCAGGAGTCCGGGCAGCCACTTCAGTCAGTGTCGGTGTAGGCTACTAGTGACGAGGTGGGCGGCACAGCGTGTAACATCCCGTATTTTTATAAATATAATTTTAAGCGTTTTTAATTATTTTAAGTAATAAAATAATATTTTAGTAATTTATCGAAAAGTATTTTAAATAAATAGTAAGATCCATCTTAAGAACCTTAAGTCCTTAAGACGAATACAAACTTGGTAAAGTTAAGTTCAGAACTTAAAAACCCGTTCAAGTATCCTAACCCGTTTCATTTTAAACGGAAAGGACAATTCCTTAAACCCTTTAAGACCCATGTGTCGACATATTCATCTCCTTCAAACAATATCACTGTAAACACAATTCCTCATAAACCTCCATTAATATTCATCTTCTTTTGCTTAGTTCTTCATCATCCGTTCATCAAATCGAGGTAATAATAACATTTTCGGAATCCTCATTTAATTTGCAAGCCATCTATCACTTTCGTTTTTCAAATCCTTCACTTCGAATTTCGGACTGTTTTTGTAAGATTTGACTTTCAGCCCCGTAATCTCGTTTTTCGTGCTTGTAGGCGTGGGCTTGGACGACCCGGAAGTGGATAGCTTCATCTTAGAGGAAGATCTTTGAGCCGGATTGCTTTTGAGGTGACGATTACGAGTAACTCGGCCTTTTTGTTAAAATAGCAAGTTTTGATGTGTTCTTGTTATTGTTTCTGATTTTGTTAAGGTTTGATGATTAATGGACTTAGTAACATGTTTAGGAATGTTCTTATGTGATGAATTCATGCCTTGTTGATGTTTCACATGTTCACAAGAAATTTTCAGAAATTTCATGTTTTGCGACGGATACATTGTATAATCGTATATATTGAGGATTGTTATGGGTTTGTTTGCTGTTAGTTAGTGTTATAGAGTGATTTGTAATGCTGGGTAAACTTCACTTGTAGCGAGTTTTAAGAATTGGTATCGATTTATTGAGTTTTGCAAAGGGTTGGAAAACGCGATTTTGTGTACAGGCTCTCTGAGCCGGTCGACCGACCGGCTGGGAGTACCTTTAGTGGGTTTTGCGAGTTTTTAAGAAATTGGGTCTTGAGCTGCCAGACGGTAGGCCGGCTGCCTGCCGACCGGCTGGTAGCCTCTTTGTGGTTGTCTTGCGTAAAATTGAGAACATAGGAATAGGGTTCCCAGCCGGCAGACCGGTCGCCTGCCAGCCGGCTGGGAGTGCTTTATAGGTGTGTTTGCGTAATTTTTTGAGAACTTTGGATTGGGTTCCCAGCCGGCAGACCGGCCGCCTGCCAGCCGGCTGGGAGTCCTTTGTTGTTGTTTTTGTTTTAAAAGAAGGAAGGCTGAAAGGGATCACCAGCCGGCCGACCGGCTGGGGACCCCTGTAGCTTATTTTCATTTGTAAATCGTTCATAGCTTTTAGACGGTTGATCAGTTTTGTTTGAAACTCGTTCTTTGTGTCTTTGATATGTAATTGAGGTACCTGGAGGATGGGCAACACTATATTGGGTTCGGGAATGGAGAGAGGATAGAGACCCCCCGGTCGGGTAACCGAAAGGAAAATCGGCTCTCCCTCAACTTAGTTCCCGGGGTCAATTAAGTGTTGATTAGGAGTTAAGAAAGTAGAACCATAGTTTAGTTCATAGTCTTTGTTGATGTTGTATTGATGCGTATTAAGTTATGCCTTAAGCTGGCCTCTGAACTTAATACGTGAGTTGTTTGTCACATATGGGGATATGCCTTAAGCGCCTGAGCTCCATATGTGTATGTTTGTCGTGTCTGGGACATGCCTTAAGCTGGCCTCTGAGTCCAGACATGTGTGATTGTGATCGTGTTGGAACATGCCTTAAGTTGGCTTCTGAGTCTGACGAGTAGAGCAGCTGCACAACGGGGTAGCTAAGGAACTGACACCTTGCCCGGAGTGCAGATGTTTGATGCTAGAACATGCCTTAAGCTGGCCTCTGAGTTTAGTATCTTGTGATGTAGTGAAGGGACATGCCTTAAGCTGGCCTCTGAGTCCTTTACTTTTGGATGCTAGTCTATGCCTTAAGTTGGCCGCTGAGTCTAGTGTCTTGCTGATTGGCAGGACCATGCCTGAGTTGGCCTCTCAGTCCTTGCTTGATGAATGTTTTGGTGTTTAGGTTATGTCTTAAGTTGACCGCTGAACCTTTACACTTGCTGAATGATTAGTATGTAGGTTATGTCTTAAGTTGACCGCTGAACCTTATACTTGCTGAGTTTATCTGCTTGCCTAGAGTTGGTATAGAGTCAGATATAGATGTTGATATTGATACCTGATTTTGTGATTGTTCATCCAAGGCATTGGATGACTCTATGATCGGTTTCATAAATAGTTGGATTAAAAGACCCCCCGACTGGGTAACCAGTAGGGAAACCGGCTCTCTTTCCTAACGGTTTATGAAGTTGGTTGAGAGCCGTGCATTAGAGTTTGCATGATGGTATGAGATTAGTTGATGAGATATGTTGGAGTATTCTGTTTTTATTTCTGTGTTACGTGTCGTTACAAAAGGTGGCTAGGAGAACTCTAGTCACTCCCCACTGATTGTGGCGTACATGTTTTCATGTATGTAGGTACATGGAGGTTGGCAGGGTTCACGAGAGAGCTAGCGAGTGATGATCCCGTTGTCATCATATGACTTACACATTTATCGAGTAGCTAGACTCTTAGTTTTGATACAGTTTTTGTTGGTGCCTGTAGGGATGTTCCATCCCAGGCTGTTGTACATATTTGGTTTTCAGTACTTAGACAGTATACTTATCTATTTCAGTTTTCAGTTTTCAGTTTCAGGTTTTAATTCACCTCGCATGTTTGTGTTAAAAAGTTTAAATTCCGCTGCATTTTTAGTACTTTTTATGTTTTAATTTTCCGCTTTCGCGAGGGGTTTTACACAGTGTGATGCAAACCAAAATTAGTCGTACCTCTGAGGTAGCGGAGTATCCGTTTTAATGCACCAAAATGGACTTCCCTCGAGCCATGCATATGGAGGCAGACTTGCTGCACGGCGTATGATATATCAGGGCGCGTGAATGTTAAGTAATGCAACGCACCAGCCAGGCTACGAAAGACAGTTACGTCCGTACGGATGGGTTGGCATTGACCCTAATTTGGCTTTTGTGTCCACTGGTGTAACACCCCCATTTAACTAGGAGCCTGAACTAGGACTTCCAGAGTAAATAGGACTGTTACCATCCTCGATAAACTAGTGTAGTAGATAATCACAGGGAAAAAAACACAGTACTTTAAATTATAAAAGATTACTGAAAACTGTTACAAGGCATAGTCCAACTAAACTTCCAAAGCAACTGAAATATAACAAGTGAACAACTATGAAGAGATTAACTGATCTAAAGCTAGGCAAGTCCAATCCTTGTCTCTCATCCATGCCCCGTCTTAGTCCACCTGTCTCTGGCCTGAAATGTCTACTCCCCATTCCGGATCATTGTAGGTGAACACGAATACACTGTCAACCTCGCGGTTGAGTAGGATAACACAATAATATAAAATGCAACAAATGTATTATGCAAATGTTATGCCAATGCTGAGCTCAATCACAACCCGAAAAAACAATCATAACCCGAAACACCAACCAATACCGAACCTCCCGGCAGAGTATCATCGACCGTCGTCAAAAACCAGCACAAGGCTGAAGACACCAGGCCTGGTCTGCAGACCACCCTGGGCTTTATATCAGATCAATCGCCTTATCAATAATGCATATGCTATGCTCGTGTATGCAATACTAAACAATCAATACTTAAATATCATCCTCATATAAACATGCTTGCATTCACAACACATATTACAACCATTCATGCATATAACTTTCACAGAAAACGGTACCAGTGTATCCTACCTGGAATAGCAAGCTGAGACAAGCAACACCGTCTAGTAATACTCCACCTCGAATTCCGTTCATATAGTATTACTTAATATTAAATTCTACTCATACATTATATGTTATAGCTAATCGTAAACTCACTAAACATAGACTTATTAAATATAGATTTACTAAATATAGCACACGATCTAGTATTCAATTATTACTAACTCAATAACATATACGACTCTTTTAACGATATTACTCATATTCTCAATAATAATAATATAAATATAAACATTAACAATATACCTCTTAAAAAAAACTAAACCAAATATACCACCATACAATTATTAAAATCTAGTAATAATAACACCATTAATAATTAATAATAATAATAACAATATTAACAATAAACAACAGCAATAACACAACTACAACAATTATCATGAAATACTAGTAATAATAATAATAATAATAATAATAATAATAATAATAATAATAATAATAATACACTATTGATAATAGTAAATAAACAAAACAAATAATCATAACTTAGTAATCTCACGCCCCCAAAACGCAGCAGCCCACGCAGTAGACCCCAAACACGAACTCGCATATCAGCCCAAACAACTTGTTCACCGTCCCGCGCAACCCACGTCTAGCCCCTACTCCGACTGCTGACCTCGCCCCTGACACCACCAGGCTCGCCTCTGAGCCACGGTGGTTCCAGGGGGAGTGTATCTGACCGTTGCCGTACCCAACCACCTCCAAACAACGGCACCAAACACCCATCACAACACGACTTCCTCTGCTTTTGCGTGACTTTATATCAAAACGAAAACTGATTTAAACTCCCACACTACAATCCAAAACCACCGTGACAACAACCCTACAACACCCCTGACTGTACCCTCCCAATTACTAGACTCACCCGCGACAACCGAGACCAGTAAATTATTCGAACCCACACACTAACACCTATTTGTAATACTCCATATTTTATTGTAATATTTATTAATTATGTTGACGATCACCCATCATATCATTTGTAATACTCCGTATTTTATTGTAATATTTATTAATTATGTTGACGAGTCGATAATATTTAAACGTTGTATTCGATAATTAATATTTATTTTGGTATTTTATTTTAGTGTTTTATATTTTAATTTATAATTTATTAGTGGCATGTCGAGTGTGAGTATTAGTTAATTATATCGTGTTTACGTTATATTTGGGCCTCGAATGGTGTGCCAACCAAGCAGCCCATCTTGTTAACAACACACAAAACAACACAAACCCTCACTCTCATTCTACCGCCCCTTACATCTCAACACAAAAAAAAACGCTAACCCTAATGACTTCGACTCACGGCAACTACCTCCTCTATGCTGCCGCCACTTCAGAGGGTAGAATGGGAGGTTCACACGGTGGGTTAAGGGGTGTAAGGCCGTTCGTTTCCATTAGAGAAGTAAGTATGCTCATCATCGTCACTATCGTTCCTCTGTTTATGTTGTTGTTTGCAATTCATTTATAGATAGTATATACATGCTCATCGTTTGATTGTTATACTTACTTAATCTAGAACGTATAGTAATCGTGTGTTGACCATAGTGAGGCTGTCGTTGACCACCTAGGACCGTCGTAGGTAGTGGTTTTGGTAGCAGGTGTCAGTCGTGCATTTCGTTTTCAGAACAGTCCCTGAACGTGGACCTTGGTATTGCAATTCGATGTATATTCTGTTTTTAATTGTTATGAGCGTTAGAGTACTTTGCAAGGTGGTAGTTAGGTGGTTGGGTTTGTGGTTCTCACGGTGGTTCGTGGGGTTCATGACGGTTTTATGGTGGGATTCGTGTTGAGTGTTGGTATCGTGTCAAACAGAGTATTGCGTGACAGATAGTTTTGTAAAGGCTGTTATTGGTTGTGTTGCGGTGTCGACAGTCACCGATGGCTTCCCTGGAACCACCGCGACTCAGTGGCGAGTCTGGTGGTGTCGCAGGTGCAGTCGGTGGTGGAGGTTGGTGTTAGCAGCGGTGTTAGTAGAGGTGGTTGATCACGTTTTGGAAAAAGGGTTGTTCATATTTTGCTTGTTATTCGTGTTTGTTGTTGGCGTGCTGCGGGTTGCGGGTGATGCGCATTACTGTAATTATTATGGTTGTTCTTGGGTCTACTGATTTGTTGTTTTATCATTTTTTTTGTATATTGTTATTACTATTAATATTATTAACATTAATATTATTATTATTAGTTGTATTGTTATTGTTTATTACTTGTTTATTATACATCCATTATTGGGTATATATTTGATATTATTATTATATGATATTATTATTATTATTACTATTATTATTATTATTATTATAAGTTATTAGTAGTATTGCTATTATAAGTTTATTATTCGTATTTATGATTATTATGTGATGGTTATTTATGTTATTTGACTAGTTTGTGTTTGATGTTGTTAATAGTTTAAATGGTTTAGTTCATGTTTATTCAGTTGGGACCAATTGGTTTAATTAGTTGAACTGGTTTAGTTAGTTGTTTAAATAATGTTGTGACTGTAATTTTAATTAATCACCTAAGTAAGTTAATTGACTAGTCTTGCTTAATATAGTCTCGTTATGCATGATACAATACTCGATTAATTAAATTAATTGGTTGATATTATATACCTTGTTACGTAGTTATATTAGTTAGTAATTGTTTATATTATATTGTTAGGTGACGATATTGAAGTGGCATAACTTTGTTTATTTGCTGGCTTGATATTGGATTATATTGCTATCCAGGTAGGATACACTGACACTATACTCTATGATGTGTTATGAATGAGTGTTAAATTGTGTGTTATGGATGCTGAGCATGATTGATATGATAATGATATTGGTTGGATTGAGTGTTGATTATTATTAGTGGCATGAGCATTGCATTATTTAATAGTATGATTGATTAAGAGTATTGTTGCATTCATGAGCATGGCGTATGCATTGGTTACTGAGAAAGATGTGAATCAGATGTTGTTCTGATATAAAGCCCAGGGTGGTTCTGCAGACCAGGCCTGGTGTCTTATCAACTATTGAGCTGGTGTTCGGTGACGACCGATAATAGTCTGCCGGGAGGTTCGGTATGGCTGGGTGTTACGGGTTTGAGATTGTGATTGAGATTGAGATTGAGCTCGAGCATATCATTGCATTTGCATATCATAATTGTTGCATTATCTATTTTTGTGTTATCCTACTCAACCGCGAGGTTGACAGTGTATTCGTGTACACCTACGATAATCCGGAATGGGGAGTAGATTCTACAGGTCAGAGACAGATGGATTAGAAGCTTGGGCATGGAGAGAGACATAGCTTGGACCTACTTAGAATTAGATCACATACTTAGATGTTATCAGTTGTACTTTTATTCCTTGCGTAGTAGTTGTAATATCAAAAGTTCAAATTTAATCAGTTTTATGTAAAGTAGTTTGGTTTGTTTTACTTTGTTATTCACTACCTCGGACATTCCGAGATGGTAACATCTCTATTTATTTGAGAATGTCTTGCTAAAGGCTCTTAAATAAATGGGGGTGTGACAAAGTGGTATCAGAGCGAATGATCCTCAAGCCTAAACCAAATGAATAATAATGAACGTAGGAAGAGTCTAATAAAATGAACCCCATGCTAGTAACTGTTAGGAGCCCCAGGATTGGGATGAGTTAGGGGCCCCCTCAAACCAAGTCACTGGCCCTTTCAGTCCGACCTGGTAACCCTTGAGTGATGCAGAAAGCGGGTAGTAACAAATAAAAGATTAGACCTTGCCTATTTTGTACTAACAGTTTTGCAGGAGCGGAATGAGGTAAGTAATGCTGTGATACATGAGTAATGATGTGCAATGAAAGGATATGGTTGGTGATCTGTATTGTGAAACATGATATCGATATTGAATGTTAATTGAGATATATGATTTCCAGTATTGAGAACATGAAAATTGGAATATGAGTTTAAAATTTAAGCTTGACTTGTATGATGATGTGCATTAGAATAATACGACTGATATTGAAATGCTGATTGATCTAAATGATTGAATTAAAATCTTCCGAGAATGGATGTATATTTATTGAACAATAATTTGGAGGGATATGATCATATGATTTTGGTGTTTTTAAATGTCTATATGATATATGGTTATTAAATGACTATCGTAACTATGTAATATATTTTTGGTATTTGAATAAGAATGATCAGATTTATATATTATATAAATCCATGTATGGTGATATGCATGCGGTTATATGATCCATGAACCCTTAGGTAAAGATATAGTATAATGATATGTGTAATGAGTTGCTGATAAGTAGCACCTTAGCGATTTATAGGATATATTTACGTATTTAAATAAGTTGTGATTGTTACGATGGTAGAACTAATGCATTGTTTATACATATATGATTATTGATTTACTTTGTTGATTTTATTTTCGGTTTCGCAATCTCTACCGTTTTCTAGATGATAATTACATGTTAATATGGTGCAACGTGATTCCTATGATTCAAATGATATCTCAACGTGTTTTAGATAAGGGATGATTGTGTTTCGAGGTGATAATGTGAAGTAATTTTTTTTTAAAACCAAAATTGTAATAAATTTCAAGAATTTTACCTTGTTTGCACGGGCTGCCATTTAAAATGTGTTCCCTATATGAATATGAAAATTTTATGAATGATAACCTTATGAGTTAGCTTCCCTATGCTTTTGATTTCATGTTAATACGAGTTATATTCTGAGAGAAATAAATAATTGAGTCGACAGTGGGCAGATTGTTACTGCACAGTTCTGTTTCGACCCATGTTTTTGCAAAAGAAACCATTTAAAACGTATTTGTTGTTTATGCATAATTCCAACTCCAATGTTTAGAATATTCATTCGCGTTTTCAAAATGATAAGCCACGTAAAATGTTAACAAGTTGTTATTTAATAGTGATTTTTGAGAGTTGTCCAAATTTCTGTTTAAGTGCTGTAAAATTTTTGTTCCAACCAACTGAGTTGTAAAATTTGTTAAAAATACTCTCCTTAAGCTTTGCGATTGATTTTTTTTCCTATTATTAGCTAAATCCGTATATCTTCTAAAAATTATAATAGCTCGCAAAATAGCTAAGCGGTTATTTAATTATGATTTTTTTTGAAGTTGCTGTGTGATGTATGATTGTTGAAATGGTAAAGTTTTAAATATAAAAGTTTAATCAAATATACATTTTGTGATGTAACATATAACATTCTGATATGACATTAGTAGCATGAACAGTAGGCACATAATATATATATGAACTTTATTATCAGATAGTGTAACCTTACTTGTTGATGGTGAGTTTTATATAAAGTTAGTTCATTTATACCGACACTAATGTTATGCCACAAAGTAAATTGCATTTTACTATGTTTAAAATCTGATCACAATATTATGAACTATTATTTGTTTGATATGTGAATTAAGAAAGCGCTAGTCTTGTGAATTCGTTTACTTTTATCGTTAAATTTTCATAATTCATGAGTTAAAATTTACAAGGTCAATCTTTTTGTAAAGAAGAGTCAGAATGTCTCCGTGTAGCCTTGTTTTCGATCTGTAGCTAGTAAAATTGTCTTTTGATTCATGTACAATTACCACTCCAATGTTTCAAAGGTTTCAGACTGTTTTCAAGGTGATAACCCATGATAAGTTGATGTTTGATAATTATGGTAATTGCTTTGCAACATGACAAAATCTGTAGCTACGTGTTTATGAAATTATGCTTGAATATGAAATTGTTCCGCAAGATATAAACCTCTTATTTCGCAGGTCATATTTACTAGTTTTTATGACAAATGATGTAATGTGAGTGGATGAGAAGTGTACCTAAATGATTTTAACTCATTTATATCTAGAATTGCTAAGTTGTCTTGCTAGTCTAAGATTGGTGTATATCTCGTGAAATAAGTCAATGCTCCATGTTTAATTACATTGGTTAAATTTTTCTTTATGCCTTTTCTAAAATATGATTTTGCTTCTATAACATGATTACGGGCATGAAATGATTTAATTTGCCAATTATGAATTTTGAGTTATTGATTGTTTGCATTGGTGTAAATATGTTAAGTTTGTGTTAAATTTCCAGAGTATATATAAGTGTTAGTTACCTGATTTTGTTTTTCTATGAAACACGATTTGACAAATGAGTTTTGGTTCTTAAAAATCGGATGCCAGTTGACTAGTGTAGAGTGAATAATTTATCTGATGAATTGTGATTGTTGTTTCGGTGACCTTCTTGAGAAATGGAAGTGAAATTTTATTTTATAATGGGGTTACGGGGACGTAACCATATTTTAAGGAGGATGAAATTGTAAAATCTTAATGACTTATGATATGGTTAGTTGATATAACATGGTAAATTGGTATGTCGTGATCGTTGAGTATACTTGATAACCCTGTTACTACTGTTATGCATTTTATTGTGTTTCGTGAAGTATATTCTAATTTATTTATACGCCGAAATTTGGGGACAAAGTTTTCTTAACGAGGGTAGGATGTAACAATTCGTGTTTTAAATCCGATATAGGTGCTACTTGTGATTGTCTTAAGCTTGTTATATGTTGCGTTACCGTTATGGGGTGGCGAACTTCGAGACGAAGTTCATTTTAAGGAGGGAAGATTGTAATACTCCGTATTTTATTGTAATATTTATTAATTATGTTGACGAGTCGATAATATTTAAACGTTGTATTCGATAATTAATATTTATTTTGGTATTTTATTTTAGTGTTTTATATTTTAATTTATAATTTATTAGTGGCATGTCGAGTGTGAGTATTAGTTAATTATATCATGTTTACGTTATATTTGGGCCCTAAATGGTGTGCCAACCAAGCAGCCCATCTCGTTAACAACACACAAAACAACACAAACCCTCACTCTCATTCTACCGCCCCATACATCTCAACACAAAAAAAACCCTAACCCTAATGACTTCGACTCACGGCAACTACCTCCTCTATGCTGCCGCCACTTCAGAGGGTAGAATAGGAGGTTCACTTGGTGGGTTAAGGGGTGTAAGGCCGTTCGTTTCCATTAGAGAAGTAAGTATGCTCATCATCGTCACTATCGTTCCTCTGTTTATGTTGTTGTTTGTAATTCGTTTATAGATAGTATATACATGCTTATCGTTTGATTGTTATACTTACTTAATCTAGAACGTATAGTAATCGTGTGTTGACCATAGTGAGGCTGTCGTTGACCACCTAGGACCGTCGTAGGTAGTGGTTTTGGTAGCAGGTGTCAGTCGTGTGTTTCGTTTTCAGAATAGTCCCTGAACGTGGACCTTGGTATTGCAATTCGATGTATATTCTGTTTTTAATTGTTATGAGCGTTAGAATACTTTGCAAGGTGGTAGTCAGGTGGTTGGGTTGGTGGTTCTCACGGTGGTTCGTAGGGTTCATGACGATTTTTATGGTGGGATTCGTGTTGAGTGTTGGTATCGTGTCAAAACAGAGTATTGCGTGACAGATGGTTTTGTAAAGGCTGTTATTGGTTGTGTTGCGGTGTCGACAGTCACCGATGGCTTCCCTGGAACCACCGCGACTTAGTGGCGAGTCTGGTGGTGTCGCAGGCGAAGTCGGTGGTGGAGGTTGGTGTTAGCAGCGGTGTTAGTAGAGATGGTTGATCACGTTTTGGAAAACGGGTTGTTCATGTTTTGCTTGTTATTCGTGTTTGTTGTTGGCGTGCTGCGGGTTGCGGGTGATGCGCATTACTGTAATTATTTTGGTTGTTCTTGGGTCTACTGATTTGTTGTTTTATCATTTTTTTTATATATTGTTATTACTATTACTATTAATATTATTAACATTAATATTATTATTATTAGTTGTATTGTTATTGTTTATTACTTGTTTATTATACATCCATTATTGGGTATATATTTGATATTATTATTATATGAAATTAATATTATTATTATTAATATTATTATTATTATTATTATTATTATTTTTTATTATTATTATTATTATTATTATTATTATTATTATTATTATTATTATTATTATAAGTTATTAGTAGTATTGCTATTATAAGTTTATTATTCGTATTTATGATTATTATGTGATGGTTATTTATGTTATTTGACTAGTTTGTGTTTGATGTTGTTAATAGTTTAAATGGTTTAGTTCATGTTTATTCAGTTGGGACCAATTGGTTTAATTAGTTGAACTGGTTTAGTTAGTTGTTTAAATAATGTTGTTACTGTAATTTTAATTAATCACCTAAGTAAGTTAATTGACTAGTCTTGCTTAATATAGTCTCGTTATGCATGATACAATACTCGATTAATTAAATTAATTGGTTGATATTATATACCTTGTTACGTAGTTATATTAGTTAGTAATTGTTTATATTATATTGTTAGGTGACGATATTGAAGTGGCATAACTTTGTTTATTTGCTGGCTTGCTATTGGATTATATTGCTATCCAGGTAGAATACACTGACACTATACTCTATGATGTGTTATGAATGAGTGTTAAATTGTGTGTTATGGATGCTGAGCATGATTGATATTATAATGATATTGGTTGGATTGAGTGTTGATTATTATTAGTGGCATGAGCATTGCATTAGTTAATAGTATGATTTATTAAGAGTATTGTTGCATTCATGAGGATGGCCTATACATTGGTTACTGAGAAAGATGTGAATCAGATGTTGTTCTGATATAAAGCCTAGGGTGGTTCTGCAGACCAGGCCTGGTGTCTTATCAGCTATTGAGCTGGTGTTCGGTGACGACCGATAATAGTCTGCCGGGAGGTTCGGTATGGCTGGGTGTTACGGGTTTGAGATTGTGATTGAGATTGAGATTGAGCTCGAGCATATCATTGCATTTGCATATCATAATTGTTGCATTATCTATTTTTGTGTTATCCTACTCAACCGCGAGGTTGACAGTGTATTCGTGTACACCTACGATAATCCGGAATGGGGAGTAGATTCTACAGGTCAGAGACAGATGGATTAGAAGCTTGGGCATGGAGAGAGACATAGCTTGGACCTACTTAGAATTAGATCACATACTTAGATGTTATCAGTTGTACTTTTATTCCTTGCGTAGTAGTTGTAATATCAAAAGTTCAAATTTAATCAGTTTTATGTAAAGTAGTTTGGTTTGTTTTACTTTGTTATTCACTACCTCGGACATTCCGAGATTGTAACAGCTCTATTTATTTGAGAATGTCTTGCTAAAGGTTTTTAAATAAATGGGAGTGTGACATCATTTCCCTTCGTAGTCCTAGGCAAGCGCACAATAAAATCCATCGAAATGCTCTCCCACTTCCACTCAGGTACATCTAGTAGTTGTAACTTCCCTTGCGGCCTCTTATGTTCTCCTTTCACTCTCTGACATACCAGGCATCGAGAAACAAACTCAGCCACCTCCTGCTTCATCTTTGGCCACCAAAATGCTTTCTTCAGGTCTTTGTACAACTTATCCCCTCCCGGATGAACGGAATAAGGTTTAGAATGAGCTTCGACCAAAATCTTTCTCTTCAATTCCTCATCATCAGGCACACACCATCTCCCAGCGAACCTCAAACTATCATCACTATGAACCTCGAACTTAGAATATGGCTCTGCATCACTAGCCTTGTTTACTGCTTCACGCCACTTCTGAATTTTAGGATCACCCTTTTGTCTTTCTCGGATCTTGGAATATAACTTTGGTTCGTTTGTCAAATCTCTCATGGTCTCGCCCTTCCTGATCACAGCAATTCCCATCTGTCCCAACTCACGATACATACTCATTCTCGATCTAGCTGTGCATCAAGCGTGAACAAATTTCCTACTCAATGCATCAGCCACAACATTAGCTTTCCCTTCTTTGTACAAAATCTCCATGTCATAGTCTCCAATAAGCTCGATCCACCTCCTCTGACGCATATTCAGCTCTCTCTGAGTGTAGATGTACTTTAAACTCTTATGGTCATAATACACCTTAAATGTAGCTCTATAGAGATGATGTCGCCACAACTTAAGTGCAAAAACCACTGCTCCCGGCTCCAAATCATGCGTTGGATAATTCTCCTCATATGGCTTCAGTTGTCCAGAAGCATACGCGATCACTCTTCCATTCTGCATCAACTTACATCTCAGTCCCTTCTTAGAAGCATCTGTGTAGACTTCGAAATTTTCACTTCCTTCTGGCAATGTAAGGATAAGAGCTGTAGTAAGACACTCCTTCAGGTCTAGAAATGCCCTCTCATAGCTCTCATCCCAAATAAATCTATTCTCTTTCCGCATCAATGAAGTCATAGGCTTGGCTATCTTCGAGAAGTCTTTCACAAATCTCCTATAGTAACCAGCCGAACCCAAGAAACTTTGAATATCTGCCACATTCTTTGGTCGCTCCCACTTCGAAACGGCTTCAATCTTGCTTGGGTCAAAAGAAACACCCTCTTTAGATACCACATGGCCAGAAAAGCAACTTTCTCGAGCCAAAGTTCGCACTTACTCAACTTGGCATACAGTTGATGATCCCTCAAAGTCTGCAGCACCAAGTTCAAATGCTTCGCATGCTCTTCTCTACTCTTCGAATACACCAAAATGTCATCGATAAACACAACCACAAACTGGTCCAGATAGGGACTAAACACTATGTTCATCAAATCGATGAAAACAATAGGTGCATTAGTCAAACCAAATGGCATCACCACGAATTCATAATTCCCATACCTCGATCTGAACGCAGTCTTGTGGATATCTGCATCTTTGATTCTCAGCTGATGATACCCTGACCTTTAAATCAATCTTGGAAAACACACCAGCCCCACTCAACTTGTCAAAAAGATCATCAATACGAGGTAAAGGATACCTATTCTTGATCGTCACATTATTGAGCTCCCTGTAGTCCACACACAGCCTCATGGTCCCATCCTTCTTCTTCACAAACAACACTGGCGCTCCTCAAGGTGATACACTCGGTCTCACATACCCCTTGCTTCCTAACTCATCCAACTGCTTCCTCAGTTCTTCCAATTCCCTAGGTCCCATGCGATAAGGTTCTTTAGAAATAAGTTCAGCCCCGGGTTTCCGATCAATACCAAAATCTAAGTCCCTCTTTGGCGGTAACCCAGGAATTTCTTCTGGGAACACATCTTCAAAGTCTCTCACAATATCAATATCATTGGCTTGGGGTTTCTCGGCAGACAAGTCTCTCACATGGCACAACAGCATCTCATCACCCCTCTTTAGGCAAGTCTTCAGGGCATTGATAGTTATTAGCTTTAGCTTAGGTTTCACGGAGTAACCCTTGTAGGACACTCTCACTCCCTTCGGTCCTCTCAAGGTAATCTTCCCTTGGTAATAATCAATGTAGGCCTTATACTTTTTCAGTCAATCCATTCCCAGTATCACCTCAAAGCCACCCAAAGGAAACTCTATCAAGTTCGACTCAAAACACACAGCTCCTACTTGGATCATTACATTGGTATAGACTCTATTACAAGATATGGACTCTCCTGACGGTATAGTTACAGAATCGGCTATATTATCATATACATTCAAGCCTATAGCCCTAGCAGGCTCAGCAGAGATAAACGAATGCGATGCACCAGAGTCAAATAAAACAAAAGTAAGAGTGGAATGTACAAGAAATGTACCAGTGACGACATGTGCATCTTGTTCAGCAGCCTCCTTACCCGGAATAGGGTCCCACTCTTCCTGGTTGCACTCTGGTTGACAGATGCAGCTCCACTTTGATTGCTGGCCTCGACAAGATTCTTCTGAAAATTACCATTCCCACTACCTTGGTTTCCCTGATAGCGGTTATGGTTATTATAGTTGCTGTAATTCCGCTGGTAGCTGTTACCCCCGGATTTGTTGTTGCCCGAGTAGCTCGCATTTGGTGTTCTGAAGCCACCACTTTGATTGCCCCTATTATAACTGCTCCCAGCACTCTGAGTTCCAACCCAACAATTGGCTATCTTGTGCCCGTACTTCCCATATTGAAAACAGGTAGGATTTGCACTCCTTGGCCCAGACGTAGATCGATTTCCACCACGATTCCCGTTACCCCCTGGTGCACTGTTAGAAAAGAATGCACGGTACTGATTGTTATTTTGTTTCTTGCTCCCCGAACCCTCAGCTGTAGACTCTGACTTCCTCTTGTCACCTCTTTCTTTCTTCTCCTCCTTAATCATGTTAGAAATTCGCTCAGCCTGCCCAGCCCTCTCATAGACATCTTCAACAGTTGTGGGCTTGGCAGCCAACAACCTCTTCTTAATGTCAGTAGTGAGTCGCTTCTCAAATCTAGCAGCTAGCATCTCAGAAGTATTACCCAGGTCGGCGACGTTCTCCGCCAATTACACGAACTTACTGTGATATGCTTCCACGGTCATTCCCTCAGTCATTTTGAAGGAATCGAACTCAGCTCTCAACTTGCTCTTCACATGCTCCGGCACGAACTTAGAGGATAAAATCCCCTTAAACCCTTCCCAACTCACAAATTCTGACCTAATCTCTTCAGCAGCAGCATTGATCTCCTCTTTGTTGTTACTCCACCACAGCCTAGCTGTTCCCTTTAGGTAGAACACAGCTTGGTCTACCTTGATCGACTCTGGGACAGTCTAGTTCGAAGATACTCTAAAATTCCCGGCACCACTCAGCCAGCAGACTTGGTGCTCCCTCACCATCATATTTGGTTGGATTATGCCTAGAAATGTTGTTACTCATCTTAACTGAGTCGGATTGAGCATTGCTTCCTATCCTGGCTAGTAGAGCAGCATTCATAGCCAGTAAGCGGTCTAATTCCTCTTGTGAAATGTTAGCGGCGCTGGGGTCTTTTCTGGGAGGCATATTGCCACACAAGCGGAAAAATTTATGAGCATCCTAGGTCAATTTCTATCCCATCATGGGTCTTACTAGCATACATAATCTAACATGTAACTTCTTTCACATTGCTAAGTCCTACTCAACATCATATTATATTATAAGTCTACCTAAAGGCTTAGGGATCACATAACCGCATGCTTATCATCACATAATTCAATATCATATTCAAACTCATATATAATACACATGCTGTCATTGCTTAGAAATAACAGTATATATATGCATGTCACTCATCATGTAATATCACTTTCATGCTTCATAGTATATATCATCATCAATCTTTCATATCATAACTTACCTTTTTCTTCACCTGCGGAAACGTTAGTACAATGTGTATATATAACTATCTTGGGTCTTTTTTTACTCGGAACTACCCACACTCTACCTCTCTCAAGGGTAACCAGGTTAGACTGAAAGGGCTAGTGGCTTGGTTTAAGGGGGCCCATAACTCATCCCAAATCCTATGGGACTCCTAACAGTTCCTAGCCTGGGGTTCATTTTATTTAGACTCTGCTTATGTTCATTATTGTCCATTTGGTTTAGGCCTGAGGATCGTTCGCTCTGATACCACTTTGTAACACCCCCATTTAACTAGGAGCCTGAACTAGGACTTCCAGAGTAAATAGGACTGTTACCATCCTGGATAAACCAGGGTAGTAGATAATCACAGGGAAAGAAACACAGTACTTTAAATTATAAAAGGTTACTGAAAACTGTTACAAGGCATAGTCCAACTAAACTTCCAAAGCAACTGAAATATAACAAGTGAACAACTATGAAGAGACTAAGTGATCTAAAGCTAGGCAAGTCCAATCCTTGTCTCTCATCCATTCCCCGTCCTAGTCCACCTGTCTCTGACCTGAAATGTCTACTCCCCATTTCGGATCATTGTAGATGAACACGAATACACTATCAACCTCGCGGTTGAGTAGGATAACACAATAATATAAAATGCAACAAATGTATTATGCAAATGTTATGCCAATGCTGAGCTCAATCACAACCCGAAACAACAATCATAACCCGAAACACCAACCCATATTGATCCTCCCGGCAGAGTATCATCGACCGTCGTCGAATACCAGCACAAGGCTGAAGACACCAAGCCTGGCCTGCAGACCACCCTGGGCTTTATATCAGATCAATCCCCTTATCAATAATGCAAATGCTATGCTCGTGTATGCAATACTAAACAATCAATACTTAAATATCATCCTCATATAAACATGCTTGCATTCACAACACATATTACAACCATTCATGCATATAACTTTCACAGAAAACGGTACCAGTGTATCCTACCAGGAATAGCAAGCTGAGACAAGCAACACCGTCTAGTAATACTCCACCTCGAATTCCGTTCATATAGTATTACTTAATATTAAATTCTACTCATACATTACATGTTATAGCTAATCGTAAACTCACTAAACATAGACTTACTAAATATAGACTTACTAAATATAGCACACGATCTACTATTCAATTATTACTAACTCAATAGCATATACGACTCTTTTAACGATATTACTCATATTCTCAATAATAATAATATAAATATAAAACTTAACAATATACCTCTTAAAAAAAACTAAACCAAATATACCACCATACAATTAATAAAATCTAGTAATAATAACACCATTAAAAATTAATAATAATAATAACAATATTAACAATAAACAACAACAATAACACAACTACAACAATTATCATGAAATACTAGTAATCATAATAATAATAATAATAATAATAGTAATAGTAATAATAATAATAATAATAATAATAATAATAATAATAATAATAATAATAATAATAATAATAATAATACACTATTAATAATTAGTAAATAAACAAAACAAATAATCATAACTTAGTAATCTCACGCCCCCAAAACGCAGCAACCCACGCAACAGACCAGAAACACGAACTCGCATATCAGCCCAAACAGCCTGTTCACAGTCCCGCGCAACCCATGTCTGACACCTACTCCGGCTGCTGACCTCGCCCCTGACACCACCAGGCACACCTCTAAGCCACGGTGGTTCCAGGGGGGAGTGTCTCTGACCGTCGTCGTACCAAACCACCTCCAAACAACCGCATCAAACACCCAGCACAACACGACTTCTTCTGCTTTTGCTTGACTTTATATCAAAATGAAAACTGATTTAAACTCCCACACTACAACCCAAAACCACCGTGACAACAACCCTACAACACCCCTGACTGTACCCTCCCAATTACTATACTCACCCGCGACAACCGATACTGGTAAATTATTCGAACCTACACACTAACACCTACGTTTAAACTCTGTTCTGAAAACAACGAAAACCGAACATATTGTTACACGACTAAACGACTCACGCTGACGGTCAATGATGGTCGACGAAGACCTCCTTATGGTCCCTACATGATTACCACACATCATAGATTATTATTATTAAAAAAAAACAAAAGATTTGACCCCGTTATGCTATTAAAATTACTGAATCAAAAGCAAGAGCAAACACAGGAAACAAAAGGACTCGGGTGAGCGTACCTACTTTCCTGCGTGTTTGAGCAACCCTAAACCACCTTAGACCCACTGTGTGACCCTCCTCCTTGTTCTTTGATGTGGCGGCAGTGATGTGCAAGTGAGAGGCATGCGTTTTGATTAGGTTAGAGATAGGGTTTAGGTAGTTCTTATATGGCCGTATAGGTGTGTTTGTGTGGTGTTTGAGTTGAGCGTGTGTTGATGGTTTCGGTAGCCCATTCGAAGGCTGCTAATTGGCACACAAAACGAGGCCCAAAAGAATAATAAAACACGATTCGACAACCCCGACACTGTACTTAAACCATATAAGGTATAGGAATATTATTCGATAAGTTAATTATCGAATATAAACTATCGACCGTCAACATAATTATTAAGTATTAAAACAACATAAAAAAAAATACGGAGTATTACAACTGGGGTCTGAGCGGGCTTACAAGTTGACATATCGGCACGAGAAAGAATCTCCTCAGTATACTTTTGTTGTTGAAGAAACAGTCCGTGAGCATGGTGAACAACGGCTATACCAAGGAAAAACTTAAGCGGTCCAAGATCCGTCATTGCAAATTCTTTTCGAAACAGAGCCATAATTTCATCCCGGAAAGCGGTTGTTGATGCGGTCAAAATTATGTCGTCAACATAGAGAAGTATATAAGCCACATTTGCACCATTATTATAGATAAATAGAGAATTTTCCATTTTGCTATGCGAAAAACCGATAGAGGCGGCATATGTAGCAAAGAGGTGGTATCATGCACGAATGCTTGTTTGAGGCCATAAAGGGCTTTCGTAATAAGAAGACAAACATGATCGGGTTTAGATTTATCACGAAACCTCGGTGGCTGGTACATGAATATCGTTTTAGCAAGGTGTCCATGTAAGAATGCATTCTTGACATCAAGTTGCTGAATAGGCCATTTCTTGGACACGACAAGGCTAAGAACGGTACGGGTAGTAACGGGCTTGACCACGGGACTAAAAGTCTCATCACAATCGACTCCCACCTGTTGTGACCTGCCATTAACAACAAGACGAGCCTTGTATTGCTCCAAATCACCATTAGCTTTAAATTTATGTTTAAACAACGAAATACAAGAATCGGGCTTTTGGGTGATTCTTTCATAGCGTGATTCCAATTCGGGTCATTAAGTGCAAGAACCGGGCTTTTGGGTTCGGGTGATAATGTGGTTGTTGCGCATAAATCAAATAGGTGTTTGGGTTTAAAAATACCATTTTGGGCGGTGGCGGTTGTCGAAACAACAAGGTAGAGAGTAGACAGATAAATTATTAATGGGACGACAAGGCACTGTTTTAGTACTACAAAGAGAACTAAAAATGCTAAGGCCAAGATGACCAAGACAGCCGTGCCAACTAGTAGCCGGAACAGCAGTGAAAGCATGAGGGTAGGGGATATTGTTGGGCTGGTTCGGGGCATGGATGGGGTAAAGATCTTCTGTGCTATTGCTTCTCATAATCGGCGTCCCCGTCTTGAAATCCTTCACAGTAAAACCAAAAGGGTCAAACTCGATAGAGACATAATTATCGGTAGTGAATTTTTCAACTGAAACCAAATTCCTTATTAGTTTTGGCACATGTAAGACATTGTTTAACTGTAAAGGTGGGTGTGGGCACTTTAGTTTCATAGCACCACAACCAATCATTGGAATCAAGTCACCATTACCGACTACTATATGACGAGAATTGCTCAAATTAGAATAAGAGGAAAGGTTACTGTAACACTCCATGAGAGATTTGTCCCACATCGGTAGAATGAGAGGATTGTGATATATTTATAATAGCTCCCACCCACCACTTAGTAACAAGGCCTTGTGCTTTTGGGCTTAAGTGAGGACAAATAATGGGTTCAAAAGTGCACACCCATCTTATTGGGCTTGTGTTACGACGGTGGCGGGTTGGGTTGTTATAGTTACCATTATTTGAGGTCATGTGCGACGACGCACCTATGTCCATATAATAGTTGTCATCCGGTTGTTGGAGAGAGAGGGCTTGCATCATAGCAGCCATATCCGTCGGAACGAATGCTCCAGAAGCCGAGCTTGGACCAGGCTGAGCAAACTACGTCTGCCCCAGTCTGATTCGGTCTTGGGTCGAGTATTCCCTGCTGGTTCTTAGCGAGAGGACTGGACCACCCAGCTGTGGGATACGGGCACGGTGGCACGCTCCACCCCTGCTGTGGAGTAGATGGTCACGAGTTGAAGGGAAGCCACGTCCATGTACCCTGATACTGCTGATTTCCACCACGACCACCACCATTGTTGCGGCCAGAATTCGAGTTACCACCATTATTATTCTTCCCACGATTCTGCCTGCGATTCTGTCGTCCCTTGCCGCGACCAGAATTTCAGTTACTACTGCCCTTGGAGTTGTGTGAGTTCGAATAAGATTTTGAATCCGAGTCCTTGGATGATTGGGAATCAATGAGGGTCGTGTCAGCCGCTGCGGGTGGAGTTTGAATACGTTGATTACTCTCCTCGAGAGCAAGCATGGACCTGCTTTATAAAAAGGGGGTAAGGGATCCGACTGTTGAATGATAGTGGCAATTACCTTGTACCCTTTCGAGACATGTGTTACCAAATGTAGCACAAGGCGAGTCTTAGAGACCGGTGAACCAACATTAGCGAGTTGGCCCGCAATCATTTTCAAGGCTTGGCAATACGACGACTTATTCAAGTAATTGTCCATATGAGTATTAGTGAATTATTGTTCTAACATGACTACCCGAGAATGTTTATTGTCGTTGAAAATGTCCTTTAGACGATCCTACGCGGCTTGAGCATTGGAGCCGGGTTCGAGAATCGTGTGTAGAAGATCAACGGAGATGGTGCTGTAAATCCACTGCTTGACAATAGCGTCGAGACGAGTCCACTGTCGCATCCGAAGGTGGAACAGTATGGTCGAGTACATCAAAGGTACTAGTCGTGTTCATGAATAACTCGGCCCATGATGCGTAGTGAACGTTCTCGGTTTCAAGCGTGATTTGCACAAAATTCTTGATATTCGAGACGGAGTAAACAGGGTGAAATGAAGATTTGGATGATTAAGGGATGTCGTTCACCATTGTTGTGATTGCGTGAGGCAAAAAACCAAGGAGAAAGAGTAGAAGAGCAAAAGAGAGATCGAGATTAGGGTTGATACCATATAAGAATTATATTTGTCTGAGTTTCCAAGGATTACAAACTGACTATATATACATCAGAATCTCCTAGGTTAGCCAAGATATGCACACTATAAAATAGGAACTGATTACCTAACTTAGATAAGAATATACCATAAACATAGCTAACAAATTACACGTAATAAGGAAAGAATATTGCATACTCTAATAATATACATATTATTCGCCAACTCAGAAAACTTGCTCTAATAACGGCTCTAGAACAAACATCAACATATAAAATGACTCGAAAATGTGAAAAAGATGAGTACTTTTGTAGATGTAAAATGTGGAAAATTAGAATTAATACACGGCTAAAGCAATATTAACTACATTTTGCAAAAATAAGGATTATCGCAAATTTTAGACAGATATATATTATACGACTATAATAATCTTGAAGAAAAATATGAAATATTTTCTTTCTTTTTTTTGGGTACAGATATGAAATCTTCTTTGAGGAAGATAATTTAGGAATAAGACGATAATAGTGAAAATTAGTAAGAATCATTATTAGAAAATTTAACAAATATAATCCCAACTATCACTCTTCTTCTCAAAATAATCCAACTATCAATATTCCCGCAATCATCCTAACTTTCATACCACCCTTCTCAAAATAATTTAGTGTGACTGGTAAGTGTTAAGAAATGTTATGATTATTGCGGGAATATTAATAGTTGAAATTTTTTTGAGAAGAAAAATGATAGTAAAGATTATTTTGAGAAGAGTGGTATGAAAGTTGGGATTATTGCGAGAATATTGATAGTTGAGATTATTTTGAGAAGAAGAGTGATAGTTGGGATTATATTTGTTAAATTTTCCATCATTATTAGGGTTTGAGTTACGCGGGAAAATAATTCACCATTGCTTGACACGTGTACAGTAAAATATTTAATGGTTTCTCTTTTATACTTTTATTTAGATCAATATACAAAGTTTTCCTTACAAAATGTCTTTTAAAATCAAATATAGAAACCAAACTAAAATATTTACACAAACTTTAAATAAAAACTTCTCTTGAAATATTTTTTTTTTAACCACAACGAAAGTTACCTATAAATAAAACAAGAAGACAAAAGAGACTACTCCTATGACGAGTAGGCCAGAGGGGACAAAACATGTCAGCCAAGAAGCCTACTAACAGATAATGCCTAAATATAAGCAACTTAATCTTGGTCCTGACGTGGAAACACACACATGTAAAAATAAAAATAAACACATAAAATAAGAAAAATAGTCCCCCATAACTAACTCATCCTCAAAGATATTCCATAATACTTATACTCTATAATATAATAATGTTGATGAGCCTGGATTAGCCCGGTCAGGACAATTCCTGGTCAGACCTACTTATGCAAGCCAAGCATGTCACTGTCTGGACAAGCTCACATATTCAAGACATACAAAGGTACGATCTTCACTGGAAGAAGTATATTCTTGTCGAGATAAGAGGTCAAGAGTTGAGTAGAATAATGCGAAACTGTCCCTAATCCACCTGCTCTGATCAGCGAAGCAGTAATTGAGTAAAGAGAAGATTTTAGCTCCTACCTTTGAGGAAGACTAAGTAGGAAACCCTAGCAGCAACTAAGATTGTGTGATTGTTAGGTATTAATCCGGAACTCCTATTAACAGGTCAATGGAACGTTGGAGTATCCAACGTTTTAATTAGAAAAACTATATAAGAAGAAGTCATTTGTAAGACACAAATATGTGAGCTAAGCATTATTCCACTTTTTACAAGTTAATACAAGCATTATCTTATACGTTATCAGCATTATTCTATTCAGAGACTGTTCCAATATTCATTCTTCATTTCTGTTTTATTCCATCCTCACGATCTTCTATTATCTCACCAATCACAAATCATACTAGAACTAGATACCCTATCTTATTATACATTTAGTTGGATCATCCCAGGAAAATCCTGCTAAAACAATTGGCGCCCACCGTGGGGCATCTAGTTCATTAAATCTCAAAAATACCAAGCCTCTATCAATATTCTCGCAGAAAATGGCAACACCAACCATAAAAGAGCAACTAGCTATTGCCTTGGATCAAATCAGAGAATTAAATTCAATTAGAGAAAAGGCAGCACAGACACAGGCTGAACATGAGAAAGTCAAGGAATCAGAGTCCAGCCTGAAGAAGAAACTGGAGGATAAGGCATCAGGCTCTAAAACCAAATTTGAGCCTGGAACCCCATTTGTAGGAATATTTCTTAAATTTTCATTAAAGTATTAATCTAATTAATACTGCCAATGATTATATCAAAAGACGATTTGATACAAAAACTATAAATTGAACTAAAAAGGCATGAATATAGAAATAACCTTTAGATCTATTAAGAATCGGCCTAAGAACAACCTAGTAAACCCAAATTTTAATGTAGAAATTCTCCTTAGATTGCACCCAAGATGACCGAGAAAATTGCCCTTCAAGTTACCACCTTGATTACTATTAATTTTGGAGGCTTTTGTTTTTAGGGTTTTTAGATGATGATCAACTAGTATTGAAAATAAGAGAAAACTGTTCTCTTATATTAGTGATTCACACGGTCCAAAAATAATACCCACCGTGTGATTCACACGGCCCAATACTACTACCCATCGTGTGAGTAGTCTTTTTGTTATAGTGTTGTTAAACATGTGGCCTGGTAGACTCTCTTAGAGTTTTCACCTATCCGACTTTCTATTAATATATTTACATATATTTTAATGCATGTAGTCGGAACTAAATATCACATATTAATTTCCGGAGAATATTTTCGGAAATGTAACATAAACACAATTTTAGGAGAACGTTAATTGATTATCTTATAATTAATTAACCTAATTATATTATTCTAAAATATCATATATTAAAGTGTATATAATTAATAAATATAACATTTATATATTTGTTAGAATTAACATTTAATTCATTTCTCCTAATTATTATTTAATCACATTAAATGTTTATTATCTATCTAACTACATTTAATTAAGTTTGGCATTTACGTAATTATACCAATATATAATCACATTTCTCAGTGCTATCCTATAGGTATGACTTTTAGGGATCAGCTGATTACCGCCATCATATGACAGTAACGTCAAACTTCTAGTAAGCCAACCGTTACCGATAAACGTTAACCAACTGATTAATATACTAAGTATTCCCGTGTGATCCTGTAAAAGATTTATTCAAATAATCACATACTATGGAGGACATTTACTCCAACAATCTCCCACTTGTCCTACAAGTGTGTGTGCGATTACGATTCTCATATCCATAAATTTCTCCCACTCAATGGAAGACAAATTGCAAAGTCTTACCTTACAAGTTCGTATCTCCCAAGTAATCATATCAAGAGCGGTTTCCTCGACTAGAGAGTAACATAGCTGATATACGAATCATATTCGAGCATGGCCATGCATTTAAGTTACTACTCCTCGAGTGGCCCTGAGAATATATATGAAACTTGATAAAGGCTGGATATTTTCCTTGACTTATAACCTGCCGATGGAAGCACAGCATGAAATGGCCTAGTAAAAGTCCGATTGGCCTCCTTTTACGGTGCCACCCATGATAGAAAACTAAACCACCCAAAACTGCCTATATTCCAGGAAATAAGCAATGGTCAAAAGAACCGACTTTATGAATCACAATAGACGTCCTATCCAC
Organism: Silene conica; assembly: GCA_029255685.2. Lineage (NCBI taxonomy): Eukaryota > Viridiplantae > Streptophyta > Magnoliopsida > Caryophyllales > Caryophyllaceae > Silene > Silene conica. Next base: position 62,134,345 of record CM055311.2, on the reverse strand, counting down.
GACCAGACACCCAATGTATCTTAACATTTAGGACTCTATGTAGTGGTCACCATGTCCTATGCGGTATCAGATACCCATATTTGTTATTGATCAGTCAAGCGTTTGACTTATGGCATATTTAACCATCCATCCTTCAACTAACAAAATAATCACCTGAGTTATCAGCTCATTGTGGTGTTTACGGACAAAACAAACATATAAAGTAAAACAGTTCACTTTGTGGTGTTCAAAATTGTCATACAATCCACATGAAATACAATATAAAGAAATTCAATGATTTTATTAAATGGTAATTGAAATGATCAAATATCAATCAAATAATATCTAATACAACTCCGGAACACGTTTTATCCCCATGGATGTGATGTGCCCTTCATGTTGTTATCCGTTCCAATCTTGCACAACGCTATCTCCTTTTGCTCCACGTAATCTCTTATTAGATGAGCTTTTCTGAGTACATGTCTAGATTTGTTACTAGACTTAGGCTCATTAGCCTGGAAGATAGCACCACTATTATCGCAATAAAGGATAATTGGATCTTTCACACTAGGTACTACTTTTAGTCCTTATAAGAAATAATGCATCCAAATAGCTTCCTTTGCAGCTTCGGAAGCTGCCATGTACTCAGACTCTGTTGTAGAATCTGCTGTAACGCTTTACTTTGAACTCTTCCAGCTGACTGCTCCACCATTAAGAGTAAAGACAAAACCCGACTGAGATTTGGAATCATCACGATCGTTTTGGAAACTAGCAGATGTGTAACCTTTAGCACATAGCTCCGTGTCGCCACCATATACCAGAGCCCTGTCCTTAGTCCTTCGTAAGTACTTAAGGATGTTCTTGACGGCCATCCAGTGACTTTCACCTGGATCTTTTTGGTAACGGTGACCATATTCAATGCATATGCCACGTCTGGACGTGTGCACATCATGGCATACATGATCATCCTACTGCCGAAGCATAACGAATCTGACTCATGCGTTCAGTTTCTTCCGGTGTTGTAGGTGATTGAGTCTTACTTGGATGTACCCCATGAACAACAGGAAGGTAACCCCTCTTGGAGTTTGTCATACTGAATCTGTCAAGAATTTTATCTATATAATCTTCTTGACTCAATGCTAACATCTTTTTCGATCTATCTCTATAGATACGGATGCCTAGAATCCTTTGTGCCTCACCCAAATCTTTCATTTTGAAATGGTTCTTTAACCATGTCTTAACCGACGAGAGCATGGGAATGTCGTTTCCAGTCAGTAGTATGTCATCTACATACAATACTAGGAACACGATTTTGCTCCCACTTGACTTGATATACAGACATGGTTCCTCGACACTTCGAATGAATCCGTTCTGTTTTATCACGTCATCAAAACGATGATTCTAACTCCGTGATGCTTGCTTAAGTCCATAGATGGAACGCTTAAGCTTGCACACTTTCTTAGGATTTTTAGTTTCTATGAAACCCTCAGGCTGTATCATATACAATTCTTCTTCCAAAAACCCGTTTAGGAAGGCGGTTTTCACAACCATTTGCCAAATCTCATAATCATGAAATGCGGCTATCGCTAAGATAATCCGAATAGATCTAAGCATTACAACTGGAGCAAAAATCTCATCATAGTGCAACCCTTGTACTTGAGTGAAACCTTTTGCTACCAATCGTGCTTTATAAACATCTGGTTGTCCATCTAATGCGCGCTTTATCTTATAAAGCCATTTGCACTGAAGGAGTCTCACCTTCTCAGGCAAATCAACCAAATCCCATACTTGATTCTCGTGCATGGAATCTATTTCGAACTGCATGGATTCGAGCCATAGCATAGAGTCAGAACAGGTCATGGCTCCTTTGTAAGTGGATAGTTCGTTACGCTCAAGGAGTAAAATGTTTTCTACACTACCCTCCTCAACCATACCAATGTATCGGTCTAGGGGGTGAGAAACTCGAACCGACCTCCTAGGTTCCTCTAGAATGGATACCATAGCAGATGTGGAAGGAACACTTTCTTCCATCATACTGTAGGTATCTGGTTCTTGAACCTCTGACAAATCAAAAGTCCTACTGCTTTGTTTGTTCGAGAGAAACTCTTTCTCTAAAAACTTTGCACTAGCCGCAGCAAAAACTCTTTGTTCAGTAGGTGAATAAAAGTAGTGACCAAAAATTCCTTTCGGATAACCTACAAACTAAGTCTTGACTGCTCGTGGGCCTAGCTTGTCTTCGTGTCTCCACTTGACATAAGCTTCACAGCCCCAAACCGAATAAAAGACAAGCCAGGAACTTTTCCTTTCCACATCTCATATGGAGTCTTGTCCGCTGCTTTAGTCAGATTTTGGTTAAGTATTAGAGTAGCCGATTGAAGAGCAAATCCCCATAATGAATCAGGCAAAACTGTGTGACTCATCATGGATCGAACCATATCCAATAAAGTTCGGTTTCTCCGTTCGGATACACCATTTAATTGTGGTGTTCCAGGTAGAGTCAATTGTGATACAATACCATGGTCTTTTAGGTGTTGATCAAACTCAGTCGAAATATATTCGCCACCACGATCAGATCCAAGTGCTTTAATCTTCTTATCCAATTGGTTCTCAACCTTGTTTTGGAATTCCTTGAACTTGTCGAAGGATTCACTCTTATGTTTCATCAAGTAGACATACCCGTATCTACTCAAATCATCCGTAAAAGTGATAAAATATCTATAGCCGTCTCTTGCTGTTATTGTCATAGGACCACACACATCTATATGTATGAGTCCTAAAAGATCACTAGCTCGCATCCCAATACCTTTAAAGGAAATACGAGTTATCTTTCCGATGAGACATGATTCACACGTACCAATTGATTCGTAATGAAATGGTGGTATTGTCCCATTCTTAATGAGTTTCTCTACGCGTTTTTCATTGATGTGTCCCATTCGACAGTGCAATAAATACGTTTTAACCTTTTTATTATTCACATGATAAACCTCGGTGGTTTGGTCTAAAACATATATTCCGTTTATGGAAACAACTTTGTCATAAATCATATCGTTTAATGAAAAAGTACAACAGTTGTGTTTAATATTAAAACAAAATCCTTCCGTATCCAAAACATAAATAGAAACAATGTTTTTCGACAAACTAGGAACCAAATAACAATTATTCAGAAATAACTCAAAACCACTAGGTAGTTTGAGTAAATAAGTTCCTATGGAGACAACTGCAACCTTTGCTCCATTTCCAACGCGAAGGTCTACGTCCCCCTTCTCAAGTTTGCGGGCGTCCCTTAAACCCTACAAGTGATTACATAAGTGAGAACCACAACCAGTATCAAATACCCATGTTGCTGAACTTGCATGGTTTATTTCAATCATATGAATAAACGAAGATATACCTGTAGTTGTCACACGTCCAGCCTTGATATCATCGAGGTACTTAGGGCAGTTTCTCTTACAATGCCCGGACTCGTGGCAATGGTGACACTCTTCCTCTTTTCCTTTGCCCTTAGCTTTGTCCTTTGAGTTACTGGTCTCACCAGGTCCACTCTTGGGCTTAGGCTGCTGCTTCTTCTTGAACTGTGGCTTATTAACATTTAAGGGAGCCTTTGCCTTTCTTTTCCCCTTCCAATTAGATTGTATGACGAGGACGTCCTTCTTAGCACTCCCACTCAAATTGAGATTCTTCTCAGCTTGCACGAGTTGAGAGTGGATTTCATGAAGACTTTTCTTCATATCATTCATGTTGTAGTTCACCCTGAATTGGGTGAACCCATCATGAAAGAGTGCAATATACGGTCTACAATGACCGACTCCTCAATCTTGCAACCAAGAGACTCCAGAACTTCCACATTCTCAATCATCTTAAGGCGGGAGTTCTGATTATAGGAGACGTGGTCCATGAAGGAGCGTAACCACGACTCCCTTGTGAGGGTGGCACTAGGGCTCGGAGTTGCATTTGGATTAGACATTTTAAAAGCAGATTTGAAATGATCTACAAATGAAAAAATAAATAAACATGAGTAATCATCGAATTTAAAATCTTTTAATCAAAGATAAATAACATAATATAATCGATCTCACTCAAAGAATTATATAATGTATTCCAAGACCCAAATCCCGATTTGGTTAGTTAACCTTTTAACTGGTTCTACACTAGAACTCTCAGTTGACAAATTTATTAAATTTATCTTTTAGTCCACAATGACTTCAAGAACTTGATTGAATCATTGTGTTAAGTTCAACTAGGTCACAACACACTACTTACCCGAGGTAGAATGGGTCAATATGGAGATAACAACAGGTCTTATATGCCCACCGACGAACAAGGGATTCATAGTGGTTTTGACTTAGAAAGGCTAATTTCTCAATTTTACGTAGAGTGAGATCCCATCATCATTTTAAACTCATTTAAGTGAACTATTTTAGGTGAGTAGGAATGAGTGATGGCAAATATAAAACATCATATGTCAAAATGCAAAATAATCTGCATGAGTCATTTTACATGCATATAGGTGGTTTGGTTTAGGCGGAATATAATGACATGCAATATGCAAGCAATGAAGAGAATAAAACATAAAATCCTACTGTGGCATATCCTATGAAAAACAGTAAATACAACTTGGGAATCCAATCACATGGAACCGGGAAGCTTCGTCGGATCACCGTTCTTCATCTTGTGATGTAAAATGGACATGGTACTGGAAATGAATGCTTCAATCTCCTCTTCTTCTTTATTCTAAGCTATTACAATGAAAATCCTATTTACATTTAATCTAAAATAAAGAATAAATAAATTACAATGGGAAGATGCAAGATCTCATAAAATACATCACCTGATTACTTTCCATCATTACCGAAAAGTAATCCAAAAACTAAGGCCACGCTAGATTACATTATTAAATATTACAACAATTGCCAAAATAAATAAAAACTTCATTGTAAAGCAATATCATTAACAACATAATAAAAACATTCATAATGCAATATTATCCAAACCACCATTAAACTAAGAATGTGAAAATTACATGTCATACATGTAAATCATAATCCAATTAAATTCTAAACAGTTTTAGAATCTAGTGAGTATCATCAAATTAGATATAATAAACATTTTAAAATAAATAAATGATTAAATAATCGAAAATTATCAAATAACTCTCGTTTAATTTTTCTTTTTCTTGGTACCTCACGGCATAGGGGCTGTTTTAATTTTTTTTTTTTAAAAATTGATTTGTCATAATTATAAATCATCATTTATAAATTAGTCAATACAAATATTATCCTATAATATAAATAAAAACGAAAACAAATCAATAAACCCTAATATCATATTTCTTGGTTTTAACACCCTTTTTATTATCTTTATACATTTGTTCTAATTATAAATCTATATTTATAATTTAGTTAATATAAACATTATCATATAATATTAATAATAACATAAACAACAAATCACAAATAAGGGCCGAAAAAAATTAAAACTCACGATTAAAAAAGAAAAACTCACGTTTTTTTTTTAAAATATACAATTACACATATTATCAAATAATAACATGTAAATTGACATCTTCATAAGAAATTATACTATTTCCTTAAATGGTATAATCAAGGTAGAAATAGATTTTGGTAACTTTACTAATTCGTGAATTTTCTTAAAATTACTCATAGTAGCACAAAAATCATCTCATGATTTATGTGTTATAGTTCTAATCATATTAGATCTGAAAAATTACAAAATATTATCATTAAGATTAATCTTTAAAATCACATGATCAGTATTCATTCATCTTAACAATTTAAAATAAACAAAACTAATCTTTAAACTAATTATGTCGATTGGTTTTTTAATAATCATTGATCTACTTCAATATTATGTATATCATCACATGACAATTATTTTAACAATTAAAATAACAAAACCAAAAATTAAAAGACAAAAAAATTACCAAAAAAGTAAAAAAACGAGAAACGAAAAAAATTTGAACCGTGTAAAATTGTCGTGAGGAAGAGAAGAAGAAAAAAATGTCAATTTAATTCTCAGTTATTATCAGAACGATTTTTGAATCCGGCTTTGATACCACTTGTAGGAATATTTCTTAAATTTCCATTAAAGTATTAATCTAATTAATACTGCAAAGGATTATATTAAAAGACGATTTGATACAAAAACTATAAATTGAATTAAAAAAGCATGAATATAGAAATAACTTTTAGATCAATGAAGAATCGGCCTAAGAACAACCTAGCAAACCCAAATTTCAATGTAGAAATTCTCCTTAGATTGCACCAAAGATGACCGAGAAAATTGCCCATCAAGTTACCACCTTGATTACTATTAATTTTGGCGGCTTTTGTTTTTAGGGTTTTTATTAGATGATCAACTAGTATGGAAAATAAGAGAAAATTGTTCTCTTATATTAGTGATTCACACGGTCCAAAACTAATACCCACCGTGTGATTCACACGGCCCAATACTACTACCCACCGTGTGAGTAGTCTTTTTGTTATAGTGTTGTTAAACATGTGATAGACTCTCTTAGAGTTTTCACCTATCCGAACTTCTATTAAAATATTTACATATATTTTAATGCATGTACTTAGAACTAAATATCACATATTAATTTCCGGAGAACATTTTCGAAAATGTAACGTAAACACTATTTTAGGAGAATGTTAATTGATTATCTTATAATTATTTAAACTAATTATATTGTTCTAAAATATCATATATTAAAATGTATATAATTAATAAATACAGTATAACATTTATATATTTGTTATAATTAACATTTAATTCATTTCTCCTAATTATTATTTAATCACATTAAATGTTTATCATCTATTTAATTACATTTAGCTAAGTTTGGCATTTACGTAATTATATCAATATATAATCACATTTCTCAGTGCTATCCTATAGGTGTGACCTTTAGGGATCAGCTGATTACCGCCATCATATGACAGTAACGTCAAACTTCTAGTAAGCCAACCGTTATCGATAAACGTTAACCAACTGATTAATAAACTAAGTATTCCCGTGTGATCAAGTAAAAGATTTATTCAAATAATCACACACTGTGGAGGACATTTACTCAAACACCATTCTCCTCCATCATCAAGAATATCAACTTTTACAGCTATGCAACCTCGGAAAAGACTCCAACCCCTGGTCAGGAGGACGACACTGATACAGGAGAATTTGTGTAAAATATTAGGAGTTGGAACTCATGTGGTATGCTCAAAAATAATATAGAAAAGTAGGATATGATTTATGGAAGATGTGTGTTAAGAGACAATAAACTTCTCATATTTATCATGATTTATTAGCACCATAATCTCATATTTATCATGATTAATTACCACCATAATCACAAAGATAGTAGCAATACCACCACTATAAACATGAAGTTAATAACTATAATCATGTGCAAGTAGTGGAGAAAGTGTAGATATTCTCTTACGAGATAATGATTTCTCTATAATATAATGTAATATATATAACATTACTAGCGTTTGCATTAATTTCAAGAGTGTGTGATCAAAAAATATTTTTAATCTCATAAACACTTTTACAAGTAAGCTCAAACACACATTTAGGCTATGTTATTTCTGACTTTTCAAAACTGAGCTGAACTGAACTGAACTGAATGAAGCTGAAGCTGAACTGAACTGAACTGAATTGAGCTGAACTAAACTGAACTGAACTGAACTGAACTAAAATGAGCTGAGTTGAACTGAATTTAATTGATCTAAACTGGACAGTACTGAACTGAACAAAGCTGAATTTAATCGAGGCAAACTCAACTGAACTGAATGAAACTGATATTGATAGAAGTGAATGAAATTTAGTGAAACTGAACTATACAACTAAATAATAATTATAATAATAAGTTTTGTCTGATTAATAAAAATTTGTGGTTTTTAAAATAATAATAACAATAATAATAATAATAATAAAATTATTAATATAATATTAAGAGACATTAATTGTTATTATATATGAACATTTGTAGGTAAATATTATTTGATAGATTAAGGATATTCGAATAAGCTTGGGTATTTGTCTTCTATTAGCCATCCAAACGTTAGAAACCATGTGCCTGAATATAAGGAAGCACATCCTAGCCGAATATTTGAACATTTCAACTATCGACATTCATCTTTGAGGGTGACGGTTGCAATGGCGTTTGGTCAACTGAAGAGAATGTGGAATGTGTTAAAAAAAAACATGCCACAAATGACAACGAAATATCAAATTTCAATTATCGTTTCCGCTTTTACACTTCATAATTTTATTCAAATGCATAAACTTGGTATGTCAGTTATACAACATCAAAGTACTATTGAAAAGACAGATTCAAGCATGGATGATAAAGAACGGAACAAATTCATGGAGAAAGTTCGAAAAAAAAATTGTAGAACAAATAAGGCTTGCTATTTGTGTCCATAATGACCACGATAATGAAGCATATCAAGACGATATGAAAGCCAATAACGAAGCAACATAATATAAATGTTGCCTTTTGTGTTAATGATATCTATATTTTCAAGATTATGATTTTTGATTGTGTTAACAAATATTACTATTTGAATGTTTTCAAATTTTATTTCTCAAGTACCTTTTTTTCTTTTTGTCTCCTATTTTTCACTAATAATAATAATAGTAACAATAATAATAATTGATGATTAATAAAAATAAAAATAATAATAATAATAATAATAATATTAATATTAATATTAATATGCATATGCATATGCATTGCACTATCACCTATTTGGCTGCTCAAGTTACTTTTCATAGTACTTTTATTTATGCTTTCAATAATGCTGCTGCTAGACGTGATCTTTGGCAAACTCTTACTGATTTTGCTCAAAATTCTTATGAGCCATGGGTTTGTAGGGGCGATTTCAATGTTGTCCTTAACTCTTCTAATCGTACTGGTGGTGTTACTTACCCCCAGTCTGTGATGGCTGATTTTTGTGATTGCTTAGCTAATTGTAGCCTTGTGGATCATTATGCTACCGGGGTTCATTACACTTGGTCTAATCACCAAGCTCATGCTATCAAGTGGGCTAAACTTGATAGAATTTTGGTTAATCCTTACTGGTCTCACTCTTTTACTTCTACTGCTTTGTTTTCTGCTGCAGGAGTCTCGGATCATTCTCCTGGCTTTCTTCATTTGAATCTTACTCCTTACAGGATCAATAAGCCCTTCTGTTTCCTAAATTGTTGGGTCTACTCTCCTGGATTTCTGGATTATGTTCAAAATGGTTGGGCTACTCATGTCATAGGTGATAAGATCGGTATGTTTTTCTCTCGTCTCAGATCTCTAAAGGTTGGGTTTCGTGAGCTACATAACTCTACCTTTAAGAGCCTGTGGGCTCAAGTTAAGGCTTCCATGGCAGCCCTCTTGCATTGTCAGCTTCAACTTCAGGAGGATCCTTTTAGTCATGATCTTCTTGCTCAACAGCATCAGCTTAGGCAACTCTATATTCGATTGAGGAAATCTGAGGCTGCCTTTCTTATCCAAAAAGCTAATCTTCATACTCTTATGCTTGACGATTCTAACACTCATTATTTTTATTCTAGAATTGCTAAGAGGAAATCAAGTAGCTCTAGTGGCTCCATTTATGATACTGATGGGAAGCAGTGCACAGGCCCTAAAGAAGTTGTTGCTGCTTTTATTAGCTATTATAGTGCTCTCCTTGGAGCTACTAATTAGGTAACTGATATCCCTGCTTATCTTTTCACTACTAATCTTTTTGCTCCCTCTATTCATGATGCCCTTACTGCTACTGTTTTGGTTAAGGAGATAAAGGATGCCCTTTTTTCTATCAATCATAATAGTAGTCCTGGTATTGATGGATATGGTTCTGGTTTTTTTTAAGAATGCCTGGGGGATTGTTGGTCATGATTTTTGCATAACTGTGCAGGATTTTTTTTCGTCATAGCAAAATGCCTTAAGCTGCTAACAGTACTCTTATCACCCTTATCCCTAAGAGTCAAACTCCAAGGAATGTCACTAGCTTTAGACCTATCTCATGTTGCACTGTCTTCTATAAAACCATTACTAAGATCTTGGCTAATCGTTTGGGATTTTATTTGGGGGATGTGATTGGTATGGAGCAAGCTGCTTTTGTTACAGGGAGAGATATCTTTGACAATTCCTCTCTTGCCCATGAGTTAGCCCAGAATTATACTAGGCATCATATTACCCCCAGATGTATTGTCAAAGTAGATATTAAGAAGGCTTTTGACTCTGTTAATTGGGCTTTCTTGCATCAATGTCTGATTCTTTATTGGTTGCTTGAGTTGTTTATCAAATGGATCATGGCATGCGTTACTTCCCCATGGTACTCCATTAACATTAATGGTTCTATTGAGGTCTTCGTCAAGGTAATCCTCTTTCACCTTATCTGTTTGTCCTTTGTATGGGTTTTCCTATCATCCTAAGTGTGTTAAGTTGAAGCTTACTCATTTAGTTTTTGCTGACGATTTGCTTGTCTTTATTCGAGGAGATGTTCCTTCTGTGAAGGTTGTGGCTGCTTGTCTTAACAGGTTTGCTAGTTATTCTGGGTTGGTTGCCAATCCTATGAAAACCTCAGTTTATTTTGGTGGTGTTCACCCTTATGTGAAGCAGCAGATCCTTGAGCAAACTGGTTTTACTGAGGGTGATTTCCCCTTTAAATACCTTGGTCTCCCCTTGTTCACTTCCAAGTTAATTCATTCTATGTTTAACCCTCTTCTTTATCGTATTCGGGATAGAATTAGTACTTGGTCTCAGCACAAAATTACTTATGCTGGTAAGATTCAACTAATTAATTCTGTCATTTTTGGTATGAGTAGTTTTTGGGGTGCTTGTGTCCTTCTTCCCAAGGGTGTAGTCAAACGTATTGCTAGGCTTTGTAAAAACTTTATTTGGGGTCTTGATAACACTAGGCGCAGGTTTGTTTTCCAGAGCTGGGCTGATATGAGCACTCCCCGTGAGGAAGGTGGGATTGATATCAAAGAATTCTTGAGTTGGAATAAAGCAAAAGCAGTGAAGTGGATTTGGAAACTTGAAACTCAACCTCATTCCATATGGGTGCAATGGATTCATGCCTATGTTCTTAAAGGGGAATCTATTTGGGATGCTAATCCTAATGCTGCCTCTTCTTGGTACTGGAGGAACATTCTCACCATTAGGAATGATCTTGTGAACTGTTTAAGTGTTGGTGCTGCTAAGGAGAGTACCAGTGCTTTGTCTATGTTTGATACTGCCCACTTTTATGAGATATTTCGCACTCATAAGGTTGCTGTCAGTTGGTTCAAGACCATTCATGTTATGGAAGCTTACCCCAAACACAGATTTATCGCCTATCTTGCTGTCCAGGAAGGCCTTTCTACTGTGGACCTTATCATTAGTCGTGGGATGCAATGGGTTAATCGATGTAGCCTCTGTCTTAATGCTGCTGAAACTAACACCCATGTCTTCTTTTCTTGTAGTTTCTCAAGTCACATTTGGAGTACTGCCCAGCGGTAATACAATTTCTGTACTGGTACTTATGATCTGCTTGAAAATATGCTATCTATTTCCAACAGTTAGCTGGCTCAAGAAGCGTCGTAGATGCTGCCTGTTTAGCACCATATACTTGCTTTTGCAAGAGTGAAATGCCCGCATCTTCAAGAGCTTTCGCAGGACTGAAGAACAGATTGTGCACGATATAGTTGGGCATGTTAATCTTCGTATGCTTCACTCATCATTTGGCCTTGATAAAGCTTCTGTGCGCCATCAATTGTATTGAGTTAGCTTCTTAGTGGGTTATAATTGTGGTGCTAGTTTGGTAGGCTGTTACTCTGATTGTAACACCCCCATTTACCTAGGAGCCTGAACTAGGACTTCCAGAGTAAATAGGACTGTTACCATCCTGGATAAACCAGGGTAGTAGATAATCACAGTGAAAGAGACACAGTACTTTAAATATAAATGGTCAACTGAAAACTGTTGCAAAACAGTCCAACTAAACTTTCAAAATGACTGAAATAAAATAAGTGTACAACTGTGAAAGAGACTAAGTGATCTAAAGCTAGGTAAGTCCAATCCTTGCCTCTCCTCCAAGCCCAGTCCTAGTCCACCTGTCTCTGACCTGAAATGTCTACTCCCCATTCCGGATCATCGTAGGTGAACACGAATACACTGTCAACCCCGCGGTTGAGTAGGATAACAAAATAATATTAATAATGCAACAATTATGATATATGCAAATGTCATGACATGCTCGAGCTCAACCACCATCTCATTCTCAAACCCTTGCACCAACCAATACCGAACCTCCCGGCAGAGTATAGTCGGCCGTCGCCGAACACCAGCATAACAACTGAGGTCACCAGGTCTAGTCCTGCATAACTAGCCTGGGCCCAATAATATCTCGTAATCTCAACTCCGTATCCAATGCATATGCCATGCTTATGAATGCAATATAAGAATGTTCAACCAATATATAAAATTCTCATAATAATCACACTTGTATCCACATCATACAATACACATACATTCATAACACGTTATAGATCATGGTACAGTGTATCCTACCTGGAATAGCAGCTGAAGACTAGCAAACACCGTCTAGTAATACTCCACCTCGAATTCCGTTCCTATAATATTACTTAATATTAAATTCTATTCATTCAACCAACTAATTATAAACTGACTAACCACTGACTTACCAAACATAGTATTACTAAATATAGTACGTACCAAAATAGCATTCAACGTTAAACAATTATTACTAACTAATTAGAAGTTACTAATTAAAGACTTGCCAATTATAAACTTACTAAATTTAGCATACGACTGAACGTAAAGGATTATTATAACTTTACTAGCAATAACGATATAATTAATCATGAATAAACACAAAGTCCAATTATAACTTTAACCTTAACACTTACTAAAATTAATTAGTAAAAGTACAACACTATTAATGTTTTATCATACCATCTTCATAATGCTAATTACACAACATCTACTAGTATTATTAACCAATAAAATTAACAATAGACTTATACTAATTAGTATTCATTAACACCTACAAGCAAACAACCAACTCAATATACTCAAAACACACAACCAAAACACGCAAAATAGGCCAACAATTCAGACCCATAAACAGACCAAACCAGACCCCCTGACCCGCGCAACCAGCCTACCGCTGACTCCTCACGCCTCCCCTGACCTCGCCCCTGACACCACCGTGCTTGCCTCTGAGCCACGGTGGTTCCAGGGAGGTGTCTTTGGCCGTCGACCTTCCCAAACACCACCAAACGACCGTAAATAAAACCCAGAACCACCACCGTTACTCTGTTTCTCACGCGACCACCCAAACGAAGCCTGCCATAAAATCGACACCAACCACCCATCTCCACCACGACAACCACCATTCAACCACCATGATTACACTCTACAAAACAGACCCTACTAAGTATATAAGACAAACGCACAAGAGTAAACGAATTCGACTGCAACAATCGTACGTTCATAGTTTCTGATCAGACGATAAAACATGTTCATGAAACAGCAGACAAACGACTCCCACTGGTGGTCTATGGTGGTCAACGACGACTCCACAGGGGTCAAAAACATATCTACTAACATCATAGATTGCTACTAAACAAAGAATTACAACTTCTACAGTAAAAGGTGACTGGATTAAGCGAATCAAAAGGGAATGGAACAACTGCGAAAACAGGAATTGTAGTGAACTTACTCTCTTCCTGGTGTAAACGGCGGCCTTAGGATCCTTAATCCACCGTGCAAAACCCTTCTTCGTAAACTCCAAAGTGGCGGCAGCAAAGTTGTGAGTGTTTGTGTGATGATAGGTCAATCAAACTAGGGTTGGGGAAGGGTTATAAGTGACGGCTTGGAGGGTGGTGTATGTGAGTTTGCACGCTGGTTGTATATTTCGTGCATGAGCTTAGGGTTTGCATGCCTTTCAAGGCCCAAGTCATAAAGCTAAGACGGTTTTACTACTTACTTGTAGACTCGATAAACTTATAATACTTATTCCATAAACGATTATCGATTCTTAACGTTTAAATAATTTAAATAAAAAACGTTGCCCTAACTAAAAAAACGTAAAACACAATAAAACACGATAAAATACGTAGTATTACACTGATTGTTTACCATCTTGCACTGAACCAGTTTTTCAACACCACATTTTTTAAATGTGGTGTTTTTCTGGTCTTTTTTTCCTTTTTAAAGGTTTTTTTTGAGGGGGCTATTCTGGTCTCCTTTGTAGTTGGGTATAGGGTCTTGTATCTTCACATTAATTATGATAAATGAAAGTTCCTTTGCTTTTCTGCAAAAAATAATAATAATAATAATAATAATAATAATAATAATAATAATAATAATAATAATAATAATAATTTGCGCTGAACATAATAAAGCCGAACTGAACTGAACTGAACTGATCTTAGTTAAATGAAGTTGAACTGAACTAAACTAAATGAAGATGAGCTAAACTGAACTGAATTAAACTAAATTGAGTTGAGCTAAAAATAGGTCAGCAAAACAAGGCCTTAATTAGATCGCGTTATCACAAATTATAGCAGCTTACACCTAATTACTATTAACTAGTTCTGTCCCCCGTGAAAATCACGGAGTTGTTATGGACATCATTTTTGTTTCTTTTTTTTATTAAAAGTAATGTCTGGCGAGATAGGAGAAATGATACTTTTTGAGCTCGGGGACAAAAACGCATGAACACTATAAGGTGAAAGCGGGCGATATTGTAATATCAAAGGGACAAATGAGGTTTTTTAAAAATGGAAAAAATATAAAAGTTATTGCTATCTCTAATTTGCATGCCACCCTTAAGAGAATACTACACTATGCAATGAGTTACGTAATATTAAAGGGACACTTGATGGTTTGGACTTGTTTCTTCGCATAATTGTTTCTGTTTCAAACTCATCTACTCGTCTGCTCCTGCATGTTTCATACAGAGTTTTTCATTTGCAAGCTCTATTCCATATTACGCTATATTTTTTCCTTATTGCTACTTCATGTAAAGGGAAAAAAAGAAATATTGTTTTCTACATACAACAACTACCAAATGAACTTTGGAGAAAATAAAAAACTCAACAATGAAATATTCATATTATAACAAAAATATATCAAAAGCTTCAAGAAAGACGGATATTTAGCTAGTGTTTCGACTATCTCACATCCATTTTATGATGTTGTCATGTGCTACGAATACTTTATAAATTGTACACGAATGAACCCTACAAATAAAAATACTATATGTCAGAAAATGCATGAAATTATATGTCAACAAAATCCATAAAGTAGACGGGAAAAAAATAACGACAACAACTTTGAGCATTCGGTAATTCTCAATCGATTTTAATTTACAAAAGGAAAAGTGTGGAATTATTTATCATATGTCGAAAAGGTGCAACTTGGCATGTAGTATCCCTTAACATGCATTTTTTTTTTTATAATATTGTATAGATAGATAGATTTCTTATATAAGATTGACATGTGATAATTTTTTCCTATTTATGTTACCTTTTAGGACCTTAATTGATTTATTAACATGCTCTATTACAAAAACAATCAACTAAAATGTCAATTTTAATTAAAAAATATGAAACTTGGATTAAAATTTGTAAAGATTAGATCATTAACTAATGAAATATATATTATATGTACAATTAATTTAAGAATAACGATGATATAATAACATTTATTGTACTAAATTTTAGTAAAATCTATGTATATGTAGAAGGGTAGTTTAGTAATTGGTTGTGAGGTGAGGTGGCATCATAACATAGTAGAAAATTAAAATACTTGACAATAGGGTACTCAACATGCCTTTTAATATTATATAAATATACTTCCTCCATTTTTATCCAAATACCATATTTGTTTTTTGTACACTATTCACCAATCAACTTTCAATCTCAATTTTCTCTCAATACGTAAGAAAAAATATATTCATGTGTAGTCTTGTTTAATTCGTCTTTACGAGTACATTGAAAATATATAACTTTTATAATTTTTACAAATACGTTGTTAAAGATATGAAGCACGCAAAACTTGCGTTGGCAAACGTGATAAAGCAAATAGGGTATTTGGATAAAAATGGAGGAAGTAGATTCTATAAAAGTGGAGCAGGGCCGCCTTGCCAAACTCCCAAGTCCAAACCCTCCAATCTTCCTATAAATATCATTCACGCATACGGCCATATATCATACATTTCAAAAATCATTAATTTACAGAATTTCTGAACCAAATAATCCCATTTCTAGTCATTCTAGTTATGACCAATTCGAAGATAACTCTACTTTCCTTAATACTCCTCATTTCCACCTTAACCACATCTTTCTCACTCGAACTATGCAACCCAAGTGACAAAAAAGTCTTGCTACAAATCCAACAATATTATGGGACGCCTGAATTCTTAAGCTCTTGGTCTAACGATACCGATTGTTGCAAAGATTGGTACCAAGTTGAGTGTGACGCAACGTCTCACCGGATATCTTCGCTCACGTTATTTTCCGGCCCACTATCCGGTGAAATTTCGCCACTTGTTGGCGATCTCCCTTATCTCACAACATTACTCTTTCGTCACCTTACAAATATTTCGGGTCCAATCCCATCAACTTTAGCCAAACTAACCAATCTTAATGTTATCCGGCTTAATTTCATCAACTTAACCGGTCCAGTTCCCTCTTTTTTTAGCCAACTCAAACAGTTAACTGATCTTGATTTATCTTTCAACCAACTCACTGGTTCGATACCGCCTTCGCTATCACAACTCCCAAATCTCAGGTTTCTTGATTTTTCACGTAACCAGCTAACTGGTTCAATCCCGAACAGTTTTGGTTCGTTTGCACAACCTGGGTTTACTATCAATCTTTCACATAATATGTTATCCGGTCCAATTCCTAGTTCTCTAGGGAACCCAAAGTTTACGGGACTTGATTTTTCACGTAACCAACTAATTGGGGACGTATCGTTCCTGTTTGGGGCGAATACGGAGCTTAACCAAATTGATTTATCAAGGAATATGTTGTCATTTAATATGAGTAACGTGGAATTCGGATCGGATTCGATTTTGAATAGGATCGATTTGAACCATAACATGATATTTGGGAGCCTACCAAAATCACTGGAAGATTTGGCAAATTTACAATTCTTAAACGTGAGTTATAATAGGTTGTGCGGTACCATCCCCACCGGAGGACAGTTAAGCCAGTTCGACAAGTATTCTTACATTCATAATAAATGTCTTTGTGGATCTCCTCTTGATTCTTGTACCTAGTTTATACGGTTCAATTCAACTGGAAGTAATTAAGCTGATTTAACAAGTTTATTTGCTATGTATTTTCCATTTCTTACACTATATACTATATAAACCCCGTTAAGCGATAGGTAAGAAACAGAAACGTAACTTTTTTTTCACATATTTCCACGTTATTTTTGTTTTACGGAATTACTTTTTCACATACGAAACTTACTCTTTAACATACATAGTTTTCATTAATCTTCCATATCATATCCTCTTTTATTAAACCTAACCAAATTAGGTCTTATAAGTAACTATTTCTCCAAAATCGAATCTAAATGTTTTACAAACTTAAATTAGTAAGTCTTGCTTGCGACGGGTCACCTTTTGTGACGGATATTTTGTGAGATAAAATGGATATAAAATGAGTTAGTGGAGAAGGGGACCACATGAATAGTGTTGGAGAAAGAGAAAAAGTGGGTATTTTGTGAGAGAAAATGGTATCCGTCGCAAGGTGCCGTTGCAAATAAGAATTTGTAAACTTAAATAATGCATTATAATCCTCTAATTAATTATTTCACACTTCTAAATTTCTAATTATATTTGATTCCAATGCTAGTACTGAACAATAACACAACTCATCTCGCCGTCTACGCATAAATGCATTTTTTAACAAAAGTAATTCATATAGAAAATCACAATACCAAAATTAGGTGTAGTACACTAGCACCAAACAACTTGTTGTGAGAAAATTTCAAGCGAGTATCAAACAAGAGAGCACTGAATCAATTGTGTTTTTTTACCGCAAGTGCAGTAACAAACAAATTGTTGGGGAACGCATGTGTGGGAAAGGAGGGTCGGGGAAGGATGAGAAATAGGTGGTTAGATCGGGGGAGCGAGGTGGTCAGACAGGATTATGGTCGGTCGGAGCACATGTCATCCAGGGAGGTGAAGGGAAGGGTGTTGATATAACCGATTGACATGAAAAAATGACAAGGTATTATTGTAAAAATCGTATGTGATTGATTAAGATCCGTATGTGAAAAGCACAACCTTTTTTAAACTACACCTTATACCTTAGGTTATAATTTCCACCCAAGTCTATTAGTCTGAGTTTCGTGTGACTTTTGAGTTACTTTCTCTACTTCATCGCATCAGTAAGTTTACCTCAATTTTTCGCAAATATTTTCCCCAAACCCGAAAATTAAACATGGCTATGATAAATCCATCTTTGAACTACAAACATTATATTTATATATAAAAAAAAGAAGAGAGAAGGATGAGAAACATTAATTCATTCAACCCACATAAATTCATCCATTGTGTGAAAATGAGGAACATAATGAACGAAATCAAATTAGGGAACGAGAGAAGGATGAATGATGGAATAGGGGTGAACAAAAATTGACCCAAACCGACAAATAGAACCGACCCGGACAGTCCGGTCCGGACAAATATTGGTCCGGTCTGATCCTCGATCTTGGATTAGGTGGTGTGTTGGTCTGCTTGTTCAACCGATCCGGTCCGGTTTTTGACCCGTGAACCTATAAAAGAATGAATGAGAAGAACCATCTAACTTACATATGGTTAATAAAAGGAGGAAAGGCAAAATCGTCCTAAAATAAATGTTTTAATCCAAAAGATTTAAATTTTGACGAAAATATGACCTGAAATTGGTATTGGGTTTAAATTATAACCTGGGCTATTTTTTTTTTTTTTTTTTTGACAGAGATTTATGGTGGAATCAGGCTATTGGTTGAGCAATAGCGTGAGCCGACCTATTTAAATATCTAGGGCAATGACTTAGCGAAAAACAGTGAAAATTAACAACTAAACTAAGCAAGGATCTAATTGTTGATATGATATCTTTATCTTGATCCTCGCATCCGTTAACCTGGGCTATTAATTTGGGTGTAAAGTAAATAAAAAAAAATGAAATGAGGTGATGTTAAGTGAAAATAAAAGATCAATAATTCCCTCTTGTGACGGGTATATCCGTCACAAGCTTGCGACGGGTCAAATACACCCACTTGATTAGATAAGACACGAATGAAAGTGTATAAAAAATCACAAATAGTTTGTCTTTATCTTGCCATATGAGTTTTATTTGACGCGTCACAAGCTTGTTATAGATATTGTGGTCACAAATAAGAATTTGTATAAAAGATATATGTGTTCTTACATTACTAGGGCCATTAAGTATTCAAGTCATTGTATAGTTACGGTGAAGTGTTGCCACTAAAGATAGCAATGGATCTTGGATCCTACCCAGATCCACCAGATCTTATTTCTAACTTTTAAGGGAAGGATATGAATTCCATTATATTAGATCCTTAGGATCCGGATCAGATCCATATCCTTATACGAGTACGAGGGTCGGATCTGGATCCCACCATTAAGATCCGGATCCCACCTTCGCCCCCTTCAAAGATAGATCATAAAACAAGGAATGAAGTGTTAGTGTTTATATTGTTTGAACAATTTGTTTTATTATGAATTGTTGGAATTATAATTATTTTGTGATTTGTAAACCTTATTTGTAAGTTGTTATAAGACTTTTTAACACTTTGTACACTCTTTTTATTTCTTTTAGACTATGATTTTAAACCAGTGAAACTAATAGAGGGTAATTCGACTAAAACATCGTTTCTAATTGACAAATAAAAGTGAAATAGTATATAATAGGGACTTGGTCTGGTGCGGTTTCATTTGAATGTATCATTGGAGATTGACGGATCTGGATTTTACCCAGATCCTTAAAATGCGGATATAAATCTACAAATTTCAGACCCTAAGATTAAAAATAGAATCTGGATATACCATTTTAAAATGGATCTAAATCTGAATCCTATAAAATACTGCGCAGATCATACCCATTACACGCTACATTGTCAATAAGTTGACCAAGGCAGCACCACAAAAGAATTTGATCATTTAATTGGAGAAAGCACACTTAAATCTATCATTATAGTCAATGCCAGCTACATTGTCAAACTCTTATCATCATGCATTCGCGCCCAAGTTGCGAGTCAATCACACGGTCGTATAGCCGCCTCACATGAAAATAACGAAATTAGTACACTAGCTAGTCTTAACATTCCGCGAGATGCATCATATATTGCACAAATTTTGATTTGTGGACGCTGTCAAAATCTGACCCGACCCGAAAATCGACCGTAATCCGACCCGTAAATAACCCGTAAATAACCCGGTTTTTTCAACCCGAACCCGAAAGATACCCGAACCCGTTTTGACCCGTAAACAACGGGTCAAAACCCGACCCGCAGCGGGTTGACCGTTGGGTCAAAACAATATATCATTTTTAAAATATGCAATGTCATATAGGTATTGATGACCTATAAATTTTTGAGGAGAAATATGTATATATATCCGGTATGTCACGTCATCACCTTAAATAACATGCCACGTCATCACCTCAAAGTGTGTCACACCGTCACTTTCACCGTAGTACGTCGAATTGCATTCCACGTCAGCACCGCCAACTCATCACCGCGTACCACATGTCACGTCATCTCATCGAAGTGTGTGTCACGTCGCCACTTTTAGTGTAAGCTCATTATTTCGATGGCCCACATGTCACGTCATCATGTCGAAATGTGTGTCACACTGTCATTTATAACTCATTCCACATCATCATTGACACCTCATCGCCAAGGACCACATGCCACGTCATCACCTCGAAGTGTGTGGCATACCGTCACTTTCACCGTATTACGTGGAACTGAACCTCACTTCGCGTCAGCACTTCCTTTTCATCACCTCATATCACATGATGTCACATGTCACGTCATCATAATTATCTTATTTGAGTCGCATTATCGTACTTAGCGAGTTAGTGAGGGTGATGATGATGATAACGATGGTGATGGTGGTGGTGTTGGCGAAAATGTTGACAATTAAGTTGATTAAGACAAGTAAGAGGAGAGAAAACATATATATAAAGGGTATGAATTACGATATAAAAAAAGTTTTAAAAAATGCGAGGAAAAGATATTGATTGACCCGTATTTAAACCCGAACCCGACCCGGAACCTGTATAGACTTGACCCATATTTTATCTGACCCGAAATACACCCGACACGTATTTTACCCGAACCCGTATCTACCCGACCTGTAACCCGCATGTTCAACCCGTTTGACAGGTCTAGTGACAGCGGTATCCGTCACAAGCTTGGGACGGATACCGCTTCCTCTCACAAAATACCCACTTTTTCTCTCTCTCCGACACTATTTATATGGTTCCCTTTCTCCACTAACTCATTTTGTATCCATTTTATCTCACAAAATATCCGTCACAAATGGTGACCCGTCACAAGCAAGACTTGCTTACTACATATATTGATCTGCTGCTCAGAATTTTTTAAATATTAAAACACTCGTCAATGTTTAAATGATCAAATTCTTTTGTGGTGCTGCCATGCGGATATGGATCTACAAATTTCGAACCCTAAAGATAAGTGTGTCATTGTATATACTCTCCTTGTAATAAATAGGGGGTTAATTATACTTACATAATCATTTTTTTCAATAATTATTAGTTAATTTAGGCTCTGTTTAACATGACAAATAAGCTACCTTATTTGACTAAAATAGCTTATTTGACCAAAATTCTGTTGGGAACTAAGTTCCTGATTTTATACTCAAATCTAATGTGAGTTTTGTTTCTTTAAGTTTAGGTTATAAAACTTAATAAGATCTTATGCATGCATGATGATATCATAAGATGTGATTGTCCTTACATTGGTTTTAGAAGGTTTATACTCAATAATCACCTATTATATGAGTCTTCAATAACCGAAATACTCTTATAACGATCTAACAAAAATCGTCTCCAAAAGATGCGTATCAAGGACCCGATCTCAAACTAAGACTATTTTTGTTACTAGAAAAATAGAGTTAGTATACTAGAAATGTTAATAATATTACCCCTTAATATTATTAGTATAGGAAATAATTTATTTTCTTAGGAAAATTGTTTTGCTGGAAAACTAGAGAGAATGATGTTGTAGTATTTGATCAAGCATCAACACATGAGCTAAATCAACTAGTGTTTTTAGTGAGGTGTGTGTTATTTATAGGCACATGAGCTTGCTCAAACAAGCAACATGGCCGGCCAAGACTAGCAAAAGAAACCAATGCATGGTCTCTTACACAATGCCAAAAGGAATAAAGATACCTTACATATTCCTTACACATCTTACACACCTTTGAACACTTACACACTCAATCATAATACACACACAACCTCAATACTTCCTCTATACTACACGGTTGAAATGGGGTTAATATTGACCCCATTTTATCTTTATCAATTGTGTTAATTTGTAACATGTCACACATGTTGCATAACACATGACCCAATTTGTTAATTATGCAATTTTAACTATTAAAATTCATAATTTACAAATTTATTACATTTAAATAATTCTTCTAATATTTCGAGATCATTATTGTATAAAATGTAAAATCATAATTTTAATTACAACTCTTTGTAATTTTATGATCAACCGTGTTGATTTTCAATTTAATCGTTTCTTAAACGAATAAATAAAAAACCGAGTAATAAAACGATTTTATTACTTTGACTATTATTATTATAATCTCATTATAAAATATTCGTCATGTAACATTATTTCCAAAGTTCCAGTTATTAATTAATTTGTATCCAATACGATATTAATTAATTATTCCATTGAGACAGAATTTCCTAAAGATATGACCTTAAGGGATCAACTGATCACCACCATCATATGACGATAACGTCAAACTCTAGACAGCCAATCATTTTCGGTAAATGTTGATCAATCGACTTTAAAAGAGTAACACTCCCAGTTGTGTTTCATTCAGATGAGCTTTAATTATGTCAACACACTATTGTCGAGGACACTTCCTCCAACAATCTCCCACTTGTCCGAGACAAGTGTGTTACCAATTCTCTTGCCCTATTACTATCTCCCACTCAATGCATGGCGCCCTCTCAGGTCGTGCCTGCAATTGATTTAAATCTAGAGTGGTTTATCTCGATTTGGAGTTATAACTACTGACCGGAATTATCTACCATAGATACCTTCCGAGCGTGGCCACGCATTTCTAGTTATTATTCTCCTCGAGTGGCCTAGAGATATTTCTGAACCCTGACAAGGGGTGGACAATTCCTAATCGACTTATTCCTTCCGGCTGGCCACAGTCCATCATAACCCAAAATATGTCCTTATAAACCCCAGTTACGAAGGTGTTATGGCATAAATCAAAGTTAATCTGAAAACTATGCTACCTCAGAGAATAGTCATTAGTCCAAGAACTGACTCATGTGAAACACGATAGATGCTCCCGCCACGACCAGGCAGTCTTTTAATAAGAGTACGCCAGAGCTCTATCAGCGGTCATTAGCCCGGTAAATGTATCTTAACATGTCTATGCCTAGGTGATCGATTAGTCATCCCGTATGATTCTATGGCAATGGCAATTGAACTCGCCATCAATCGCATCATACATCTGGTTGAATTGAGACGTCACCTCACTTAAGCAACTAGGGGCGAGGTCATGATAATTCAATTCACTTTAATGGGGTTCAATATGGTCTTACCATCCCATTTGAATTTTACTTGACCTTTCCTAAGTTATAAATAACTCAAACGATTAGTGGATTACACCATCCAAGTGGTCAACCTTTGAACACCATTTAATTTACAATCAGCTTAAGGATTTCACATTTATTTCCTTTAAAATTGTAATTATCTTCATTTCGAGTAAACCAGTTTTACCACGTGCGAGCGAGCGTTCACTTTGTAGATCATATCCACATATGCTCTTTCATCTGAAGGAGATGAGTCATCTCATGACTAACAAATATTATGTGCATTGTATAACTCCCAGCTACAACAATGCTATTACATAATTTGTAAACTTATGCATTTTGTAGAATCTTGTGATGACCATGTAGTTAAAATACAAGTCATTGAGATGCATAGTTAATGAATGTAAGCCAAAGATTATCACAAATCTTTGCTTGATATCTTGGAACTTGAGTCGTTGTAAACCTTTTACCATACGACTAAGTTATCTTCCAAAATCTTGAATTTGTATATCATCTCCATTGGAAAATACTTTGACAATTGATCAAGGTTCAATCATTGGTTTAACACCGGCTTAAACAAGTTATCTTGCAAGCGGCATGCATCCAATTTCACACGATTATACTAATGGCGGAAACATTAGCGAATTTAAACGTGTAAAATATAGTGCTTTAAGGTTCGATAAATTTCCATGATCTCATCATCGTTATTCTATCTTCATCTCTATGAACAACCTTAATACTAATAACAAGATGTCTTTTACAATCTCAATTAAGCATCACATGTTTATTTAGATTTTAAATCATATCAATCTGTCATCTAGAATTAAAAACTCGTATACTTTTCATAAGTATCAATGCTTCATTCCAAACGAGCAATGAGTTGTTTTAGATAACGTTTACTTCCACTAAACTCTTGTTCTTGCCTGATTCTGAAGATTCCGAAGTCATTCCCTTGACTCAATAGGTTCAAATCCTGGTGCGAGAACTCTCACTGAACTTTATATTTAACCGTAATTCATAAAGCTCCCACTCAATTCAATGTTCCTTAACATTTAATGAATTGAAATGGTTGGGACTAAACCATATGTGATAATAGTCACATCCTTTTCAAATACTCTTTTGAAAAGCGGTTGTTGAGTTTACTGAATTCATTCTCAATGAATCACTTTACTACTTTTAACAAAGTTACCCTTAACTTTGCAGACTGCTGACATCCACATGTCAACCTATGGTTCTCTCAATAAATCTCATTTATTAGCATGTATATCTTATAAATTTCATGGTTTTAGAATTTGCATTGGCATATTTAGATCACCATCTAAATCCAAGAACCCTTTCTTGAGCCTTTGCAAAATCTTTTGAATAATTTTCTTCGAGTGTCCTCCCGTAGTTTCTATAAGAGTCTTTTCTTATGGTATATAATTTTTGTGTGTGGGAACTTTCAGTTCCCCACATTTATCTTATCTTATACTGTACGAGGACTCTATCATGGATCTTATCCATGTATAGAATTTTTCCTTACAAACTTTAAGAATTTATTCTTAAAGTATCCTCCAGGGCCGGGGCCGTTGGGATCATAAGGCGTAGATTTTTACCAAATGTAGATCTCATCCACAACTTAATCTACCTTCATAATCATAAGGCGTAGATTTTTTTTTTAAATCGTAGATCCCATCCACAACTTAATCTACCTTCTAAATCTCTTACACAACCAAAACACAATAAATCCTACTATTCATCAATAGATCATATCTATTGTGCTAATCAAAATCATATGCTATTTGTGGCTTTTTTCAAATTTCTCTCACTCTATCTTTGTAATAATAATCTCATTTCATTATCAAAGATAGCCACTAAGGCCACAAGCAATGACTTTGATGTTGGTTTGTGTACCCTTATGATTTATTACAGAAAATATTCGATTTAAAACTTAGATAGTTTTGGATGGTTGATAACTTTTCCTCTTAATTGAGTTCTAAACTTAATTTGATTTTGATTTGATTTGAATTAAGTATCCTATACCTATTCGGTTTCAATGGTTATACATTGAAATGTAACAATCAATTCTATTTTATGTTTAAGATTTGCAAGGTTTTAACCTAATTAAGAACATAATTATAAAACCGATAGTGACTTGGGTTGAAAACCAAGTCACTATATTATCCAAATTACAACAATTGTTCAAGGATTATCCTTTCCTCGTCCAACAAGGAAATCAAACATAGGTTCTAAATTGTTCTTACAACACTTGAAATACTAGCAAAATAAGCGAAAAAACAAAGCTCCTTGATCATCCCGAGTGGAGCTACTCTTAGTTCCCTTTGATCCATCATGCTTGTTTTTCCTTTCCCTTATCTTTGCTTTCATGCCCTAATTCAAGTAAGAAGAGCATTCACATCACAACTTGTATCATAATACATTAGTTGAGATTAACATAAAATTGGGATAGTTATCGTACCAACTGGAAGAATCTTCCCAGCTTTGAGATCGCTGAGATACTTGGAACAGTTCCCTCTTCCAATGTCCTTTGCCATTGTAATAAAAGCACTTAGCTCCTTGATGAGGGCTCTTGTTGGAATTTGAGGTGCTTGCCTCAGAAGACACTTTCTTTGAACCTTTGGAAGGTTGCTTCCCCTTTGCCTTACCCTTCCTTTTGAACTTTCCTTTGCCCTTAACATTAATGTTGAGCACATCCTTAGGGGCACTAACATTTAGGCCCATATCTCTCTCAGCTTGCACGATCATATTGTGTAATTCATCGAGAGAGATGTCTTGGTTTCTCATGTTGAAATTCACCCGGAATTGCACATAAGTTTTCACCCTAGACAAGGAGTGGAGGATTCTGTCAATCACAAGTTTATTAGGAATGTCCACTTTATTCAACCTTAGGGTTTCTACATGCTCAATTAACTTGAGCACATGTGGGCTAACCTTTTGCCCCTCCTTAAGGTTGAGATCAAAGAAGGCCGATGCCGCCTCGTATTGGACAATTCTCGAAGCCTTTGAGAACATTGTCACAAGCCTGGAGTAGATCTCATAGGCCGTGCCAATCTTTATGGCACTCCTTTGGAGTTCTAGCTCCATCGAGAAGATTAAAACATTTTTGATTGCCGCAGACTCCTTTTGATAAGTATCATAGGGTCGCCTGGCTGCGGCGGTGGCATTTTCTGCAGCTTCAAGAGGTAATTCTTCGATGAGGTATTCGGTCTTACCGTCACCTTGTGCGGCCAACAAAAGTTGGGCATCCCAATCGGCAAAGTTTGCCCCATTCTTTTCTAACTTACAACGATCCATGAAGGAACGTAACCATGAAGTGTTCGTAGTAGTGGAAGCGGTTATGATTGATATTGATTTGAAGACTTAACTACAAGATTGTAAACATATGAAGAAATTAAATGCTAATCGTTTTAATTTTAACTTGTAAACATTTTTACTAAGTTGATGCATCTATAAAATGACCTCTATCAAATTTTATAAATGATTCCAAGACCCAAACCCATACTACCGAAATCGTGAACCACTGGAACTCCGACCCAATGATATGGTTTGGTGGGTTAACATAAACCGGTTCTACCATAGAACTCTTGGTTGATGACAAATCATTATTTATTCATCTTAGCCCGGAACACATTGACCACTGGTCCTCTACACTTCCGTTGAGTACAAACCAAATATCAATTGCATCGAGATGCGATCCGCCCACTGGACTGAATCCACCTCATCGCCCCACTTATCCTACGTAATGAGGTGTATACTGCCCACTGGACTAGCACCACCCCACGAAATAGAAGGTCATGAGTTCTACTATTTGGTAAGGCTAATTCTCAATTGTTTTTGTTTAATATAGAGGTCTTGCCAATTTATTATCTATCTCCTTTAAGTGAATTAAATTGGTGAACTCGATAATTATAATTGACACGGTCGTTTTTAACGATTTAAACTAATATGCATGTTTATGGCGATTTGGCTATGCATGCAAACATATATATATAATGCAAAAATAAAAGCAATAAAGCAATAAAATCCTAGTATGACCTTCCTAGTAATAGAAAAACTAATTAACTATTACAAATTCAGTAACCAACTCCATGGTCCCTTGAACTTCATTGGCACGCCATCCAGGAAAACACCGTCTTGTCGGAACTCCTTTCCGTATGGCACCGTCTTTTGGATCTCCGGAATTACAATAAAACAATACAACTACTCTATTGCAAAACTGAAAAATAAATTAAATTACAAACCCGTGATACGAGATCACATAAATTACAACCGAATCAATATCCCCTTTCATTACGGGTAATATTGATTAAAACTAAGGTCATACTAAGAAAAATTACATAATTCCTAATTATATAAAAACATTCAAATATGACATTCATAAAATTGCAATAATAAAATATGTATGCACATGCTCAATTTTAATGCCAAATCGCCTTATGGGAGCAAATATCTCATATTTGTTTACGGTTTTTACGGATATGCGCGACTTTAACTATTAAAATCATCAAAATTGCATAAATCTCATTTATGTCCAAGCTAATCATCCTACCATACTTTAGGAATCAATGTTTAGTCTCTACTAATGTTTGATCATGATTTAACTTGATTTTGCATTATTGTTCATAAATTATACTCCTTCCTATTCTAACTATTCTTCCCTATTTCCTAAAACGGATTATTCAGGTTTTCTTCCCCTTTCTTATTTTGGAAATTTTTACTCTTATTTTATTCATTTCTCTCTCCTATTATCAAACCCCACCCAACTCTTTTACTCATATTTTATTCCTTTTTTAATGTTTGTGGCCCCACAATTTTTTTATTTAATTCCTAATTATTCATTCATCTCTCCTATCACCCAACCCCACCCAATTTTTTACACTTATTTTACTCCTTACCTTAATATTTGTGCCACCCTCAAAGGGGAACAATACTTAGAATAGGAGGGAGTATGTATTTTCGGGAAAAAAAACAAAATATGGCCAAATGAGTCAATAAAAATTCGAAATTTAAAATTCAAAAATTTTAAACTTTCTGGAAATTTTCTAAAAATTCAGAAATTAATAAAATGGTCTTATGCAAATATTTATACTCCCTCCATTTTTATCCAAGTAATACATTTCTTTTTGCACGTTTGTCAACGCACGTTTTACGTGCTTAATATCTTTAGCTACGTATTTGTAAAAATTATAAAAATTATATATTTTCAATGTACTCGTAAAAACGAATTAAACAAGATCCCACATGAATATGTTTTTTCTTACGTATTGAGAGAAAATTGAAATTGAAGGTTAACTTGTGAATAGTGTACAAAAACCTTATGGATCACTTGGATAAAAATGGAGGGAGTAGTTTATTTCTTAAATAAATCGTATAATAGGCGTTTTTATGGTTAAAAATCCGATTTAAATTATAAAAACTTGTAATAAATTGCTATAAATTTTTAGTCATCCTAAAATATATATTAGAATCTGAAAAATGACCAAAAATTACAGACCATACTCGAAATTTTATTTTTAAAACTCATAAATATCGATTATTAACTATTTAACTTAATAAAATTAATAATCATAAAAAACAGAAACTTTTTGATATCCAACTTTTAGATCTGATGTTCCTATTATATAAGACATCTATGGGTAAAAGTTTATGCCATAATATTAAGATTAACTATTTTTAACACAATAAGTCATTATTTAGCCGATTTTAACTATTAAAATCAAAAAACATGCATCACTTGAGAATAAATTCTCAAAAATTATATACATTCTGTAAATATTGCATGTGACATTGTGTGAAAGTTTTATGGCAAAATTCCAATTATAACTATTAAAGTCGAATTTGAGTCACTATTAATGCGATTTTTACTATAAAAATCATTAATCATGCAAAATAAGTTCAATGATTCCGAAAATTCATACAGTACTTTATATATTGCATGTGACTTCTCAAAAAAAGTTTAAGGTCAGATTCGAAATATAACCTCCTATACTCATTTTAACTCATATTATGACTATTTTTCTCATAAAATTCATAATCCATGCATAATAACTCCATTTGTTACAAATATTTATATACAATATATAAAATATGCATGTGAGAAAATATCAAAAAATCTCGGCCAGAAACTATGTTTAACTATTTTTCCCATTAATTGTTGTTTAAAACCGATTTAAACTACAAAATATACAAATAAGTATAAAAATGAACAATAAAAATCCATAAAATTATTTTTATGTCCTAAAACCATTTTAGAATCAGAAATTTTAACATGCAAAATGATTTTGTGATTTATCATAATAAATACAATAATTTCGAAATTTATATGTTAATCCGTTTAACATAAAACATGAATTCGATCATGCATGCAACAACCGTAATGCTCTGATACCACCTGTTGGGAACTAAGTTCCTGATTTTATACTCAAATCTAATGTGGGTTATGTTTTTTTAAGTTTAGGTTATAAAACTTAATAAGATCTTATGCATGCATGATGATATCATAAGATGCGATTGTCCTTACATTGGTTTTAGAAGGTTTATACTCAATAATCACCTATTATATGAGTCTTCAATAACCGAAATACTCGTATAACGATCTAACAAAAATCTTCTCCAAAAGATGCGTATCAAGGACCCGATCTCAAAGTAAGACTATTTTTGTTACTAGAAAAATAGACTTAGTATACTAGAAATGTTAATAATATTACCCCTTAATATTATTAGTATAGGAAATAATTTATTTTCTTAGGAAAACTATTTTGCTGGAAAACTAGAGAGAATGATGTTGTAGTACTTGATCAAGCATCAACACATGAGCTAAATCAACTAGTGTTTTTAGTGAGGTGTGTGTTATTTATAGGCACATGAGCTTGCTCAAACAAGCAACATGGCCGGCCAAGACTAGCTAAAGAAACCAATGCATGGTCTCTTACACAATGCCAAAAGGAATAAAGATACCTTACATATTCCTTACACATCTTACACACCTTTGAACACTTACACACTCAATCATAATACACACACAACCTCAATACTTCCTCTATACTACACGGCTGAAATGCTGGGGTTAATATTGACCCCATTTTATCTTTGGCAATTGTGTTAATTTGTAACATGTCACACATGTTGCATAACACATGACCCAATTTGTTAATTATGCAATTTTAACTATTAAAATTCATAATTTACAAATTTATTACATTTAAATAATTCTTCTAATATTTCGAGATCATTATTGTATAAAATGTAAAATCATAATTTTAATTACAACTCTTTGTAATTTTATGATCAACCATGTTGATTTTCATTTTAATCGTTTCTTAAACGAATAAATAAAAAACCGAGTAATAAAACGATTTTATTACTTTGACTATTATTATTATAATCTCATTATAAAATATTCGTCATGTAACATTATTTCGAAATTTCCACTTATTAATTAATTTGTATCCAATTTGATATTAATTAATTATTCCATTGAGACGGAATTCCCTAAAGATATGACCTTAAGCGATCAACTGATCACCACCATCATATGACGATAATGTCAAACTCTAGACAGCCAATCATTATCAGTAAATGTTGATCAGTCGACTTTAAAAGAGTAACACTCCCAGTTGTGTTTCATTCAGATGAGTTTTAATTATGTCAACACACTATTGTCGAGGACACTTCCTCCAACAAATTCCAGCTACTTGAAATTTTTGGGAGTGTTTGGCAGGTAACTTATTTGTTAAGTAAGTTATCTGAAATGAAAAGCTAAATGAAGTAGCATTTGAAAAATAAGCTATCTGCTTTATTTTATTTTACTTATTTACCCATTCAATCTATAATGTTAAATACTTATTGTATCCTTTTATGTCATTTTGCTAAAAATCAGCCCCCTTATCAGCTAGTTTGTCAAAACGTTTTTTTTATAATCATCTAACTTATCATTTTCTAATTTCCAGGTACTTTATCAATCAACTTTTCAGGTTTCGGTTAGATTTTAAGCTAGTTTTGTCAAACATAGCCTTAGTCTTGAAACTCTAACGTTTTTGCATGAAGATTACTGACAAGTCTTCATCTATATTTAAGGATTCTCCGGTATTATTTTGTCAGTATTACTTCTCAATCTCTTTTTGTTTACTTGTTAATCTTTTGTTTATTACTTTGCGTAATCATCATGTTTACTTATGTTATGATATACTTCATCCATTCATATCCAAACTACACCTATTACATTTTAATCCATTCATATCCAAACTACACATTTCCTAATAAAGCCAACAAAATTACTAAAGTATCCTTATGAATATCTATTATTTACCCAAAATGTCATTAAATGATCCACCATTACTCCACCACAAACAATAAAAAAATAACATACACACTTCCCATTGTACTTTCAATCGTATATTTAATAAACTCTTAAAATTCGTGCATAAAGCATAAATACAATTTGGATTTGAATGGAAGAAGTATGTTTGACATCATTGCTAGCATCATAATCATGATGTGTAGTGAGTAGTCTAGTAATTAGGGTTAGTGAGGGATTAGAGGAGTAATTATGGGATAGATTCATACTTAATTAGTTAATATGAATGATTATTTTTTGTGGTTTCAACTTATGCTCATGTTATGTTTGATGAAATATTTAATTGACAACCTAGCATGATTATCTATCTACATTTTCAACCAGCCATGCATGGTGTTGAATAGGCATACCCTTGTCGGCCTAGGAGTCGTAAGATATAAACCAACTCAACCCTGTAGACCCAAGTCGACGTAAGAGCCATAACAACTCGGTTTCAACCCAACACTAATCCTTTATGTGATCATTTATGTGATCTAACATGATCTTCTTTATGACTTCATGACA
The DNA here is from genome assembly GCA_029255685.2 of Silene conica. Taxonomy (NCBI): domain Eukaryota; kingdom Viridiplantae; phylum Streptophyta; class Magnoliopsida; order Caryophyllales; family Caryophyllaceae; genus Silene; species Silene conica. The sequence continues at coordinate 62,101,632 of CM055311.2, read as the reverse complement.
CTCTAGTATCTTTTATCAATTATATACAAATTTACTTTCATTGTTTTTTTTTCTTGCTATTTATTGTTTTTCATTAGTATACATTACAAACCCAATTTAATCGTGACAACTACAACATAACTACTACTTGACTGAATGATTTGAATACTATTAGACTTTTATCACTAATGATATCATTATATACTTAGCGTTTGGTTGTGTATGTGAAAAGCCAAGAGTTTTGCATTACTGCAGTAGTTTTATTGCTGTAGGCATTCATATGCATTACTGTAGTGGGTATTCATATGGTTTTCGTATGTACTATATATTTTGGCTCTAAGGAATGAAATGCAAGTAAGACATTAAGAATCATAATTGTTAGGGATGTCATTGGGGCGGGGCGGTGCTGGATAAAGGCTCCCCGTACCCGTACCCACCAAGAAAACTCCGTACCCATCCCCGCCCCACCACCCATGGCGGGTACAAGTTTCCAAAACCATCCCCGCCCCACCCCCCATGGCGGGTATAAGTTTCCAAAACCATCCCCGCCCCACCTATCCATTAACCCGCTATACCAAAAAAAATTCCAATCTTTTTTCGTACAAGTTGGTTTAATCACTATTAATTTCTATTTTCAGGAGTTTGTTTATATAATTTTAGTTATTTACCAAAGAAGTCGATAAAATACTTTATAAAATAGCTATTTTTAACATTACACCTTAATTATAACAAAATAATATTTATAAAATTATCGTAATAATTATATTAATTTTTATAATAATTGGCGGGTAGGCGGGGTATGAGGTGGGTAACACGCAAAAACCATCCCCGCCCCACTACTCATGGCAGGTACAATTTTCGTACCCGTCCCCGCCCCACCACCCACCAAAACTATACGGGCGGTATCCACTTGTACCCGCCCCAATTACATCCCTACTAATTGTGTTTAACATGGTATCAGGAAAATTAACACAATTAAAATCCTAAAGTATCACACCATAGTCTCAGAAAATCGACCCTTCCTCTCCATATTACCTTGCCCCCAAGACAACCCAGGCGATTCGATAACTCCGGTTCGCCTTACCCTCGATAACTACAACGAATGGTCACATGATGTTTGGATCGCGCTCAAATCACGAAGAACATATGCGTTTGTTCATGGTTCCATTACTGAACCGAAGACGACTGGGACACTATTCACTCGATGTTGGTCTCATGGCTGTCGAATACCATTACATCGGAGGTCCGCAGTTTACTTCCCAAATTCGAAAATGCTAAGCAACTCTAGGATGCGTTGCAAGAACGGTTCGGAGTTATGGATGGGTCCCGCATCCAATAGATCATCGGCGGTCTTCGTGACTGTCGCCAGACCGACGGTATGCCCATTACCGTATAGTAGGGGAAATTATACCAATTATGGGACGATTTAGATAAACATCAGCCCATCATCGAATGCAAGTACTGTGCTAATTGCACTAGTGCCAAACAACACCTTGAGAGGCGCGAATTTGAACGGCTGCATGCGTTTCTGTGGGGTTTACTGTCGCAGCCTTATTCGTCCATTCGCTCTATCATTTTGGCTCAGAACCCTGTCCCTACTGTGGCTCGTGCGTTCCATATGGTGTGCCAGGAGGAACGGGTTCGTGGTTTGGGTGGTGTCTCTGACCATAAGTCGAAAATTGCTAGTTTTACTGTGACTAACAATCCTCGTCCCCCTAATAAACCCTCCTCACAGATGACTTTTACCGAATGACAAAAACTACATTGTAACCACTGTAATCGCAACGGTCACGACCGTAGCATGTGTTTTGATCTCCTCGGCGATGTTCCAGATTGGTATTATGAACTTAAGGGTACGAAACGGAGCTCTGGTCGTGGCTCCTCCTGCCGTGGGCGGGGCGGGGGGCGTGGTTGCAGTGGTGATCGTGCTCCGGTGGAGGGTAATTCCAATACTCAGCCGCAAGTAATGTCTTGCACACGCCAGCAGCTAGTACATGGTCTGATACTCCACCTGCTAGTTCCGCTTCCATGGTAAATGTCTATGGTACACCGAGTCATGATCATTCCGGTAAGTGGCAACACTAATAGCACATGTCGAGTCACAGAGTAGGGAGACCGGTGTAAGCCACCCGCCCCACAGTGGTATATCTGCCAAAAGGCTTCTCAACCAATCAGCCTCTTGTCCTGCCAACTCAAGTGCTATGAACTCCGATTCCATGGTAGAGCGTGCAATACAAGTCTGTTTAGAAGACTTCCACGATATGGCACCTCCACTAAGGTGAAGACATAACCACTAGTAGAACAAATCTCATCGTTACCTGCAACCCAATTCGCATCACAATATCTTTCTAACACAGCAGGAAATTTACCATAATGCAAACACATATCAACTGTTCCTTTTAGGTACTTTAGTAAACGACGAAGAGCAGTCCAGTGTTCACTACTAGAGTTATGTGTATAACGACTTAGTCTACTTACTGCATATGCAATATCTGGTCGAGTACAGTTCATTAAAAACATCACACTACCTGGGATTTTAACATACTCTTCTTAGGATACACTCTTACCCAAGGTTTTAGACAACTATATACTAGCATCATAGGGTGTTTTAGCAGACACATCATCAAAGCAGTTAAACTTTTTCAACATAATGATCTTGAGTTAAGGGTTTGGATAACCTTAACTCCTAGGATTACATCAACCTCTCCTAAGTCCTTCATCTCAAATTGTGATGACAAAAATTCTTTGGTTCTAATTATCACATCCAAATTATTACCAAGTATTAACATGTCATCAACACAAAAACCCTAGACAAATCCTCGGCCCAAAAAGATAGGCACAGCTCGAACCCGAATCCGAATCCGTGTTGGGCTCGGGCAAAGCACGTGCGTGTGTGCGAGCTGAATTAAGCACCTCGCAAAGCCTCTAAAAAAGGCTTCCTTGACCAACTAGTGATAGGTGTAGTAATAGAAGAATATATAAACACATACAAACCTTCATAACTCTCTTATGTGGGACAAATATTAGAAATGACTCTCCAAATAAGCCCCTATTTCCAACAATGTCGCTGATGTTTTCTTGGCCATCTTTTTTAGCCACCATTTTTTGTATTTTAATGATGAAGATGACTACTGCTATATCATAAATTTTGGCCATTTTGATTATAAAGACGGAAAAAAATGAAGAAAGAGGTTGAAAGGAGAGGAAAATGAGGAGTAACTGAAGAGAGAAGAAAAAGAGAATAAAGATATGAAATGATGAAATGATAAAATCCTAGAATAATGGTGCCTGATACAATGCATTGGTAAATGTCAAATGTCAAATCTATGTGAGTCTACTACTCTCTATACGCTACTTGCACATGACCCGTTACCATTTTCACTCAATACAATAATATTATCCAACTCGTTTTAAACTTGCGACGAATACGATCCGTTACAAGCAAGACTTACTAGGCAGTTCCATACTTGTGTAAAAATATCAAGATTCTACATATGCCAGTATTCTACGCCTATATCTCATGTAGTCACATGTATGTTGAATTGTTGATCGTCGAGAGCAACGTCGTTCACTTTAAAATGGTTCTTCATTATTAGCTTCAAATTTCAATGACATATCTATAGGAAGAATTTGTTAGACTTAGATAGGAAAAATCTATAAATCTTTGTAAAAGTATTTTATCCGTCACTAATTACTAGAATCTGTTTTTAAAATAATGTAAAAAAATAAAGTAATTGGCGTTTTGGCTTGGAAATGAAAGTAATTGTCAAAATGGTATCCACGTAGGCTCGATTTTTTGGAACCTACTCTGCTTAAACACGTCATTAGGAATGGCGTGTGTGTAGCACCAAACACGCCATTAACAATGGCGTGTCTACTTAGCCTAGTTTTTTTTATGAAACAGAAACTTTCCATAAGCTTTTCTCATAGACTGTTAAGACACGCCGCAGGGGATGACGTGTTTCCTTCAATAAACCCGTGATAGTATCAAATTGTGACGGGTCAATAGGTTAATTTTATCACAATAAACATGCTTGATACCGGGTTTTAGTGAGATTTTCATGTAATATGCCGGTTTGTACTTTTGATTGTAATTTCGAGACTTTGTTCTATCTTTTAGTTGGGAAATCGGTTCCCATCTTTTCTACACCAAGGAGGAGAAGGAGAGGCAAAGCTTAACCAGGCAATAAGTGCAAAGTAAAGAGAAGCAAGCAAAAAGAAGAATTGAAGCTTTGGCATACACAAACAAGAGCCAAAATAATAAGGAATATAATTGAACACTCGGTTTCACAAGGGTGAACTTCAAATAAGTATATCTCGACTTCTAAAGCTCGTATAGATGCAAGGCCAAGTAGAGGTGAAAGCGTGTGATCTTAGCTTCCAACGATAGGTCACACGCCTTATTTGGATAAGACAAGAGAGAGATATGGCCATTCGAAGATGTTGTTGGCAGACTAAAGCACAGGTTGCCACTACTACAAAATATGGCAAAGAAACCTGTTGTAAAAGGCCTTAGACACCGGTTTATAACAGGTGTCTAGGTCATAAGTGTCCTTGGTTAAGAAACCAGTTGGAGGAACTGGTGTCTTATTTAACAATTAAAAAAACTTGTTTTTATTAATAACTGGTTTCTTTGACTTATACTTGTTATCAATTATGTCCGGTGTCTTTGGTATATAACTATGAGACCACTCTCATCTACAACCGGTGTCTTTGGTATATGTCTATGAGACCACGCACGCTCATCTACTATGTCTTTGGTATATAACAGTGAAACCACGTCCATCTACAACCGGTGTCTTTGCTTTTGACAATTTTGACCGGTTTCTTTGTATTTTTTAATAAATACGGCTACATACAACACTTGCTACTACGTACCTATTACATTTATGGAAATACATACGAAATAGATACATATACATACATTGCAGCTCATAATCCTTCTTTTTATTTAATATCAAAATAAGCCGAGTTGTTCCAAATTCAATACATATCCAAGTCGTCTGACCAAAACAACAATTATTTCCACTAAGATAGTTGAACAAAAGCACACTAACTACCTGCTAATTAACAAATAAGTTTAACAAATTCGACAACTAATATAATCCATTCACGCTTGACGAGCACCGATCTTGTCAATGTCATCGTTGTCCTCTTCTTCGTCATCTTCAATGCAAGCACAGATGCATAAACTCTGCTGCACAAATGCAAACTTAAACCGTGGTCAACATGGTACAATGAACTCCTTCCAATTTATGGTTGTTCAGTAGGAGAAAATTTGATGGTGATTAGGATACTTAGTAGTATCACTTAGTAGAATTATGAATGAACTAAAGGAACTGATTATAGATCTTCACAGAGGGAAGGGAAGACCAGTCACCAACAAGTAAGATCATATTTGACCTTTACTCGTGAAAGGTTAAGAACCTAGTAAATCTTACCTATAATATTCACCAAATAGCATTAGTTGTATCCAACCAAATTCACTTACAAGCTCATATAGATTGATGGGCAGGCTTGTAGTTCTTTTTTGCAGAAATCTCCCTGATGCTCCATCTGTAGTCCTAGAAGCGAATAGGTGCACTCAATTCTTCTATAAACCTAATTAATTTGACAATCATGTCTGCTGCAAGCACATGCTTAACTAAAAACCGATACGAATGGTTGGACAAGGTTATATATATGAATAATATGGTAGGGATAAGGGTATTCTTTGTTTTTTTCATCTTAAAAAATAACAAGACTAGTTCAATTCAATCATAATTAATTCTATTTCTTAAAATCAACTCAAATTTCAATGCAGTACTATTAGTTTTATAAAATTCACATAATTTAACTTATATTGCTTCAATTTATCTCAAATCAATTCAAATGTTACTATTAGTAACAAATTGAATGAAGCAAAGAAACAGGAACAAATTTAATATTTTGTAAACTATTTTGCTTACTTAAATATCACCTCCGATAACCCTATAAACCCGAAATGACAACTACTTAGAACTAACACAATATAATATATTGATCCCAATCTAAACTTCAAGCTCACTTTCTCTAATCAGAAACTATGGTTCATATTACCAGAAAACTAATGAACGACAAATGTTAATAATAAACCCTAAAATTTCCAATAGAGCAATAATTAAACGAGAAAAAATGAAATTACAGGAGGGGAAACCTGAGGAGGAGCGAGAAGACTAGGATGATAGAGATATTGTTGTTGAAGAAGAGCTTGTTGCACCAAAGCTTGTTGTTGTGCAGATTCATGCTTTGGTTTTACATCTACTAATTAATTTAGGTAATTTGTAACTGAATTGGGGAAATTAGGGTTCGTGGAAGAGGGGTTCGATTTTTGGGGGGGAAAAAGACTCGAAAAGTAAATGACGAAGGAGAAGGAAAAAAATAGAAGGCTAATCAGCTTATTTAATTAGATGATATTAGGAATATATGTTAGGTGGTTGGATTTTGGTATGTAATTAATTAAAGAATAGAATATTCAGGATTAATTTATTAAATTGAAAATTAAAATATAGGAAACCGGATTTAGGAGGACAGGTTTCTTAGTTACAATATAGGCAACCGGATTTTGAAGAACATGTTTCTTATTTAAACATTAAAAACTACTTATATAAAATCACCGGTGTCTTACGTTAAGAAATATGTTAGAAAAACAACAGGTATCTTTTAATTGATGTCTTAGGCCTTTTTTGTAGTAGTGTGCGCAATATAGGTGCGCAACTGCGCAAGAAATCCATGAATTGATACTCAAAATGCGAGCCATGGCGTAGCCAAGAGGAAATTATGTGAAGCTTGCGCAGTTCTATTTTACGGGATTCTTTATTTCGCATTTGGGCTTCTTAAGGAGGATCAACCTAGGGTTCCGATAGCCCATATATATACTCAAGTTCGAAAACACCTATCATCGAACAATCTTATCACATCTCATCTCTATTCTAGACTTAAGCTTAAAAACATTTAATCTTTCCTTATTTTGAGTTTGTAATCTTTCAATGAGAAGCTAATCTTCTCATTTCTTGGAGTAATTCTTATCAAGTTACTAACATTGACATTGCTTGTAAGACAATTCCAATCCCTTTCTATTTTATCTAATGTATTTCTCTTTGGTTTTAATGTTAATTTTGAGTAGTTAGTTGTATTGTTTGATCATCCTTGCTTCTAGTTTCTTGATTATTGCAAGCTCTAAGAAGACGTTTTAGTTGACTTAGGGTCATTTGAAGCAAGCTTATGGTGTGTTGATTTGGTTAAAAAGAGACACATTTTAAGTAGAGATTTACATAACTATTCTTGCTAGGATGGTTTAATGTATGTAGGATCAGTTTCCTTGTTCATCTTTTGGTTTGATTTTCATTGCTTGGTCATATCCCTAATTTATGGTTTAATAACTTAGGTTAGAGCCAAAGGAATTACATGTACGGTTTAGTCTTGTGGTTTGCTATCTTAAGATATTCTTAGTGGATTGATAATAAGGAGGATTGGCAAAGTCGATTTTGTCAGTTGTTGAGTAACTTGAGACGGTTACACCGGGATTTTCTCTACTTTTGATTTGTGCACATCTCTTGTTTGTGTTATTTTCAAGCCCAGAGTTTATTCTTTACTTCCAATTTAATGCTTCTCCAATCATTGATTCTTCATTTATGTCACCTTTATTGTTGTTCATTGTTGTTAATAATCATAGTTTGTTGATAAATTATTTGTCATTAATTCTTAATCGTCATTAAGTTCATAATTAGTTTTTATTTAGTGCGTGGTTCTAAAACAAGCTTTAGTTTAGACATTTCTCTTGGGTTCGACCCTTTATTTCCGCTTTACTATTGTTGTTTATAATTTAGTAGAGTCTAGTTTAGGTATAAATTTTTTGTTTGGTAGGATAATTAACATATATAACGACGGCTAGTTTTATCGCATCAAATTTTGGCGTCGTTGCCGCGGAAGGGCAACATAGCTAAAGCCTGTTTTTTTCTGAACTTTTGGTCTGTAATTAATGTAGTTAATCTTTGTAAATATTAGGACTTTTTTTGTCATAAATTATCAACTAGTTTGATTAAATGGCTAATTTTTGTTTTCCACAAAATGAGTTTGAATTGTTTTGCACTTCCTTTGATAGAGTTGAGCAATATGTCTTGAATTGTGATTATCATTTTGAAGTATGAGAAATTTGTTATGTTGTTTTTAATGGGTTAAATGTCAAAAGTATGTCTCATATGAAGGACTTGATTAATGAAAAATTCCTTGAATGGAGTTTATGATGATAAATGAGAACTCTTTCACTACTTAGCTAATGATACTAGAGAATGAGACTTGCAAAACTCTTGTCAACCCCAATACCAACAAAGTGAGCTCACCCAAATAAGAGTGAACATCTTTGAAAACCAAATGAACCATATTTGTGGTGATATTGATAGAAATGAGGTCAATGAAGAGATTTTTCACACTTTAAACAATGAACATTTTGATGATGAACCATTTGATAAAGAGAAAGATGTTGACGTTGAAGATCCTCCTCCCCTTAAACTTGATACAAGTTACTCTTATAGAGAGTATTGTTTTTGGGATGATGAAGGATGCTTATATTTTCACTACACTTCCATGTCACTCCCTCGTTGTGGTATCTATCGGCACCATGTGCACTTTTGATGATGGTTTCTCGAGTAATAGTCATGTGGGTGAGGACGAATTCTCGGTCCTTAGTGGCCTTCATGAAGAGTTAAGGAGTCAAATTGTTGGAAAAGATGAACATGAGGGAGGTAAGGTCGAGGAAGAGGTTGTTTGCGCCTCTAACAACTCTTATTTTGATAATCTATTCGATAAGGAAGATGATATGTGTGACTTGAAACCTTCTTCGACCTTGCCATCCATTGAAACCCCTTATTGATCACATCCCTTGTATCGAAGTTGGCGCCTCACATCTTCAAAACAACTCTTTGGTTTGTAGTAACTATTACCCGAAATTGACCTTTAAAGAATAGGAGAGTGAGGTGTTCGAGAAGAATGATCGAGGCGCAATGATTTTTGAGGTAGCTTGGATAAAAAAAGAGAAGGTGAAAGCTGATCTTAAAGACGTGAATTGTGAACCTCAAAAGCCTATGAAACTTGCAAGTGTGGGAGTTAAGGAAAGTGTTAAAGAAGGAATGGAAGATGGGTTTGTAGAGGTGTACCCTCTTATGGAGGAACCTTCTCAAATGTACTTTGAAGCGCCATCCAATTTATTCCCCAACAAAGCTCAAGAGTCACCTCACTCGTCCTTGGTTTTCGCCAAGTCCATTCCATCCTTCAAGGAACCATACCGTGACAAGGAACCATCGATTAAGCATGAAAACTTGACATACTTGCCTTGTGCATACTAGTTTATTGCTTATGCTAGCTATGTGGGTGATTCATGCTATGATCATGCCTCTTATTTGTGGGTTAGTGTGCATGACAAGTTACTAAAGACGTTAAGTTGTTCCCCTCTTGACTTTTGGAAAAAAAAAGGATCTTGAAATGGCGTCAAGCAAACGGCGAAAACCAAAAGCGCTTTACGAGAGGCAACCCGTAGTCCTTTCATATTCATTTCTTTTGCATTCGTAGTACTCTCTTCCACATTAAGGACAATGTGGAAACTAAGTATGGGGGAGGAGCATGAATGTAACTTATGTAAGCTTTATTTCATGTTTTGATGCTTTATCTTTAAAAAAACTGAAAATTCGGCTAGGTGAAAACCCACAAGGGCGGGCACCTAGGCAAGATTGGGATAGGTGACCGAGGACGGAATGAAAACCCGAGAGCGAATTCTGGGCAAAATGAAGAAACGAGTTGCGAGCCACCGATGAGAGGTAAGGTAAAGCTAAGGTGAAACCCCAAAAGGGAACCTTAGGCAAAATGAGCAATTTTCAAGCAAAAAAATCAAAATTGAAAAAAACAATTCAACACCAAAAAGATGGAGGGACAAGAAGGAGGGTCTTGGAAGGAGGCTAGGTCTAGGTTTATTTTCTTTTTGAGTCACAAAATTTTGTTTCAAATTGGTGGATTTCATTGTGCTACTTATGTTGTTGATTACTAGGTGTTTGACCAACCAAGTAACATGGCTTTGCATTGCATGGAGTGATAAGGGGGAGATATAAGTAGAAGATGTGATTGATTTGGTTGGATGTTGAAGCCACTTTGCTATCACCTTAGGATAAGGAGAGCCTCTTCTACAAATTTGATCAACGAGAACGGTTAGAAAGCGTTCTTAAAGCTGTTTTAGACCGTCCTGTGGCCAGGCGTTCTCGTTGATCAAAGAGAACGGTTAAAATTAAGTCAACCCGATCTCTTTGATATATCAAAGAGAACGGTTGCGCTCTAGAACCGTTATCTTTGATATCAGAACCGTTCTCGTTGATATATCATAGATGACGGTTATACAAAGACCCAGTCTCTTTGATAAAATTATCGATTTATTTGGCGCTTTATTTTACCTTTTCAAAGAGAACAATATATACAAGAAACCGTTCTCGTTGTTAGTTTCAAAGAGAATATGCTATACAAAGAGCCGTTCTCGTTGTTCCAATTTTTTTTTTTAATAATTCTAGTTTTTTCTTAACCCTACACGATTGAATCGTATATCTCATTTGAATTAAACCTGCATTACAATTTAGAAACTCCAGCATGTTTTATGCAACAAAAACCTTTATATTTAATTTGAATTCATAAATGATTAATTCTTGAAAAAAATTACAAAGTCTTATTATGTTTTTAAGAGTCTAGAGACCATAAATATCAAGTCTAGAGACATTGGAGATCCCCTAATCTTTTGCAATTGTGGGCATGGGAGCGGATTCCAATTGATCGACCTATAGTCATGGGTCCAATAGATAGACCCACTCATCAAGGACCAAACCCGTTAGGCACTCAACATTTACTAAGGATTGACTCATTGGGTGGGAGGTGGCTAAGTATGAACCGAAAGAGATCACAAAGCACATTATCACTACTTGTGTATGGGGATGCTTTTGATACCATGCGTCATGATCAATTTATATGGCAACCTTACACTCAAGTTTTATCTTTTCTACCCAACTTCTGTCATGATGACTCGGAGGATTGGGTTATTATCATAGCTCCTATGATTGCTTTGATATTGTTGAGTGGCATTTCCCTAATCGGGTAGCTCACCAATTTGGGTGGAAACAAGATATCCCTCCACCTCATGACACGGAACCTAATCTACACAAAGTAGATAAAAAGAGGTGCCAATACATGGAATTGGATGGATAAGCATGCTCCATACATAGCGATGTGGGTTAGGAGAGGACAATTTAGGTTCCATGGTATTGAGGATTATAATGAAATGCACTACAATCACCCTTACATACTTTAGTACCGTGATCGAACTCTTTGATTCATTTGCCCTATCTCGCTACAACCGACTTGTCAAGCACCATTTCGAGTCACCCAGTATCTTGTAAGTATTCTATATAGACTTGTCTATTGAAACTTAATTAATTTTTTTTATAAATTATCACTTGTAACACTCTTTTTTTTTTTAGGCTCATCGCTTTGTGGATGTTCATATGACATGCAATAGGGAGCTTCAACAAAGGCCTCTAGAAGTGCCCCCTCATTTCCATTCCATGGTTTCTGAAATTCGGGACTACTCGTCTCAAATACTTCAACATGTTTGTTTGTCTCATTTTCTCCAACCAAACGAACAACCAACCGAAAAAACAAACCAAGAAGCAACCCAAGAAGCAACGGCGAATGAGTCGCTCGACTCAGTGATATTGGAAGACGATGTGCCATTAGCACAATATTCTCGGCGTAGTAGGCGCTCTAGTTATTCCATGAAACCCATTACCGAACAAGGTACCCCGGAGCCATCAAATGGAAAGCGGTTTTGCTCTCGGTTTAGAGCGAGCAAGAAGTGAAATGCTCCTATCTTTGTAATAGCTTAGATAACAATGAATTTGGTGTGTGTTTTGTAGTTAGATTTAGTTGTTAGAATTAGTAACTCCTTGTGCGAAACAGTTAGGTGTGCTCTAAACATTAATTCAATTTCAATAGAAAATGGTTTGACATTTCATTTGGTGTGTGCTGTGTTGTTATATTTTCTGCTTGGTTTGATTAGTTTTCAAGTAAACATCAACAAAATATTTTTTACAAAAAAACATGCTGCAAAGACACGTCATTACCAGTGGCGTGTTTCCTTCCATAAACACGTCATTACCAGTGGCATGTTTTAGTCCCCATGAGAAGTTTTGCTTCTGTTTTCTCTGGAAAATTGTTTAAGTCAGACACGCCTTTAGCTATGGCGGGTCTCTTGCAATAAACACACCATATCTAATGACGTGTGTAAACTGCCCTAACTCCAGTACCTTCTGTGACATTTACGTTTTGCAAAAGCTTACACTATTAAAAGACGCCATTAGGGATGACATGTTTTATGATTCAAACCCGCCATTAATTATGGCGTGTTTAGGCTCAGTATTCCCGATCATACGTGAACATCATTTTAACAATTACTTTCAAAACTAACCCAAAATAACAAATACTTTAATTTTGAGAATTATTTCAAAAAATCGTTCCTAATTATTAGTTATACTAAAACCTGAATATATGCAATAAGATTCTAATTATACCGCTTATATCTCACACAAATATCAATCGGTACTTAAATACTCCTACTTAACTTCAAATTACTGTTGTTGCCAAAATGGGGAGTTACCACAGTAGACACAAAGAACAAGATGACTTCTAGAATAGGTAGTGTGTATTTACATACATGGGTTTTCTATAATCCCATGCCTTGGGGGTATATACAGGGGCGGATCCACCCACAGGCCTGAGTACGTTTCAGCCCAACCTATTTTCAAGAATAAAATAAATATATATTTTAAAAAATTCAGTGTTGTAGTGAGGCTTAGTTGGTAAGAGTAAAGGTAAAAGTAAAAGGTTCGTTTCTACTTGGTGGCAGGGGATCAAATCTCGTTAGTTGCACTTTTTTATTTACTACCCTAATAAGTTGTTTAACATTTTATCATAAATCCTAATGATATTAATCATAAAATGATATTATTGTTTTCCTTATAACTAAAGTATTTTATATACCCTAAGTTGTTTAGCTCCATAAATCCTAATAATGTTAATTTTAATTGTTAGAATAAGAATTCTTAGTTTTAACAAAGTTGAGATACCTCTCTATTCGAGAATACAAAAATATTGTATTTTAAAAAAAAGGAGATTATATTTTTGTATCTTACATATCAAATATCTTGTTGATTTGTTAAATATTTTTAAATAAAACTTTCGAACCTTGCTATTGAAGATATCAGAAGAAAAAAATAAAAAAAATAAACAATTTTATGTAGACTTGATTTGGGCTCGAGTTTGCTTTGAGCTCGTGTTAAATCTCGCAAGCTTTGTGACGAGCAAATTTTTTTCAAGCTCGGATAAGTTTGAGATCGGATAAGTTTGAGATCGGCTCGAACTCGAGTTTTGGTAATCGAGCACAAGCCAAGTAAGGCCAAATTCGAGCTCCGCTCGGCTCGTTAATACCCCTGAGCCTAGCCCACCCCACTTCTAAATCCTGGATCCACCCTTGGGTATATACCTGCTCTGTTTTTTTTCCTTACCATTTTAGTAAAATATTCCTTACATATAATGGAGAACTCAGAAGATAAAAGCAAAAAGGAGGAAGTTTAAACATTTATGATATCTGAAAACGAAACACAAACCTAATGCGTTCATTTGGATTTAATTGTTGAATGTTGATTTGTGTAATTTTTCGTTTCATAAAAATTGTGTTTATATTATTGTGTATATGTTGCCTTTATGAACTTTTTGGTTAAATGGTACTTAAACGCAAACTATTTAACAAATTGATCTCGATTTCAAACTATTTACCAAAAATGGGTCCACGTCATCATTTTTTTTCTTTTATGGAAAATGGAACTAGTTGCTGTCCTGGATAGCGACAAAGTTCCTTAGCACAATACGATGCTCGAAAAGCGACATTCATGGCCTTCATTCTCTTTGCTCCGACCATCAAATTATGAAATATCACATTCATTCTCTCCTTCTCACTTCCCTTATCGTATTCACATTTTTTTTGATTCATTAGTTTCGTGGTTTGTCGTTCACCACCAAACGACCCGCAATGTCTCGACAAGCGACATTCATGGTCGTTTTTTGCGCAAATCACGAAACTAATGACTCAAACAAATATGTGAATAAGATAAGGGTAGTGAGAAAAAGATAATGAATGTGATATTTCGTAATTTGATGGTCGGAGCAAAGAGAACGAAGGCCATGAATGTCGCTTGTCGAGCATCGTATTGTGCCAAGGAACCGACTAGTTCCATTTTCCAAAAAAAAAAATAAGAAATATTGACATGGACCTATTTTTGGTAAATAATTTGAAACCCCAACACCAGGTTGTTAAATAGTTTGCTTTTATGAATCATTTAAGTAAAAAGTTCCGTCTTTATAGGATAAGTTGATAAATGATAAATTAAGATAGGCTAGATATAATTGAGAGAGGAAGCCTTAAAAGCATAAGAAATACCCAGGCAAAAAAATGTAAATCTTATTCAAACTTACACATAGGTTAAAATATCTTACTATTGAAAATGTTTTAATGTACATGATTTTTACAATTAGTTAAGAGTTATCAATCAATCAAAAACATAGAAAGTAAAGAGTTCTTTTATGCAGAGTACATATCTTAAGATTATAGAGGGAGAGAAGATTGTATTATTGATTGTTGTGTAATCATCATCATTCATTATATATATTAAAGAAGGTTTATTTTATGGGAATAATCCAACCTATGTCTCATCTTCTCATAATAATCTATACTAACGATTAACTAAGAAAAATCCAACCTATAACCTCATTTATCTTTCATTGAACTTTGACTATTTTTAAACTCTTATTATCGGTAGGTTATCACGTCACTTTCACTTACTTTTTGTCCAAGAAGAAGGAAAAACAAAAAGTAAGTCAAGGTGACGTGCTTACTTATCGAAAATAAGAGTTCAAAAATAGACAAAGTTCAATGAAAGATAATTGAGGTCATAGGTTGGATTTTTCTCAGTTAATCGTTAGTAGGGATTAATATGAGAAGATGAGGTATAGGTTGGATTATTCCTATGAAATAACCCATTAAAGAATCATGTAAAACTACTAACGTGGCGCAACCAGATTTCAGAATTTGCCTAATAGAGTTTCCTCATTAACTTTGGCAAACTTAGTTTTAATTAGGCCAATTAAAACTAACTATTATAATTATTATAATATCATTAATTACATAATACCTACTTAGATTTTCAAGGCTTTCATTAAAACTAAATTTCACTTTTCAAAACCGAAACATTTATAATACTATTAATTACATAACGTAATTAACAACAAAATATCAATTATACCGCAAACCGTTATACTTCCAATAACTCTTATTATTTTTTTATGCAATTAGTATAATTGACTGAATAATATGGTGATTGGAAACATCAGTTAGGTTTTCCTAAACCTTCGCTCACAATAGGTGTATATATACCACGCTTTCATACATTGTATACATACAGAAAATTTCCATAAAATTATTTCTTTTGTGATTTCTAATTTTTTCCGTGTAGCTTAAACAATTTTTATCTTTTTCACTATGTTTGACGCTTTGTTTTCCTATTTCCATTCTTTACTTTTTATCTCTTTTCTTCATTTTTAGCATACTTTTTGTATCTAATATTTTATTTTTTATAATCAAGGCAACACAATTTGAATTCCTCTTTAAACTGTATTCAAATTGAATTCCTCTCTCAGCACAAAATGAATTCCCAAAAACTCTAGATAGACGGTCTCTCAATAGCGTTATTGGGAGACCTCTCATATGATAGGGTGCGAGATCCGTCGAAGTTTTTGTTTTCCTATTATGACCCTCACTAAATCGGTGAATGACGATATCTCACGAGACCTACTGATTTTATAATTCAGTTTTTGGGCTTGATTTTTATAATTGAAACAACATAGTAGTAAAACACACAATTTGTATGAGGAATAAACTATTTGACTTTATTAAAGAAATAAACCAAATATTCAATACAATAATTCACGTTATTTGAGCATTCCTTACATTAAAGTATCCCAAAAAAATATATATAACTTAGAAACTTCTACAACATGACTATTACAGAGTAAAATTTTACAACTACAAGTACCCTATAAAATTCTATTCACAATGTGACTTAGGGTTTATATGTGAATTTAAACAATTTATTTGAGATAAAAAAAGTATGAAAAGAAAGAAATATAATTTCATATAAACCAATAAATATCAAAATCTGATAAAACTTTATTAATGAAATAATCCAAGTATGCAATAAGTCACATTATTCAACATTCTTTACATTAATGTGTCCTAAAAAAAGTAAATTAAAAAATCAGGGTACTTAGAACCTTCTAACACAAATCTATTAGAATTCTACAACTTCAACTACTCTATAAATATTATATGGATATGGTATTTTTTCCATTTTGAATATCAAAATGACATGGATTTCAAACGTTATCGACAAAGAGTCTACGAATGTTAAATCTTATATCAATAATAAAAAAATGATGGTTGCAATGATCTTGATATATCGGGTAAAAATGGAAATTTTAGAGGTTTTAGAGGTTGAAGATAAAGAGGGGGTTTTGTTGGTAGGTGGGGGTGAAATGTTATCTTTTTTTTTTATATATATATTTAATTTATTTTATTCAATAATTGATTAAAGTGCGATTTTTTTAATGTTGATGTATTTCAGAATACCGTATTTACTTTTCTTAATTTTATTAATTTAATTAGTTTTCCGTTCATAAGTTCTGTAAAACCATTTATTTCACATTTTTAACTCAAACCTATTTGATTGGAAAACAATAGTTTCCCATTTCTTATATATATATATATATATATATATATATATAGAGGCCGGATCACGTGAGGCCGCCTCTTACGGTGAGGCCGCCGGACCTCACGCATCCACAACCTAATTGGGCCAAAATCACGTTTGATATTGCTGTTGGGCGAATTTGCCATTGGGCTGAAAATTATGGGTCAAACCAAATCTTGCCATTGGGCCAAAAAACTTTCTCTCACTAAAAATAATAAAAACATAATTAAACTCTCTCTCTCTTCCAACCCAGAAACCTAAAAATTCAACGCAGAAACCTCAAATTCAACGCAAAAATCGATTTGTCCTCCAATTGTTCGTAAATTCCATCAAAGCAACATACAAATTCAATTCAATTGATTTTGGAAGAAGATTAAGACTAATTTTCAGGTAATTTGATGATTTGATTCGTCGAATTTTCAACGATTGTTCGAATTTCATGCGATTGTTCGAATTTGATCAATTTTTCTCACGATTTTCTTTACATCTCGAGTTCATACTACTTATGACATTATTTCGATTATTTTGCAGCTCTAATAGCAATGGAGAATCTAGATATCACCACGGTTGATGATAATATTACTATTGAATCAGGTATGTCGTTTTTTGTCGTTTACATTATTGTTTTCTGATTCAATTTCTGCTAAATTTTGTTGACTATATAAGACTTAATTCAGGTTTAAATATTGTGAAACTAGAAAGCTTAAACTGTGAAACTATAAGCTTACATTGTGAAACCTGATTAAAAAAGGTTGATTTATTATAGCTTTCTTATATTGTGAATCCTAGGCAAAATAAACTGTGAAACTAGAAGCTGATATTGTGAAACCATGCTTATTAAAAAGTCTGATTTTGTTTAGTCTTTTTATATTGTGAAACTAAATGCTTAATCTGTGAAACTAGATGCTTAATCTGTGAAACTAGAGGCTTAATCTGTGAAACTAGAGGCTTAATCTGTGAAACTAGATGCTTAGTCTGTGAAACTAGATGCTTAATCTGTGAAACTAGAAACTTACATTGTGAAACCTGGTAAAAAAAAGGCTGATTTAGTTTATACGTTGTGAGATCATTGTATAGGTACTGATTCCATTGTCAACACCAACGGAGAGGTTTCTACAATTTTAACAGCACAATCCACACCTACAGTACAGGTTGGTACGCCTATTACTTTGCTGAATCACACACCGGGTGGTAGTGACGAATGGATTGTCAGAGTTGCAGAAGATATTACACCTACTGTTGGGAAGTTATTTTTAAATCTAGAGTCGGCAATGACGTTCTATCAAGTGTATGCTACTGCTTGTGGGTTTGAAGCTAGGAAATCTACAACGAAGAGGTTTCGTGATGGTAATATTCGAACTAAAGCCATGGTTTGTAATCGTGAAGGCCATAATAAGAGGAAAAGAAAACCCTTTGAAACTCTTGCAAGTGAAACTGGTTCTGAAACTGGTTCAAATATTGGAAAAAGTGCAAAACCAAAAACTAGTGTGAAGGGAAGTGAAGGAGATGAGGCTGAAAGTTCAAATAAGCAAGCATTTACAAGAACAACCAAAATTAGAAGGTGGGGTTGTCGTGCAATGGTCAAATACAAGTTCCATTATAACAAGTACATCGTTGAACAATTTCATGAGGGTCACAATCACCCAGTGACCTTTGTAAAGAATAGGGAATTTGATAAACTTGCAGCAAATATGAATGAATTTCATAAGCAAATGATTGTCCAGAATTCAAGAGTTAATGTTGGGGCTAGCTTAACATACCAGCTATGCAAAGAGCAAGTCGAAGGGTTCCAAAATGTGGGGGCTTCCCTTTCACAATTCAAGAATTTCCAACGGGATTTGAAGTGTTTCATTAAGAGTAAGGATGGAGACATGTTTATCTCACGTTTGGAAACCCTCCGTGACACAAAAGGGTTAGAATTTGTGTATGAAATCGATTCTGAGAAAGCTTTGACAAGGATTTTTTGGACAGATGCTGAGGCAAAGAGATGTTACTCAGTGTTTGGTGATGCAATTTCATTCGATCCAACCTATGGCACTAACAAATATAACATGATATTCACCCCTTTCACTGGCATTGACCATCATAAAAAGTCAATAACATTTGCATGCGCTCTTTTAGATCATGAAGACGATGAAGCATTTATCTGGGCGTTTCAGCAATTTCTGAAATCAATGGGTGGAAAAGAACCTAATTACATTATCACTGACCAAGATGCAGGAATAAAAAAGGCGTTCCCTGGTATGTTTGTATATCGTGCAAGTTTTCTAGTTTTCTTAACTTGTGAAACTAGATCCTTACACTGTGAAACTACATGCTTAGCTTGTGAAACTAGATCCTTATACTGTGAATCTGGAAGGCCATATTGTGAAACCTGTTGATATAAGAGGCTGATTTTTTGAGTTCTTAACTTGTGAAACTAGAAGCTTATGAAGTGAAACTAGAAGCTTATTTTGTGAAACTAGATGGCTATATTGTGAAACCTGTTGAAAAATCAGCCTGATTTTTTAAATTCTTAACTTGTGAAACTAGAAGCTTAGGCAGTGAAACTAGATGCTTATTTTGTGAAACTAGATGGCTATATTGTGAAACCTGTTGATAAAAGATCCTGATTTTTTGAGTTCATAACTTGTGAAACTAGAAGCTTAATTTGTGAAACTGGATTCGTATTCTGTGAAACTACAAGTCTATATTTGTGAAACCTGTTGATAAATGAGGATGATTTTTTTGAGTAATCTTATTTTGTTACATGCAGTTGTGTTCAAAACAGCAAGACATCGGTTTTGCATGTGGCACATTATGAAAAAAGTAACAGACAAGGTTGGGAGCACAATTTGCAAAGACACTGAATTCTTATCACGTCTGAACAATGTTGTTTGGAGCAATGATATGGAACCTGAGGAATTTGAGGAGAATTGGGTTAAGGTCATCACAGAATTCTCGTTAGAGGATAATATATGGTTGAGTGGAAAGTTTGCTGAAAGACACAAATGGATACCAGCGTATTTCAGAAATGTTCCGATGGGTAACATTTTAAGAACCACACAGAGATCAGAGAGTGCTAATAGTTTTTTTAAAAGATTTGAGAATAAATATGGGACCTTGGTTGAGTTTTGGATGAGGTTTGAGAGTGCCATCGACCAACAAAGGCATGCTCTAAAACTTCTTGAAGCACAGAGTAATAATTCAATGCCTGAAACCTTATATCGTTCAAACTGGGAAGCCCATGGAGCGAGAGTATATACACATGAAGTCTTCTATGACTTTCAAAATGAGGTTAAGGGCTCGATAAATGGGTGTAGTGTGGGTGGATACACCCCACCAGATCCTATAACTAAATATGAGATTTTGATAGTTGAAGACGCGATCAAGAAAAAGAGCTACGCAGTTGAGTACAATAAAGGAACAATGGACGTGAGATGTTCCTGTAAACTATTTGAACGGAGAGGTATTCTATGTTATCACATAATTTGGGTTTGCTCGGGTAAAACTAAGGAAATACCTGAGAAATATATTTTGGGTAGGTGGAGTAAGAATGCACTTAGAAACCCTATTTATGATTCGAATGGAAATCTTTTGGACAACTACAATCCTACTAGTAGCCCGAAATTTGGAATGTCTCGGTTGTGGTCTGAGATTTATGCAACTGTGGGGATCCTCAAAAGAAAAAAAGAGTCTGATGTGAGAGAATTTGCTAAGCTTGTAAAAGAATTCCGAGATAAGTTGGAGCCAAACCCAAAGGCTTTGACAAAAGAACAAGAATTGGAAATCCTTCTAAACTGCAAGGCTCCAAAAGAAGGAAAGGTCTTACCACCTAAGTTCTCTAAGAACAAGGGTAGCGGGAAGCGGCTGGTCAGTAGCAAAAATAAGGCAATCATAAAAGCAAAAAAACCAAAACGGTTGTGTGCTAATTGTAAACGAATGTCACACCATGATAAAAGAAATTGTCCATATGATTTTGAAGAGCATCCTCCTGAGAATCAAGTATGTATTATTCCTTTACTTGATTTTTTTTTATTCATGTTTATTATACTGTGAAACTAGGGGCTTATGCTGTGAAACTAGGGGCTTATGCTGTGAAACTAAGGGCTTATACTGTGAAACCTGTTGGTAAAGGGCTGATTTTAGGTTTATAATATTGTGAATCCTAGGCCTTAAACTGTGAAACTAAGTGAAACTAGGGGCTTATATTGTTGATTTTAATTTTAAGTATAATTTTTATTACTTAAGCAATGCAAGTTACGTTTCAGGGAGATACAACAGAAGAAGAAGAAGAAGAAGAAGAAGAAGAAGAAGAAGAAGAAGAAGAAGAAGAAGAAGAAGAAGAAGAATACGAAGATGTATAGTGATGCGGGGAAGTAGTTTAGGTTTTATAGACTGTGAAACTAGGGGCTTATACTGTGAAACTAGGGGCTTATACTGTGAAACTAAGGGCTTATACTGTGAAACCTGTTGATAAAGGGCTGATTTTAGGTTGTTTATAATATTGTGAATCCTAGGCCTTAAACTGTGAAACTAAGTGAAACTACGGGCTTATATTGTGAAACTAGGGGCTTATATTGTTGATTTAAATTTTAAGTATAATTTTTATTACTTAAGCAATGCATGTTACGTTTCAGGGAGATACAACAGAAGAAGAAGAAGAAGAAGAAGAAGAAGAAGAAGAAGAAGAAGAAGAAGACGAAGATGTATAGTGATGCGGGGAAGTAGTTTAGGTTTTATAGACTGTGAAACTAGAGGCTTATACTGTGAAACTAGGGGCTTATTCTGTGAAACTAGGGCTTAGTTTCACAGATTACATGCTTAGTTTCACAACATAGGCTTCTAGATTCACAGAAGAAGACCTCACATTCACAGAAGAAAACCTTTACTTGTGAAACTAGAAGCAGTTTTTATTGAAATATCTGTCAATTACCATTACGTGCATGACCAAACTCCCCAGCTATGACCATCCCAAGTGATTGGTCGCTACCATCTCAAGATAGCGACAAGAGACGGCACTGATCAATCACCGTGGATGGTCATGGCCAAGGAGTTTGATGATAAGAAGAAAACTCTGAAACAACTGACCAATATGTATTTGTAGTGTAAATAAATGGTTGTATATTGGAATAGGGTGATTTATGATATCAACTTCCCTTCTCTTATATAGTGAAATTTGGGGTTGTTGCTTACTACGTCAACTACTTTTAATAAAGTGGTTAGGATGCAATAAATAGGGTTCCTAAGCAAAGTGGTTAGGATGCAATAAATAGGATGCAATAAATAGTTGTTTATCTACACTCTTTCTGAAGAAGTAAACAACTGACCAAACCCGAACGCACCCGATTTAGACGAATGAAAAAATATATTTCACAAAGCGAAGATCACGAGATCACTTACGTGCTCGCTTCCTCGGTTTTCTTTCAAGCAATTTTTCCCTTCGGGGCGGTAGACAACTGCAAGAAATATATTTTGTGAAACTAGATGGCTATATGCTTATTTTGTGAAACTATATGGCTATATTACAACTTCAAAAATTTACAATGTCAATTTACAGCAACAAGTTTCTTCTGACTGTAATTCCTTTTCACCTTGTCCGAAAATTTATTTGTTGCGGCCTTAACAATGTCGAAGTCCAGTTGCAATGACTCGACCATCTCGTTTTCATCGTTTTCATCATCTACAAGTGGAGTTAAAATCAAGCAATGAGAAGCAATATAACTCCATAAAATCCATCAAATCTAAAGATTCACAGATTAAGGGTTTAGTTTCACAAGTTAAGATTCTAGATTCACAGAAGAAGAACTGACATTCACAGAATAAGTTTTCTTATATTGTGAAACCTAAGCTCATAAGTTGTGAAACTAGAATCTTAACTTGTGAAACTAGAAGCAGTTTTGATGAATGCTAAGTGCTGAGATTCACTGAATGATGACTGACTAAGTTTAACAAAACTACACACCTTGTTTATTGTTGAGGAAACTTCAAGATACAATTGACATGCTTTAGCTTAATTTTTTGCCTTTTGGCTTTTTCGGTTTAATAAGGGAAGACCTATAAAACCAAAACAAGTACAAATATACATATTACAATACATTCAGCCAAAAGAATTAAGAATTTAAAAACTTTCATGTGTAGATTCACAAAGTAATACCTGACAGTATTCTCATTCCACATAAGAAGTTCCACCATGATCGACTTTCGATAATCTGGTAAACCCTGCATAGAGTGACGTATATTAAATTTGTGTATTCATGCTAATATCGTGGAATGCACGGCTTTATTTTCATATAGTAATGAACTCACCTCAAAATAGTCACTGTTCGTCCATTTACTCTGATCTTCCAATGCACTCAACCACTTTAGCAGAAAGACTCCACAATCAAAACTGGACAAAAAAACATATAAGCACTTATGAGTGTAACAAATTTTCACATAATAAGGTCTGAGATTCACTGAACAGGGTCTGAGATTCACTGAACAAATGATCACAGACTAAGTTTAACAAAACAAGTCAAACTACGCACCCTGTTTTTTGTTGAGTGACTTCGAGATTGACATAATCATGCATGTGCATGTTCTTCAAAGATTTGTAGGACTCTCCCAAAATAGTTGCAACATTGTACAACTGAGAAGAAAAGTGACAATAAAAGATCAAAAAATATATTTTGGGGTATACTAAAACAAAAATTCTACAATATTTTGGAAAAAACAAAATCATACAATGTTCATGGCCTTGTTGTTTTCTTTATCCACATTTAGATTCATGCATGAGTCAAGGATGTAATTTTTTTGCTTCTTTATGTCGCAAACACAAGCCCACCAATGCTTCGAATCATTGCAATGCAAAGGGATAAAAACCTGAGATAGTAAATGTACAAGAATAATAAATCAAAAAACACACATGAATGACAGTAAATAAATAACAAAATGAAAAGCAGAACTGAAGGATCTGACCAAATCAATCTGGCTACCATCTGCTGGAATGTATGAGGGCTGTATATATTGACCCCAAATCTCTGGGTTAGTATCTGCATTAAGACCCTGAATGACACAAAAAGGCAATTTTAGTCTCTGGATGAGCAACTTTCAGAATGAAAAACACCTGAATATCAACATCTGAAGGATTTGAAGCTCACATATACTGTCGTTGGCAAGTAAATCACATTTGGTTTACCAACTGTGCGCTTAATCCCAACAATATCAATGATCTACAAAATAAAACGTGCACAAAATAAAGATTCACAGAATAAGGTCTGAGATTCACCAAATAAGGAACCATGTAAAAAAAGAAACATGGTAAGGAATGGGAATATAATACTTACCTGATCCATTATAAAGCCACGCGATGTAAGGGTCTGAAAAGCGTCTCTAGTGACATCCATCCAAGGAGTGGACAACAGAACCTCACTTAATTATTGAACAAAAAATGCAATTAGTCAATATATCTCACACAATTTAAACAAAACATAATTCAAGAAATCACAGAAAAAATATGACATTACAATTTGGTTGCCATTGTTCTTCTCCCGACACAAGCTTCCAATTCCTTCTCAGTAAAAGGTGGTGTCATAGAGAAGCTCGATTCTAGTGCATCTTTTGTCACTATTTCTTTGGACAGATTAACAGAACATGTAACAATATGATAGCACACCCGCAATGCAAAACGCTTGCGCTGAATTTCCTATTGATGCAAAACAAAATGGGTTTCAAAAAAACTAGGAAATAAAGTTGTGGCAATTGTATAGAAATTAAATTAATTAGGTTGTATAGCAAAGCAATCTTACAGTATTTATGGTTATTACAGAATTATCTTTGCTCCCTTTGTAATTCTCCATTATGTTCAGCAGATAGAGGCCATTATCAACGGTTTTGGATTTCAGATTTGATTTTGGGATAAACACTTCTGGAATCGTCATTGAAACAATACTTGTCACTGCTGGCAACTTTGATTGAAGAAGGTTGATGAGCCTGTGTTGCTGTATGAACAAAAGAGTAATTACAAACAGCAATTAATAAGGTAATGGATTAAGAACGAGTCCAAAAATAGGTAAAATAGATGTACCGTATGTTTTAGAAAAGAAGTATAATCAACAGGTGTGTCTTTCATAGCATGGATGACTTGGCATTTGCAAGACTCCGGTCTCAGATCAAAACAAAACAAGAATGGTGGGCATTCGGGACAGATGATCGGAGTCAAAATCTGAAATACAATAGATAAAAATGCATTTAATAAAAAAGACAAGTCCACCTTAAAGCTTGAATATAATAAGACCAAATATAAAAAAAACTTACTAATTGGGTAGCAGCAACATCAACATTGTCGAGACACTGGAACAAAAATCGAATCATGTGTGAGTAATGATTATAAGTGCACACCATGTAAAATGGGATTATAGAAAAGAGGTAGAGAGACTAACACTGTGTGTGGAGTGTGGCACAAATAAACGACAAGCAGAATCTCGTGATCTCAAGCTCTCGCTACTGTTTAGAAACTCACACCAAACATCTATCACAGCAGAAGATAGTTTATCACTTTCAGACAAACTCGTCAATTGCTTCCTTGTCAATTTCTGAGTTTGACTTTTGAAAAGAATGTCACTGGAAACAATCATTAAAAGCACAGGTCACACCCTCAAATGGTATTAAATATACGATCAAAATTAAAAAAGAAGAGTATTTTAATGTTTATTAAGTTTGACCAAACTGTGAAACTAAAAAGCTTAATTTGTGAAACTGCATGCTTATTCTGTGAAACAGGAAGCACATATTCTGAAACTGTGAAACTAGATGCTTAACTTGTGAAACTAGAAGCTTAACTTGTGAAACTAGATGCTTAATATGTGAAACTGTAAGCAAATATTGTGAAACTGTGAAACTAGATGCTTAACTTGTGAAACTAGAAGCTTAACTTGTGAAACTGGAAGCTTAACTTGTGAAACTAGATGCTTAAGATGTGAAACTGTAAGCAAATATTGTGAAACTGTGAAACTGTGAAACTAGATGCTTAACTTGTGAAACTAGAAGCTTAACTTGTGAAACTGGAAGCAAATATTGTGAAACTGTGAAACTGTGAAACTAGATGCTTAACTTGTGAAACTAGAAGCTTATTCTGTGAAACTAGAAGCTTAACTTGTGAAACTAGATGCTTAAGATAAGAAACTGTAAGCAAATATTGTGAAACTGTGAAACTGTGAAACTAGAAGCTTACTTTGTGAAACTAGCAGCTTATTCTATGAAACTGGAAGGACATACTGTGAATCTGTGAAACTGTGAAACTAGATGTTTAACATGTGAAACTAGAAACTTATCCTGTGAAACCACAAGCTTATTCTGTGAAACAAGAAGTTTACATTGTGAAACCCAAACTTTTAAATTTCACAGAATAAGAACTTAGTTTCACAACATAAGCTTGTAGTTTCACTGAACAAGGGATTAGTTTCACAGAATAAGTGGTGAAACAAGAAGCTTATTCTGTGAAACTAGGAGCTTCTTGAGTGAAACTGGAAGGCTATAATGTGAAACATGTTAATAAAACAGGCTGAAAATATTAAAATACAAGGTTTGAAAAATTAATAAAATAAGTCAATACCTTTCACATGAATCCAAAAAGATGAAATCCAATACAGGCTTCTCCGCTTGAGTAAAACCCTTAATAACATTCATGTTTCTTTGCAAATACCGAGATCGATAGACCTCTGATGGAACTATGGCCCTCTTCACCTTTGGATTGACAGGTGAATGACATTCACCTTTGGATCGACGCTTGTAAACATTCGGAGGAGTATCTCCTACGTCAATGACCTCTTTATCAGTACTCCCTACCACAGGAAGATCCTCTACCACTGGTGTGGACATAGAAGGTCCTCCAGGTCCTTCAGCATGAACACAAGGTCCTCCAGGTCCTCCAGGTCCTTCAGCATCAAGTTCGGCTTCATCACAACGTGTTGAATCGTCAAGTTGAGATTCATCTTCAGGTTCACGTTCATGTTCAGGTTCAGGTTCAGGTTCAGGCTCAGGTTTAGGTTCAGGTTCACATTCAGATTCAAGCTCAGGTTCACGTTCAGGTGGAGAGGGTGGAGATAAAAAGTGGTCATCATCTGGAAAGAGCCTAAAGCTTGGCATTTCTGGTTTTGCTGGTGAACGATGTGGCTGTATTGGCTGAAAGGACTCATCCATTATGTCCAATGCCGCCAACAGTTCAGCTTCAGACCACCCATAAAATTTACCCGCATCCTCATCAACATTCTCACCAGTACCATCCACAATGGCCTTCTCATTATCATCAATCTCCAAATTATCATCAACCTCCCCACTATCATTATGTGCTTTCTCAACATTCTCCTCATTATTTGCTGTCTCAACATTCTCCTCATTCTCCTCATTTTTATCTTGTTGAGACAGCTTAAATCCATCTGCAATACCATCAACAGCTGCAACTAGTTTAGAAACTGTTGCTGATGAAGGTAATTTCAAGGAAGCTTGAGTGACAAGACATTTGTAGTTCATGAAAGCAATAGCCATGACTTTTGCTGAATTTGCAAGATCAGTAACAAGCTTCACATCACTGTTCTCTTCAGAAATGCCAGGCTTTCCAGTTTCTCCTTCATCTTTGGGTGGTTCAGATTTTCCAGAATCTTCTTGTTCAGGTTTCCCAGATTCTTCTTGTTCAGGTTGCCGAACAACAAGTTCCTGAACAGCTGATTTTGATTTTTGTGCTTGCTTGTCTGTTGCAAACTCAATAGCAAGGAAAGGTCCGTGCTGCTCACGTCTCACAATTGGAGGCTCAACAGAACCCCTGCCGAAAGTTCTAGTTGGGCCATCCAATTCATCCTTAATTCTCTTGTATATAGCCTCTCTTGTCCAAGTCGATAACGTAGGATATTGACGACTCACAATGCGCGATTTAAAGACACAACGGTCTAAATAAATGAAGAGCAGCGCAATAATCGGTCCCCCAAACCAATTCTCTTTCGCCTTTTTTTCCACAAACTCTTCCTTTTGCCAAGACTGAACTTGGCTAGCCAATTTCTTTTTTATAAAGTTGCACCAGTTGAAACTGGAGATCAACTCAGTATTCACCAAACTTTTCAGCACTTTCAAGCTGACCTTGTTCCCAATGACACCGCCTAAAAGAGAAGAGAAAATATAAACGATGAAGTTGCGTTTGAAATCCTCTCCTCCATCTCTTTGTGTAATCAACTTTTGCAGAACAAGTTTGATGTCAATGGAAGCAACACCATATTGTTTAGTGAACTGCTTCAAAGCAGATAAATAAGAGGGGTCCTTATCTCCATTTATTGCTTCAACAACAACATTAGGACCCATTGGCAATCCTAGAGATAGATGAATATCCTCCTCTAAAATCGGAAGCTTCCCATCCAACAAACATCCTTTTATTGGGTCGTAATTTGCAACTAGCCAATATGCTATGTTTCCTGGAAGAACATCCGTTTTAAGAAGTAAAAGACCCCCAAACCCCATTTCTTTGATAGCTTGAATCTGCTGTTCTGAGGGTGGACTATCCTCATTATGAATAAAGTTGTAAAGCCCAGCGGGAGACATCCGGGTCCTCAATGACGGCAATCGCTGTTTATAGTTTCGTTTCTTTTTTGCAGCAGGTTCAACTGTTCCACTAGTAGAAGGTGGATGTTCCGATCGCTTCATATTAGCTTGCTTCCTGTTATGCATAAATGGTACGAATTTCGAAAATAAGTTTCACAGAAGAAGGATCTAGTTTCACAAAATAATCTTCTAGTTTCACAGAAAAAGGAAAATACTAACTTTTTCTGTGAAACAAGAAGCTTACATTGTGAAACTAGAAGCTTAATCTGTGAATCTCAGGTAAAAAGTAAATACAAACGAATTAAGAAAGTAAGTTTCACAGAAGAAGGATCTAGTTTCACAAAATAAGTTACTAGTTTCACAGAAAACAAAATTATTAAACTGTGAAACATAGAAGCTTACAATGTGAAACCCAAACTCTTAGATTCACAGAATAAGAGCTTAGTTTCACAATATAAGCTTCTACTTTCACAGAAGAAAGGCTAACATTCACAGAACAAATAAAAAGAAAATTATTAAACTGTGAAACAGAGAAGCTTACAATGTGAAACCCAAACTCTTAGATTCACAGAATAAGAGCTTAGTTTCACAAAATAAGCTTCTAGTTTCACAGAATAAGAGCTGACATTCACAGAATAGGGAAAATAAACTTGATTCATTAAAAATATCATTCATACATAGCTAGGTAATTACACAAAAAAGGCTGCCTTGATAGACGTAATTACAAGAGAGCACTACAAAAACACTAAAACCGAGCACATTTAGAACAGCCACTATCACGGCAAAAAGTGATACAAAAGTTGAGGAGCTGCGCTACATATCGAGCAACACAGGTAAATCTAAATATGATAAAGTTCTCCGAGTCAGCAAGCGTGTTGCAGTATCAAGTGATATGTCATGTTTTGGAGATGGCACACGTAAATTGGAAATCAACTCTTTCACTTTTGGGTTTTCAGCACCAGTGAGATCTCTAAGGTGTCCTCTTTGCAAGAGATTATAGCCTTGGTGAAAA
Source organism: Silene conica (assembly GCA_029255685.2). Lineage (NCBI taxonomy): Eukaryota > Viridiplantae > Streptophyta > Magnoliopsida > Caryophyllales > Caryophyllaceae > Silene > Silene conica. The sequence continues at coordinate 62,072,190 of CM055311.2, read as the reverse complement.
TGTAGGAGTAATTTAGCTCCCGGATCATTAGTCATAAAGCACTTGCATCTTTTGTAAATTATTCTATAATCCCTACGAATGATTCTCACACCATTGATATCATTAATATGCAGAGAAATCCCATACACAACTGCAATGAAAGGTGCACTAGGGTGTATGAGGAAAAGCTGAGACCAATTCCGACAGACCAACGCCATGTTTGCCTTATCTTGGTTACACTTAAGTCGTTCGAAGATGCTATTCATTAGTTCTTGATTGTTGAAGACAGACAGTTGGGCTTGATAACGATTATTAGTGACCTCAACAGTCCGTAAGGGAGCAAATGAGAATTTCATAGCCTCTTTTTTTTCTCTTATATAATTCCGGACAAAATATGCTTTATCCTCTGCAAGAACATTCACTACCCACCCCTTGCACCATGTTTCCATAATTGACCAGAGGTAACCTACAAGCATACATTGTGAACCCAGACTATTACATTTCACATAATAAGGGCTTAGTTTCACACGCTAAGCTTCTAGTTTCACAGTCTAAGCTTCTAGTTTCACAAACAAAGATTCTAGTTTCACAGAGTAAGAGCTGAGAATCACAGAAGAAGATAAAGAAAATTAAACTGTGAAACAAAAAGAAGCATCTAGTTTCACAGAATAAACTTCTGGTTTCACAGAATAGGTTTCTAGTTTCACAAGTTAAGATTTTTGTTTCACAAGTAAAGCATCTAGTTTCACAAGTTCACAGTTTCACACTTTCACAGTAGGTTCTTCCTGTTTCACAAACTAAGCTTCTTGTTTCACAAGGTAAGCTTCTAGTTTCACAACATAAGTTCTAGTTTTTCACAGAATAAGAAAAAGAAACTTAAGATAGTAACGAAAAGAAGCTTCATTAATTAAAAATATCATTCATACATTGCTAGATAATTACATAAAAAAGGCTGGCTTGATACATCTAATTACAGAAGAGCACTACAAAAAGAAATTTAGGCCAGCCACTAAGATGCAAAAAGGTAATACAAACTTGAGCAGCTATGCTACATATCGAATGCCAAGAAAGGTAAATCAAACCAAGATAATTTCGCCCGAGTAATCAACTCTAACGAAGTAGCAACTGCTAAGTCAAGTTCTGGAGATGGCACATCTAAAATGTCAAGCAACTCTTGTGTTTGGTCGATTTCAGCATCAGTTAGATCTCTAAGGTGTTCACTTTGGTAAGGATTTTCACTTTGCGCACAATGTAGGAGTAATTTAGATCCCGGATCATTTGTCATAAAGCACTTGCATCTTTTATAAATGATTCTAGAACCCCTACGAACTATTCTCACACCATTGACATCGTTGATACGCAGAGAAATCCCATACGCAACTCGAATGACAGGTGCACTAGGGTGTAGGAGGAAAAGCTGACACCAGTTCCGACAGACCAATGCCATGTTTGCCTTATCAAAGTTACACTTAAGTTGTTTGAAGATGTTAGTCATTACATCTTGATTATTAAAAACAGCCAGTTGGGCTTGATAACGGTTGTTTGTGAGCTCAACAGTCCGTAAGGGAGTAAATGAGAATGCCATGGCCTCTTTTTTTTCTGTTATGTAATTCTGGACATATTCTGCTTTATCTTCTGCATGAAGATTCACTACCCACCCCTTGCACCAGTTTTCCATATTTGACCAAATGTAATTAACTTTAAAACCACAAAAGTAACCTACAAGCATTACAAAATAGAAATCAAAAAGCATACATTGTGAAAAACAGACTTTTACATTTCACATAATAAAAGGCTTAGTTTCACAACCTAAGCTTCTAGTTTCACATAATAATGACTGAGAATCACAGAATCAGGAAAAAAACTTTAAACTGAAAATAATAGAAAATAAACTTAAAACTGAAAGAAACTTATTATGTGAATCTAAGAGTTATATTGTGAAACTAGAAGCTTATGAAGTGAAAAAACATGCTTATTTTGTGAAACAAGAAGGCTATATTGTGAAACCTGTTGAAAAATCAGCCTGTTTTTTTGAATTCTTAACTTGTGAAACTAGAAGCTTATGGAGTGAAACTAAATGCTTACATTGTGAAACTAGTTGGCTATATTGTGAAACCTGTTGAAAAATCAGCCTGTCTTTTTTGAATTCTTAACTTGTGAAACAAGAAAGTTTATGAAGTGAAACTACATGCTTATTTTGTGAAACTAGTTGGCTATATTGTGAAACCTGTTAATAAAATATCCTGATTTTTTGAGTTCTTAACTTGTGAAACTAGAAGCTTATGAAGTGAAACTACATGCTTATTTTGTGAAACTAGTTGGCTTTATTGTGAAACCTGTTAAAAAATCGCCTGTTTTTTTGAATTCTTAACTTGTGAAACTAGAAGTTTAACTTGTGAAACTAGAAGCTAAACTTGTGAAACTAGAAGCTTAACTTGTGAAACTGGATTCGTATTCTGAAACGTACTAAAATAATCAAAAACACTCTCAAAACCTAGATATTTTCATCACAACCCTAGGTATCACTAACAATGAAAAATAACAATAAACACTCAACCACTACTACAAAAACGGACAACGAGGACGGTTCAAAACCGTCCTAAGGCCTCAAAACAACCGTCCTAAATTCACCCGTCCTCGTTGACAAAGAGGACGGTTGGAAAAAAGTCAAACCGTCCTCTTTTGATTTTTGAAAGAGGACGGTTGGGTTATGGAACCGTCTTCTTTGAAACTCTAAAGAGGACGGTTGCGATTTGGAACCGTCTTGTTTTGAACACATTGTGCACATGATTTTTGTGCCAATTTCAGGACGCTTTATCAGAAAACCGTCCTCTATAGCCGACTGTTTTTCGTGCCAATTTGTTTGGCTCCCATTATTTGGCGTCAATTTATAAATATAGACCGCTAATTTTTAGCGCCAATTTATGAATATATCCCGCCTATTATTTGTCGCCAATTTACAAAATCAAATCCATGCTCTATGCAAACGAGATCTTTGAAATAAAAATGATTTCATTTATACTTTATACGACAATAGTCGTATAACTTAAATATATCATCTCCTACATTTAAGAAAATCCAACAAAAATTACATTTATACTCTAAACCCAACCAAACAAAACCGAACAAGTTTAAACCTAAAAAATACAAACTATGATATAAGTTTAATTAACACAAGCACTAACAAAAAAACATTTACATCTACGCACCATACTTTTAAGCTATCTAGATAGAATCCATGCGTTAGTATACTTAAACGTTGCCTTCAAATTACTTGCGCCGTAAACTGCAATACATATGTTGCCCAAATGTCTCGCCTTTTGTCAATTTGATCAACTGAGTATGTCTTTGGTGCTTTAAACATGAACTACATACAACCAAAAAGACACAATTACAATTATAGACTACTAAAAAATATGAATACATCATGCAAAAACTGTTCAAATTTGACATCAATAGGATTAGTTATGTAGCAAATGAACAAAGGAATGTGTGCACTATTACAAAAATCATCAAAACTGAGAACAAGATAAGCAATGATAAAGACACTAACTATGATGCTAATGCACGAGGGACTCACTTTATCTATTGATATAATAGAACTCTAGATCTGCCAAGAACATCAACCTACGTTAGTAATAACAGTTTTAAAATCAGAAAGAATGTAACACTTACTGTAGAAACAAATGTAACATCAGCATTGGTAGAAAGCATTGGTAGAAAGACGACTGAGACTGCAAACTGCATTGGTCGAAGACAAGATCTTCACACAACCATAATCAATCAAACTAAGCTGAGCCAAGTAATAACCCAAAAACTCGAATTGGAGATTCCGGGTCTGAAAAACTCACGGCAAAAAAAGAGTTAAACGGTTCGTAAGTCTGCTCTTAAATCTTAATAAGTTTCAGCAAAGAAAAAGTCAGGTAGGATATGATCTAATATACCTCATAGTTGCCTTGAGGATACCTAGTAAACTAAAATTCCTGAAAAGATAGGTCAAATAAACAAAAAACCGTCATCAGTGACATTTTCAAACTGAAACACGCATCACAGATCGGCCAACAAGAAATCAAGATCAATAACATTAAAAAGTCGAAAACTTCAGCAAGCTATCTAATACCCCTTATGCGTTAATCCGCCTTACATAAGTCCTAGCAGTCAACATATCAACAACAAACATATCAACAACAAACATATCAAGTAAAAGCAAAGCTATACAAACCGGGATGCAGTAGAGATGATAGATGCTTTTTATGTGGCCAGTTGAAGAAAATATTGATCACCTTTATTTTGATTGCAGCTATAGTAAACAATTATACTAGGAAATTGAAGCCTGGTTTGGTCCTCTTCTGATATGGATAGACTAGTAACAGGAAAAAGAAAGGAAAATACCTGGAAACTCAATGCAATGGTACTAGCAGCTTGCTACTACTATACTTGGCAACAACGGAATAATGCCAGATTGAATCATATTCTGGTTAGGCCTGAAATCTTGACTCAAAACATAATAAGGAGGGAGATGAAGAATACAGCTCAATCAAAATACCCAATAAACGGCTTGAAGTGGTAAAGCTTTAAGTAGTAGAGTGAGAGTTAAAGGTTACCTTGGGATTCTGGCCTTGATTGTGATGATCTGAGTTGTATAGCAATGTTTTACTGACATTTGATAAGCTCCAAGTAGGAAGCAAAGCGCCCAAAATGATGATGAAGAAGGAATTATGGGATTACAAATGAGCAAGTTGATTGTTTAATGAGTGGGTCAACAGTCATCTATGATAAGGTGTAGAAAAGGATTGATGATAAACTAAGACTGCAGTAGTATTGCTGGTTTTGGAGGTTTGCAGATAGGTATAAGTAGTCTTTTTGGATTTGAGTCGCGTCTAGCTTGAGCAATGAACTAGCTCATTAGTGCGTCCCATTACATTCCATCCTAGATTAATCAATAACCAAGTAGCACAACCATAGTTTATTTCTGAGGCAAGACTTTGGGCTTTTGCCTTGTATTGAAAAAGAGATCAAGCGAAATATCGGTGAAACTTAGACTCTATATTACTACATAGGGCTAGCAAGCCGGTATTCTCATCTTACTCGAAAGAAAGCTCGAAACGAGAGAAAAAACAACAAACTAAAATGACTATAGCCTAACATACCCGGCTCTCCTTATATGTCCTGTCTTCTTCACACACAAGTGAAGCTGTTCATGGCTAGATTAAGGTCAACTAGGAAAGAGCTCTAAGCCTATGCTGCTGTTGAAGAACCCAAAAATATAAGCCTCTTTCTTATCTTCGTTTTAGGCAGCAGCCCCCTTCTTTTGAATTTATGGTCTTTCAAACAAAGGCAAAGTGAACATATTATATAAAGAGCAAAGAGGAGAATCCCTATTGAGAAACTTTCCTAACTAAAGCAAGAGAAAGAAGAAGGAGTGCGCTCCTTTTTATACATATAACATAAATGTGGAGGGAAGAACGAAAGTAAGGCAAGCCTGCTAGTTACAGTCAGCTAAATTAAAGCAAATAAGGCCTCTAATACAATTCGAAAGGTAAGCTCCTGATAACGCCTTAAATCACTTATCTCATACGACCTTTTACCTTCACTATGTGGGCTACACACAACCAGAATGATTCACATAACCAGATGAATCTCTTCTCAAATGGAGGGAATGACATATCAGATAATGTTTCAATTAAGAAACTTTTAGGTCATACATGACAGAGAACCCTCTATGTATCATCCACAATAACCTCAACAATTATTTCAATTGTGTACACCATATTTTACTTAATTTAACAACAATAAAACCTAGAATCAATGAGAACTGGAAAAATACAACAAATTGTTAATAAGGATTAGTTGAAAACGGTAAAAGAACTCAACTTTTCCAGTGAAAACAAGAACTAATTATCATCACGTTTACTGGTTTTGTAATAATTTTGCTCAATGAGATGACCCATAAAGAAAACAATAGACGTTCCCAAATTTTATGACACAATAATAACCCTCAAATCAGCAAGTATTTATTTTAAAACACACTTTACCTACAATTAAAACAAAAACATGAGGAATATATAAAAAATTAAAACGTAAGCAACAACAACAAAGACATGAGCAATATAATCTTTGAGTAACTTTGTAATAAGGGACATACAAAGTACCTCAGTAAGGAAATGAAGGTGATCGGTGGTGTTGCGTTAGACCGATGACGAAGGAGAACGTAGTGGTGGTTTGCCATTGAGATAGTAGTGGCGGTGTTGACGAGCGGTAACGAGGAGCGATGGTGGTGGCGCAAGGGTGGGTAATGGTGGTAACGAAAGGCGGTGGTGGTAGCGCTTGGGTTAGTGATGGTGGTTAGCCTAGGGTAGAATAATAGATTGTGTTTGCATAAGAGGGGAAGGTGAATGAACGTGGGAATATGAATTAGGGGTCGGTCATCACTATTAAGAAGACGGTTGTAATAATAACCGTATTCTATATTAATAAGAGGACGGTTGTATTGACCAACCGTCCTTGTTACTTTTACAATGAGGACGGGTCTCTATATTAACCGTCTTAATTATGTGATTAGTGATGGCGCCACAATTAATTAGTTGATATAAGACGGTTTTGTCTCTAACCGTCCTCTTAGGGGCGTCCTCTTAGCCTAAAATTGTAGTAGTGAACTAATGATAATCCAGCAGAAAATAGCAAAACAAAAACAAAATAAAGAGCAAAAATAAGTAATTAAACTAATTTAAGAGAAAAAAATGTAACAAATAACATACGAAAATACGAAGAACATACGAAGAAGATGATAATGGAGGTTGTTCATGTTAAAAACTTCGAAGAACGACAATGCTTGCTTATTTCGCCTCAAATCTTCGAAAATAAAACCACACATCCAAAGAACGACAAACAAATCACATTATAACGTACTAAAATAATCAAAAACACTCTCAAACAATAAACACTCAAATAATGATAATCCAGCAGAAAATAGAAAAAAAAATACAAAATAAAGAGCAAAAATAAGTAATTAAACTAATTAAAGAACAAAAATGTAACAAATACGAAGAACATACGAAGAAGATGATAATGCAGGTTGTTGATGATTCCGGGGAGAAGATCAAACGGTTACCGCGAGCAAAGTAAGAAGGCGAGAGAGCGGGAGAGAGTGAGAAAGCGAGAGAGCGAGAGAGAGTGAGAAAGAAGAATTTGAAAAGACGTTGAGAGAGTGAGAAAAAAAGGTCAGTTTCTTTTTTTGTTTAATATATACCGACACGTGGCACGATCTGGGCCGCCCATGATTTTTACATCTAACGGTTTACAATGGTCCGGCAGCCTCGCGCTAAGAGAGCGGCCTCACGTGATTCAATTTCTATATATATATATATATATATATATATATATATATATATATATATATATATATATATATATATATATGTTGAACGTTTTCAAGTTAGATGTCAAACGTTTAATGTTGAGTGATTTTAAAAATAAATCACGTGTTGATATGTCATATTACCGCTTTTTTTACTTTCGAACAGTAATTCAATTTTATATTACTACTTGACACTCAATGACAGACTTTTTTCAAAAAAACAAGTTTCTAAATAATGCATAATTTTATATAGACCATTTCCGCTGGTTTTTCTTTTAACTTTTTTTTCAACTTTTTTGTAATAGAAGTTCTTATATATTTTATTATATATTTACTTTTTCATTTAATTTTATTAAAGTTTTCTCATATACATCAAATATATTATCAGATTATCTAACAAATTTGATTGATCATTTTCTTAAAAGTAAAAAATAAACAGCCCCGTGATTTTTCACGGGTGTTAGACTAGTTATGATACAATAGATAAAGTATATATAATAAACCCTCTTAGGGTAAACGTTGTTAGGGTAAACCCTAGACGAAAGCCCGTCCTCATGGAACTAATATCCTAATACCCTCACGCAAATAGTAAAGGCAGTATGTTGTACGAACCTTACAATTGGATAAATACAAAGGAAAAAAATACATAATCAATATAAAAAAAATCTTCGTCTTCTCCAAACGTCATAAATTTCTTCGTCTTGAAAGATAGGTAAGAAACGAGTATTAAGACTCGTTAAAAAATTTCTTCGAACAAGAACGTTGAGTTTTTCGGACTTGTTTGAAAGTTTGAGTTAATTTGCAGGAACCCTAATCGAACCTGACAAATTAAATATCAATAAAACGGAAAATTATATATCCGTCAATTCAACATCGGAGAACATTAATTTTTTCGCACTCCAAATAGATTTAGTACCACTTCAAACAACGTTGAATAATTTTAGACAGATTTCGAAACGAAGTTTTTTTTTTCATGAACAAATTCGGAAGAATAACAAATCGTCATCTTATTGATTGTGGTATGTTTGACTTTCATACCAAGAACGATAGATGAAGAAGAACAATTGAACTTAATTTTTGTTTTTTTTGGAAAAATCCCATTGGTGGGTGCATGTAGATTTCCGGCCACCCACCAGTAAGAACGCAGAAGCGGTTCTTAGATTTATCAAGAAAGAGGCTCTGATACCATGTTAAGATTACAGAGGGAGAAAACGTTGTATTATTGATTGTTGTGTGATTCTGATACAACAGATCTTAGGGTAAACCCTAGATGATAGCCGGCCCTAATGGGCCTAATATCCTAATAACGTACGAAGTATTATATTGCAGAGATTAAAATTAAAGGTCAATGCTTTGGACGTAACATAAATTAATTTTTAAAAGAACTAGATGACCTGAAGCCGCGGATGTGAGGATGAAGTTGTATGTATTTTTTTTATAGGGAAATTTTCTAAAATTTTGCTTGGCTTGTTACAAAAACTCCGAACAATAGGGATGTGCATTACACGGATATTAAATCTAATTATTACAGTATAAGAGTTTATACTTATTGGTGCCCAAAGCTCTAAAGGAAAAAGTACTTGATTGCATTCATTATTTTTTCATAATTAAAATTCAAATAACTCGTTTTTATTAATAGCTTGAACATCAAACAGTTGGAGCATCCAAGCCACAAAGGGCAAGTTGGTTCCACAAAGCAAACAAGCACGCAAACAGAATAAGTAAAAACATAACATAAAAGGAAGATCCACTTAGAAGATCTTCATACTACACAAATATAGGAAATAAGCTTATACGAGTACATGAAATGCGGTGAACCGCTGTTTATTCGCGTAAGTACCATCAGGATTGAAGCTCGAAGCTTATATAGAAACACTGTTTGGGACACCCATACCAGTAACACCGGGTTTTGAGAACGGTTTAAGCAGTTCATATGGAATCACTCCTGCACCTGTTCTGTTACTTAACTTCTGGTCTGCATTCCTTGCATCAATTGTAGTCTCTATCTTCTTCAAATTCGAATGAAATTTTTCAAATGACTTTTTTGTGGTCGGATCATCAGCCCATGACGGCTCAAGTTGTTCACCTATATACTCCTCCTCAGGAGAATGGCTGGACAAAACATTCAAGATGGTCATCACTTTAATCCCTTGAGCTCTAGATGGTAATGTGTTCAGCAATACATTACATGGGTTTTTCATAAAGTAGTCCCACTCTTCTTCTGTAGGGTCTTCAGTAGGCATTTTGATTCGGGCAATTGTTGGTCGATTTGGGAAGTATCCTCCGAAACTGTATTGACCGAAGTTTACTGCAGCGTGGTGTCCAGACGCTACCCATATCATAGTTGTTATAATCTCAATCAGGACCTCAGAAGTTGTAAGAACAGGCCACCATTCGTCATCTTTCTTATCTCCATGGCCTTTCTCACGGATTTCGGCCCACCACTGTTGAAGTTCTGTATCGGCCTGAACCTGTTCTTCATTTTGGTAGTATTGTATGACGTAGTCAGTGACCCATTGCTTCATAGCATCCCATAGGAGAAGTCCATCGTTAGCATATGGATAATCCTCGATTGCAAGCTTAAGTCCGTGTGGTGATGATTCATCTTCAATAGCTATGCCTCTATTCAATCAAATTTAGAGACAAATGAGTCAGTGACTCATTATCTGTATATGTTAAATTTTGTATCATGAAGTCATAATATATCAATAAACAATGTACCTGCTGATTAGATCAGTTGGTAATGCTTGACGGTCGAACCTCCACTCTTTGTCATAAACCAAAGAGCCGTATTCCATGGAATATTTGTTGAGTGAGAAGGTGCTCTCAATAAAGCCACCAGCATTCACAAGAGCTACACGAGCTAGTGAATTGATCTCCATGGTGTATCGAAAATAAGGATTCAGGAGTCTATGAATTGGATGCACAGCACTTAGTTGTCGGTTTGTTGCAATTATGAAAGGCTCAATACAACAATGAGTCCTTAACCTATCATGGAAACAACATGGATGAGTTCAAAAAGCAATCGAGTTACCAATCAAAACTACTGTAACTCAGTACTATACACAAGGAAATATACCAATGGCTAACAATTTGGTGATTAGCAGAGTCATGAGCAAGAACATGAGCTTTAGCAATCCTCCATAGCCAGGTGCTTGTGCCATCATAGCCAGGCGTGTATACTTGTTTCCATTGAGGCTTCCCGTTTGCCAATGGCGGCCTTGTTAACTCAATAGCCAGAGGTCTCAAAGCTCCTTTCGGTGTTAGAAAGAACAATGTACGCGACCCATATAGGGTCGTGCCTTTGATCTCTCTTACTTTGTTCACAAAAGGTAGAAACGTGTCATGATAGTCCAGTACAAACAGTTTCTTTTGCTGCAAAGCCTGTGATTTTAGACATATCAAGGTTTCTTTATCTACGCTCATTAAGTTGATCAAATTTGCTTAAGAAGAAGGTACCGGAGAGACGTTGATACCTCACTCAAGGACATGGCACTTCTGATCTCTTGCTCAACTAGTTCAGTAGTAATTATTGATTCAGGGGAGCCGTAAATTTCGGGGTCAAGCTTGCTCATCAAAGGCCATTCCTATACAATATATGTTGACACTATTTTTAGAAATATCTTCTAAGAAATTTGTACTGGGTATTTAAATAAATACAACATTGTAATTGCAGACCAACATAAAACAGTTAGCATTGTATTGTCTATACTCTATATCATTATAAGACATGGGTCATACCGTAACCAGTTTAATGGTACTTGGGTTTGGACCGGCAAGGGTCTCTCGAGCAAATTCTTCGTCTCTGAACCATGAAAATTGATCTCCTACACACACAAAACGGTATCATATCCACACGAATTAGATAAGAATATGAGACTCTAACACCAACTACTCCATATTTAACAACAATAAACAAGCGAATAATAAAAAATGTAGATAAGAAGGAATATGGACATTTAGCTACTTACTCTGTAACACATCAGGAGTCGGAAAACGTAAAAGACGTTCAGTTGGATTTATTAAATTAGGGAGAACTGTTAGCATGGACTTGATATCTTTAATGTTGGACATATCAATTCCTCGATCGAATAAGTCGTTAATCTGTCTGAAGTTAAAATGTCCAAGACTGGTATCAGTAACAGCATCTTCCAGGGTCGGGACTACTGAATGCAAGACATTATTTAGAGCACTGGCCCCGAAGTCTAACGTCTTCAGATCTGCGAATACTTCATCCCTTGGTAGGTAAAAGGTTCCGAGAATTCTTGTTTCTGATAACGTATCTACAAGCAAAAAATGGGACGCCATCCATCGGTTAGATCAAAATATTAGGAATATTAATAATAGTTGGGCCGCAACCATCACCTTAAGGTTTTGGTTGAGATGATTCATCTTTCATGATATCAGAGCCAGTGTGACCGAAGGTCACGGATTCGAATGCTGGCAACCTCAAAACCGGTTTTGGTTGAGATGACTCCTCTATCACAAAATAGTATCCTATAACAAATACAGTGACATTGAAACGATAAAAATGACTGTATACCAGATTTGCAAGGAGGACGGCCAGTCCGACAACGTCTTGGATACGGATGCTGCTTGCCTCCAAGAACAGATCGGACAACGGCGGGCTTACTGTCAGGGCTACCAAGATCATTGTAAACATCGTAGTCATAAATACGGTCGAAGGACTTGCGTTTTCCTTGACCATTGCCTCTCAAATTTTGAAGCTCCTTCTCACGCAAGCTTTTCAGTCCCGGTGGAGTGTTTGATGTTATGTACGACTGCTTGTAAAGATATTCATTAGATATTTCATGTGTGTAAAAGCTAAGAGATACAGAGACAACACCACCAAATGCTTCATGTGAGTCCATAAAATATTACTCGATCCACTTCAATCGTTTGTTTTTCTTTGATTAAAATACATCTCATAAAAAATATAAAAGACAACCAAATAATTTGGATAAAGAGAGTAGTAATTCATCCAATATAGCTCAGATGCTTCCAACTTCAGCAAATATTTCTCGTAATTTGTACTCATCGAAATTGGGGAATTGATCGAACTAACCATAGTGTTAAGAAATAAATTTTATTGCAAATTCAATTCAAGTACATATGAAAAGGAATATTGAGTTATTTGAGTTTAAGTAGTAACTCAATTAGACTTTGCCAACAACACGGGCCAGCAGCTCGGAACCACTAACCCGTACGTGCGATTGGGTCCATGTGTTAGCAACATGCCTCGTCCCGTGAAGGTTAGGCCAAAATTTGAGCTGGCCCTGCACTCTAGATAGGCCGGTTTAGGGCATGGCCAAAGGACCCCATTGGTCTCGAGCTCACCCTGCCCGGCATGAGACAAGATCTAGACTCAATACCATGTTACCATACATTGTCGATTTGTCGTAGATAATAGGTCATTTAAGAAGGATTAAACCAATTGTCCCCGCCCGTTACCTCATTAGTGAAGAAAACTCTCTTCTCGGAATTGTCATGGGTTGAAGCGATCCATGAATTGCAAGTGACCTCGACGGTTCCTTGAGGCAAGCCCTTAATAACAATAGTTTTGACATACATTTCTTTTTGATGTTCATTTTTAAGCAATATTGCTCCCAATTTGCCAAAGTTGTCATTGACATGAAATTTTGCTTCATATTTCACTTCATTTAACCCCTTCGGAATTAATACGTTCAGGTTCGCCTTTGCATCAACTGGCTTTTGCCCTAAAACATGGCGACAACAATGTTAGCTAAGACCATCCCCAAGTAAAAGGTCGACTTAATCGAGTCAATAACATATTAACTCTTAATCTCACTTTATTGACATTGACCCTCTTTTACCCTTCCAAGCAGAAAGTCGATTTAATCGAGTCAATAACATAGTTTTTCTTTTCTTTTTTTTCTTTTTCTAATTGTTAACCAATGAGAGTTTGCCACATAAGGGGTCAATTGGGGAGTCAATTTACTCCACCTTGGGTCACAAATTGACCCTCAACACTATTGGATCAATCCTAATTTTCACTTAATTGTAATTAACTTGACCCAAGCAAGCAATTGACCTAACAATTGACCTTGCTTGGGGATGGTCTAAGAGTTAAGACTTGAGAGCTTTTGGGGAGCGTACGTAAGTTTTACATACACCGTGTATGTACAAAAATGATAATTATAGTAATAGTATACATATTAACTAGTCCAATCATACTGATTAAATAACAACGCTTTCCCTGTCCTTGGAGATTTTTATATCGAGAATTTGAGAATGTCTTGATTGCTCATTTGGATCACTAATTTGAGTCACTATCGTAGTCAGTGACTAGTGAGTATTGAGTAGGGATATCTATTAATCTATTATCTATATAAATAACTCGATTTTATTGAGTCACACGTAAAAATACGAGATTAGTAAAATAATAAAGTGAAACATAATTTCAACTTATTTTTAATTCTGTTTAGTTTAACTCTTAATTCAGTTTAGTTCCGCCCTATTAACTACGAGTAATACTCAATTTTATTAGCTTCAATTTCATTTTCAGCTTTTTTTTCAATAAAAAAATTAGGGTCTTAACTCTTAGTGTTTCTACCTTCATTTCAATCATTCATTTATCCGAAGTAAAATATTCTCACAAAAAGTAAAAAGATAAGTAAACGAGTAACTTCAAGTAAAAACAAGTGATGACAAATATATCGAAAACAAGAATTATTTGAAACAAAGAGTAATAACATACCATGTTCTATACTAACAAGTTCTAAATGGAGTGTACCAACTGGCACAATATTAAGTGGAATGCCCGATACAATATTAGATACAACGTCGGTCACCTGACCAACACCAACATTTTTTACGGAGCCAGATACGGTTAACATTTCAGTAACCACCGCGGAAACATTAGGATGGGAAAAAATATTCATTTTTGTTTGTAAAGTAATTAAAAGTTAAGTGAGGATATGCTTTTGGTTCAAGAATAAGGGGTCCTTTTATAGAGTTGTACCGTACAAATAATGCTATTGATTTCATATAAAACATCAAAAAACACGTTATTCAGCTCTACAATTCTACGTACAAGCTATACAGTGAAATCGTTGATAATTGAGAATGGGCCTGTCCGGCCACGTCCCCTGTCTCTTCTTCAATAATGAATATTCAAGTCCCTACACACCTTACTCTATAGTATAAATACATAATACACGAGTTAAATGAGGGAAGAAAGAAGGGGTTATTGATATGCCTAATTGAATGTCCATGGACCATTTTATAACTAATTTTTGGTCGAGGTTGTCTCGTTAAAGACGGGTATTTTTTGTCATAAATTGAAAACGCATAGTGTCCGTTTCACAATATTACAAGTGAGAGGTCAAGTGAGATACTATTAGTATTCAAATTGTGACGGATAGTGTTCGTTTTTAATGAAAATTTGTGTTTAGGGACTAAGGTCAAATGTAACTACAAAGGTTTATGTAGTGTTATAGTTTAGAATAACTTTTTTTCCAATGTAATTCATACTCCCTCCCATCCAGACAAAAGATAACGATTGCTTTCTGACACTATTCATGATCGTAGGGAATTTTTGATATTACCGTTAATCTATAAGACAAAATATAGTCATGTGGGATCTGGTTGTACGGGATACCGTTTGAATTTTTGATATAGTCATGTGAATTTTTGATATTACCGTTAATCTATAAGACAAGATAACGCAATGTTACCTTGTTTGTACGGGATACCGTTTTAAATGTGTTCCATATATGAGTATGAAAATTTTATATATGATAACCTTCTGAGTTAGCTTCCCAATGCTTTTGGTTTCATGTTTATACGAGTTATATTTTGAGAGAAATAAATATTTTAGTCGACAGTGGTCGGATTGTTACTGCACAGTTCTGTTTCGACCCATGTTTTTGCAAAAGAAACCATTTAAAACGTATTTATTTTTTATGCATAATTCCAACTTCACTGTTTAGAATATTCATTCACGTTTTCAAAATGATAAGCCACGTAAAATCTTACCTAGTCGTTATTTAATAGTGATTTTTGCAAGTTGTCCAAATTTCTGTCTAAGTGCTGTAAAGTTTTGTTCAGACCAACTGAGTTGTAAAATTTGTTATAAATAATTTCCTTAAACTTTACAATTGATTCTTTTTCCTATGCTTAGTTAATTCCTTATATTTTCTAAAAACAATAATAGCTCGCAAAATAGCTAAACGGTTATTTAACTATGGTTTTTTGAAGTTGCTGGGTGATGTATGATTGTTGAAATAGTAAAGTTTCAAATATAAAAGTTTAACCAAATATGAATTATGTGATGTAACCATATAATATTCTGATATGACATTAGTAACATGAACAGTAGGCATATGATATGAATATGAACTTTATTATATGATAGTGTAACCTTACTTAGTATTGGTGAGTTTTATATAAAGTTATATTCATTTATACCGACACTAATGTTATGCCACAAAGTGAATTGCATTTTGCTATGTTTAAAATCTGATCACAATATACTAAATTATTAATTGGTTGATATGTGAATTATGGAAGTGTTAGTCTTGTGAATTCGATTACTTTTATCGTTAAATTATCATAATTCATGAGCTTTACAAGAACAATGCTTTAGTAAAGGAGAGTCAGAATGTCTCTGTGTAGTCTTCTTTTCGATCTGTAGCTTGTAAAATTGTCTTTTGATTCGTGTTTATAATTGCCACATAAATTAAATTACCACTTCAATGTTTCAAAAGTTTCGAAATGATTTCAAAGTGATGATCCATGATAAAGCTTGATGTTTTGATAATTATAGTGATTGTTTGGAACCTGACAAGTTTTATAGCTACGTGTTGATGAAATCCTGCCTGAATATTTAATTGTTGCACATTATATAAACCTCTTATTTTGCAAGTCATATATATTAATAGTTTCATGATAAATGATGTAATGTGGGCAGATGGGAAATGTAGCTGATTGGTTTAACTTATTTATAACTAGGGATGCTAAGTCATCTTGCTAGTCTAAGATTGGTGTATACCTCGTGAAATAAGTCAATGCTCCATGTTTAATTACATTGGTTAAATTGCCTTAGTTTTTTTTTTCTAGAATATGATTTTGCTTTCATAACATGATGTGAGCATGAAATGTTTTAATTTGTCAATTATGAACTATGAGTTAGCTGATTGTTTACATTGGTGTAAATATGTTAAGTTGGTGTTAAAAATTTCAAGGGTATATAAGTGTTAGTTACCTGATTTTGTTTTACTGCGTAACATGAAGTTGACAAATGTGTTTCGGTTTCTTTAAAAGTCGGATGCTAGTTGTCTAGTATAGAGTATTTAACTTATCTGATGATTTGTGAATGTTGTTTCGGTGAACCGCTTGAGCAATGGATGTGGAATTTTTTTTATAATGAGGTTACGGGGACGTAATCATGTCTTAAGGAGGATAGAATTGTAAAATCTCAATGATTTATAATATGGCTAGTCGTTATGACATGGCAAATTAGCATGTCGTCATTGTTTGAATATACGTGATAATGCTGATTTCTTCTGTTATGCATTATATTGTGATTCGTGAAGTACCATTTAATTTAGTTATACGTTAAACTTTGGGGACAAAGTTTTCTTAAAGGGGGTAGAATGTAACATTTCGCGTTTTGAAGCCTATATAAGTGCTACTTGTGATTGTTTCATGATTGTTATATGTTTCATTACTGTTACGGGATGGTGAATTTCGGAACGAAGTTCATTTTAAGGAGGGAAGACTGTAATACCCCGTATTTTAGCCTCGGTCAACAACTGTCAAACCGTGTTTTTACACGTATTTCAAACGGATGTTTATTAATTATTTACGTAAACTGTTATTATTTTATAAATCGTATTTCTAGGATTATTTCGTATTTTATAATCGTTTTTATATTTGATGATTATTTCATAAAATGGCATTTCACTCGTATTTATTTAATTTTAATATTTCATTTGTAATTTAATATATTTTCTATTTTATATTCATTTCTCATTTATACTTAATTTATATTATTTTTTATTTAAGTTGTAATTTTATTTAAATCCTATTTGTGTCATATTTGTGAGTAATTGTTAATATTTTCTAATCTTCAAACAACTCAAATTATATGGACCAAAATATTACCTTACTAATAATATTTATATTTTATAACTAATTAATTAGTATTGACTACAATTAAAGTTACGTGTAATACCTATATTTTATTTATGAATAATTGGACCGAGTAAGAAGAGTGTTGTGTTCGGATTTTGGAGTTAAGAAACCGAGTAAACCAAAACCCTACCTTACCCTAACTTAGTTGACGTAACACAGCCCCTCCTACTACCATTCTCCTCCATCGACTAAAAACAAAATAAAACCTAATTCATATCAGTCACCATGGGATTGAGGAAGAACGAGAACGACAGCCACCTTCATCATCATCGTCATCGTCACTGCAAGACAAACCTAATTCACGTTTCGACTTAGTACTCTGTTTTGTCCTTTTAATTCCTTTATTCAAATGTTTTTCTGATTGAGTCTTGGTACGAGTCTGGGTAATGGTTGTAGTATGTCTATAGTCCACTTTGATGGTTGTGGGGTGGTGCGTGGTGGCCGGAGCACCACCGTAGGAGTGGTTGTGCAACCTCGGGTTAAAAACAGGGGAGAATAGGGAGATGAGAATCGTCTATTTGAGGTTGTTTTACAAGCGTTGTGGGACTATCGAGGGCTGGTGGTTACCACTAGGGGAGTCGTGGGAGGATAGAGAGGTCGAGGGTGGTGTTATATATGTGGTGGTTAAGGTAGTCGTATTGGTGGTGGGAGTCGATTTTGCAGAGAGGGAACACAGCTGCATAATGGTTGTTGTTGGTGTCGAGGGGTCGTTGTTGGGGCAATTGAGGACAGTTCTGGTTGGGTCAGGGTCTGGGAGTAGGGTCAGATGGTTCGTCGTTGTGCACTGGTGGCAGCCACAGTGGGGTAGTGGTGGTTCAGATGGTCTAAGGGGCTTCGAAAGGGTGTTGTTGCTAGGGAGCTGGCAGGGGTTGTGAACAGGTTGTTGGGTCGTAAAAAAGTGGATGTGTCACGGCTGTTGTGTACGTTATTGTTGCTTCGTTGTTGTTGTTGTATTACTGTGTGTTGTTGTTATTATTATTATTATTATTATTATCTTTGCTATTATTTATTCTTGTTATTTCTGTTATGGTTAATATTGGTATTATTATTATTATAAGTTATTAGTAGTATTTTTATTATAAGTTTATTATTAGTATTTATAATAATTATGTGATGGTTATTAATATTATTTGATTAAGTTTATGTTTGATGTTGTTAATAGTTTAAATTGTTTAGTTCATATTTATTTAGTTGTGATCAATTAGTTTAATGAGTTGACCTGGTTTAGTTAATTTGTTTAAATAATGTTGTGACGGTAATTTTCATTAATCACCTAGTTAAGTTAATTGACTAGTCGTGCTTAATATAGTCTCGTTATGCGTAATACATTATTTGGTTAATTAAATTGGTTGGTTGATATATTATATTTGTTTACGTAGTTATATTAGTTAGTAATTATGTATATTATTTTATTAAGTGTTGAGTATGTGATGAAGTGATTCTACTCATTGGATGTTAGCTGCGTGATGGGATTATATTGCTATCCAGGTAGGATACACTGTCACTATACTACTGTTATATGTTATGAATGATTGCTGAGTGTATGATATAGATGATGAGCATGAATGATATGAGGATGATATATGATTATGATGGATTATTATTACTATTGCATAAGTATGATTATATTACTATTATTGTTGCATTCATGAGCATGACATATGCATTGGATACGGCTACGAGATGATGATATATTATTGGGCCCAGGCTAGTTCTGAAGGACTAGACATGGTGACCTCAGCTGTTATGCTGGTGTTCGGCGACGACCGATTATACTCTGCCGGGAGGTTCGGTATGGGTGGGAGTCACGGGTTTGAGGTTGAGAATGAGATTGTGATTGAGCTCGAGCATATCATGGCATTTGCATATCATATTTGTTGCACTATCTATTAATATTGTGTTATCCTACTCAACCGCGAGGTTGTCAGTGTATTCGTATTCACCTACTATGATCCGGAATGGGGAGTAGACTTTTCAGGTCAGAGACAGATGGACTAGGAACTGAGGCTTGGAGAGAGACATGGATTGGACTTACGTAGCTATAGTTCACATAGTCTCACTTGTAGTAGTTCATTTGTTTACAATTTCAGTTGTTTTAGAGTTTTGGTTTTGGACTGTACTTTGTATCAGTTTTCAGACTATCTTTTAATAACTTAAAGTAATGTTTTTCTCTCACTATGATTATCTACTGCCCTAGTTTATCCAGAATGGTAACAGTCTCATTTATTTTGGAAGTCCTAGTACAGGCTCCTTGGTAAATGGGGGTGTTACAATCGCATCATCACCGAACCACCGTGCACACCTACCAACCGTCAATAGCCGTGCCTTCTGCCACCCATAAACCCTAATTAATACTAATTGCTATACTAAAAATCAAAAATTAATAAAGTGAATGAAGGGTAGTAATAATTCCCAAATACGAAAATTACTTCACTAATTGAAGAATTACAAATTTACAAGGTATTGTTCAAGATTTTAGAGTAGTTAGATCCGATTTTATAGAGTAAGAGTTAGTTTGGTTATGATTAAGAAGAAGGGTATGATATAGAAATTTTGTGAAAAATTATATGTAAAAGAGTAAATTCCGTATGGAAAAACAACTCCGTTTTTTAAGCTTGAATTTTGTTTTATGAATACAAGCCCAATAAAGCAATGCGCGTACCCGACTTGATATGCTACCAACGCTAGCCGAGATCCATCGAAACAATAGTAAGTCTTACTTGCGACGGGTCACCATTTGTGACGGATATTTTGTGAGATAAAATTGATATAAAATGAGTAATGGAGAAAGGGGACCACAGGAATAGTGTTGGAGAGAGAGAGAGAAAAAGTGGGTATTTTGTGAGAGAAAACGGTATCTGTCACAAGCTTGCGACGGATAATTCCGTTGCAAATAAGAATTTGTGTCGAAACAAAGTCTATCACCAACATTTGATTCAATTGTTTATTCTCCTTAAAATTTAATCCCGGGCTCTTGGCCATCCCTCATCTATAACAAGAAGATCAAAATTGGCAGAAAATAAAGGTAGAGGATCCTGGTTAATAATGGCCGGATACTCAATAATTGTCCACATGGGCCGGTGGACATTGAATATAGGCGATACGAATACCAACCATTTTTATTCTCTCTTATTTAACTCGTGTATTATACAGTACTATTATATATGTATACTGTATACTCTATACCGTATGGTAGGACCTGAGGGATTATAACCATAGAACCCTATAAAAGTGATAAGGTTTCATTATCGAAGAACAGACGGGCTGACGTGGGCACGTGGGCAGATAGGCCTAAATGCCCAATCTCAATTATCAACGATTTCACTGTAGCTTGTATGTAGAGCAGAATAAACGTGTTTTTTTGATGTTTTATTTGATATCAATTGCATTATTTGAACGGTACAACTCTATAAAAGGTGCCTCTATCTTGGACCAAAAACATATTCTCACTTCATTTTTACTTGCATTACAAACAAAAGCATGAATATTTTTTCCCATCCAAATGTTTCCGCTGTGGTTACTGAATTGTTAACCGTATCCGGAACTGTAAAAAATGTTGGGATTGGTCAAGTGACCGACGTTGTATCCGATATTGTGTCCGGCATTCCACTTAATGTTCTGCCAGTTGGTACACTCCATTTGGAGCTTGTTAGTACACAACTTGGTATGAACTCAATAATTCTTGTTTTCGGAATATTTGTTACGTTATTTATTCTGCATCGGTCAGCTATTTATCTTTTTACTTTTTATGACAATATTTTACCTACTAAACATATAATCATTCTCAAATTCTGGACATGAAAATCTGTTACGACATGGAAATTGGAAAGCATTGTTATTACGTATGATTGGACGAGTTAATTTATGTACCACTATTATACTCCCGTATTGTGCATTTGTGTGTATAAGATGTACTAAAAACTTAAGTGCGAAACTAACTCTTAACTTCTAACATTGTTGTGGGTATGTTTTAGATCAAAAGCCAGTTGAAGCAAAGGCAAAACTGAACGTATTAATTCCAAAAGGACTAGATGAAGTGAAATATGATGCAAAATTTCATGTGAATGACAAATTTGGCAAATTGGGAGCAGTATTGCTTAAAAATGAACACAGTAAAGAATTGTATGTGAAAACCATTGTTATTAAGGGCTTGCCTCAAGGAACTGTCGAGGTCACATGTAATTCATGGATCGCTTCGAGTCATGACAACCGCGAAAAGAGAATTTTCTTTACTAATGAGGTAAATACATAAATTCTTTCAAATTAGCTTTTTAATACTCTCTTTTAATTTAGTTTAAGTGTTAGTTACCTTTCTTTTAACACTAAAATTTAAAAAATGAATTGAGATCACATAAAACACATCATCATACCTGAAATTTTTTGAATCACAAAAACTTACTAGAAAACGAAAGGAAAAGTAACACCGAACTAACATGAAAATAGAGAGAAACCAAAACTGTATTAAAAAGGAGTATGTATTTTTTTTTGGTAACGAGGGACTGCTACCTTGGTAAGCCACCCGAAAATGACATACTCGAAATCTATTTAGGCATGAACTCGGTTAAGAATGTCCCACAAGATTTTGCTCCTGGGAGGCTTGAACCTCCTAATTTCACCCAAATTTTAACCACTAAACTACACTCTTGCAAGCAAGTATGTATTTTAGGTTGTAGTAGAATTAAGCAAGTTTACTTAATCATTTGTTCTCTTATGGAAACAAGCAGTCGTACATAACATCAAACACTCCACCGGGACTGATAAGTTTGCGTGAGAAGGAGCTTCAAAATATAAGGGGCAACGGTGAAGGGAAACGCAAGTTCTTCGACCGTATTTATGACTATGATGTTTACAATGATCTTGGTGAGCCCGACAGCAAGCCCGCCCACCCCCGACCGGTTCTCGGAGGTGATCAACATCCATATCCAAGGCGCTGTCGAACGGGCCGCCCACCCTGCAAATCAGGTCAATGATCACATCACCTACACAGCTACACTGTCTAATTTGACTCATTGCCTTATTACTCTAGAGTCTAAAGCATGAAGTATTACATGTATGTGTCCCACACAGATCCATCATCGGAAACAAGAACACTGGCCAGCTTTTACATACCAAGGGACGAGGTATTTGCTGATTTGAAGACGGTGGACTTCGGGACCAGTGTCCTAAATAATGCCTTGCATACCGTAGTTCCGACTCTACAGGATGCCGTTATTGATACCAGTCTTGGACATTTTAACTTCAGACAGATTAATGACTTGTTCCATCGAGGAATTGAGATGTCCAACATTAAAGATCTCAAGTCCTTGGTAACTGTTATGCCTAATTTAATTAATCCAACTGAACGTATTTTACGTTTTCCCACCCCTGATATGTTACAGAGTAAGTCACCCAATATTATATATATATATATATATATATATATATATATATATATATATGTACCTCCTCATTTTCAATTATATGCTTAATCTTTTGTTACTAATTCATCTTCTTGTTTTCGTGTGTGTAGGAGATCAATTTTCATGGTTTAGAGATGAGGAATTCGCTAGGGAGACTCTTGCCGGCCCAAACCCATCCAGCATTAAACTGGTTACGGTATGTTCTATCTGCAATAGTATTCTTCAAAATGCAATTTTCTTACAACATGTTTGTAAAGAATACTGTCAATATACATTGTGTAGGAGTGGCCTTTGATGAGCAATCTTGATTCTGAAATCTACGGGCCTCCTGAATCGAAAATTACTACTGAACTAGTTGAGCAAGAGATCAAAGGTGTCATGTCCTTGGATGAGGTATTTACTTCTCTTCATACCTTCTTAAGCAAAGTGAATCAACTAAATGAGCGATGATATGATAAAGATATATTGAACTCGATGCTGGTTTTAGTGCATATGGACCTGAATTCACCCAAATACTGTCCTTGCCACTCTCCGTTTAACATCTCATTTTGTATTTCTTTCTTCTGCCTTCTTTACTCTTTCAAAATATATGATTTTATTTATAAAATTTTTTTATCACAGGCTTTACAGCAAAAGAAATTGTTTGTACTAGACTATCATGATGTGCTTCTACCTTTTGTGAACAAAGTAAGGGAGATCGAAGGTACTACCCTATATGGGTCGCGTACATTATTCTTTCTAACTCCGAAAGGAACTTTGAGGCCTCTGGCTATCGAACTAACAAGGCCGCCAACGGCAAATGGGAAGCCTCAGTGGAAACAAGTATACACACCTGGCTATGATGCCACTAGCACCTGGCTTTGGAGGCTTGCTAAAGCTCATGTTCTTGCTCACGACTCTGGTCATCACCAAGTTGTTAGCCATTGGTATATTTCCTTGCATAATAATTTGGGTTAAGGACTCATTCTTGATTGGTAAATCGGTTTTTGAACTCATCCATGTTGTCTCCATATGATAGGTTAAGGACTCATTGTTGTATTGAGCCTTTCGTAATTGCAACAAACCGACAACTAAGTTCTGTGCATCCAATTTATAGACTCTTGAATCCTTATTTCCGATACACCATGGAGATCAATTCACTAGCTCGCGGATCCCTTATCAATGCTGGTGGGTTTATTGAGACAACGTTCTCCCTTGAAAAATATTCCATGGAATTTGGCTCTTTGGTTTATGACAAAGAGTGGAGGTTCGACCGTCAAGCATTACCAACTGATCTAATCAGCAGGTACATTCTTTATCCTTATGTTTTAAAGTCTCTTACTTGTTTATTATATCATGCTCTTCACAATACAATATACGTACTCTGTATGATATATGGAACAAAAATTCGATCACAAGTTACAAGTGTTTGTAGTTACTCATTGCCTCATTGGACTTTAAATTTGATTGAATAGAGGCATAGCTATTGAAGATGAATCATCACCACACGGACTTAAGCTTGCAATCGAGGATTACCCGTATGCTAACGATGGACTTCTCCTATGGGATGCTGTGAAGCAATGGGTCACTGACTACGTCAAGCATTACTACCAAAATGAAGAAGAAGTTCAGTCTGATACAGAACTCCAACAGTGGTGGACCGAAATCCGTGAGAAAGGCCATGGTGATAAGAAAGATGAACAATGGTGGCCCGTTCTTACAACTTCTGAGGTCCTGATTGAGATTATAACAACTATGATATGGGTAGCGTCAGGTCACCACGCTGCAGTGAATTTTGGTCAATACCTTTACGGAGGATACTTCCCAAATCGACCAACAACTGCTCGAATCAAAATGCCTACTGAAGAACCAACTCAAGAAGAGTGGAACTACTTTGTGAAAAACCCGTGTAATGTGCTGCTAAACACATTACCATCTAGAGCTCAAGGGATTAAAGTGATGACCATCTTGAATGTTTTGTCCAGCCATTCCCCCGACGAGGAGTATATTGGTGAGCAACTTGAGCCATCATGGGCTGAAGATCCGACCACAAAAGAGTCATTTGACAAATTTCATTTGAATTTGAAGAAGATGGACACTACAATCGATGCCAGGAATGCAGACGAGAAGTTAAATAACAGAACTGGAGCAGGAGTGATTCCATATGAACTGCTTAAACCATTCTCAACACCAGGTACCACAGGTAAGGGTGTTCCAAACAGTGTTTCTATATAAGCCTTGAGCGAGCTTCTATCGGTGCTGGTATTACCGGCCTGAATACTTACGCGAATAAACAGCGGGTTCAATCGTGATGCTGCTGAATTTAGTACTGCGAGTAATTCCATCTGGTTGTTTAAGCTCATTTCCTTTAAATCTGTTGTATAAACATCCTCCAAGTGGTTCTAGTATTAGACACTGGACTTTGTTTGTGTTCAACTTTTTCCTTACTATGGTTTTATGCTCAACTGTTTGATGTTTAAGCTTCAGTGAACTGTTTACTCAATAAAACATGAACAATGAGATGACGTGGGTGTCACCGAGGGTATTACAGTAAGTTACATAGATATATTCATTTTCCTTCATTATAATTTGAATTTTAAACTCATAACTAAAAAGGGCATTTAGAAACTTAACATCACATAACCAATTTTATTTAATAATCAGCTTAAAAAAATCAGCAAAATTTCCTAAACATTTTGCTACTTCTCGTGGAAAGAAGTTACTAACTCACATATGAAAACAAAGAATCTATCTCTATAAAAGGGGTAGATTTTAGGCTTCTCTCATTGGTTCCTTAAAATAAGGAATGCATGACTCCACTAATTTTACATGATTTAATTTCCTTCTCTCCTCTAATCTCAATTAATTCCGACTTTTACTCATCTCTAATTACGTATTCTAATATTTGTTCATTCCTAATTACGTAATCGATTGCAGCAGTATTACATTTAATTTCATTATTGTCATATTAAAATACGATATGATCAAATTATTGTTAATCGAATGTTTAAATAACAATATACAACGGTCAAATAAAATACAATATCGGTCCAAAAATTAAATCCGAAAAACAAAAACTTACAAACAGCAAAAATAATATCGGTCCAAAAATTAAATTCGAAAAACAAAAAATTACAAATAACAAAAATAATTACAGTCCAAGAATTAAATTACATTATATTTTCCAATCAAATCAAATACAAATTAAGATACCAAACAAGATAAAATACGATAAAATACGATATACAACAGTCCGATACATATCAAAATGATCATATTACGTTTACATTTGTAACATATTTATAAAGTTACATATTACGTTTACATTTGTAACATATTTTTTTAGCACTTAGTAACTTAAATAGTTTGTACGTTTAATATCAAATTATAGACTATTTACATTGTCACTGCATAGCACACTTAATCATGATATTTTATATATATGCTTCAGTATTCGAGCTAACGTTTGCAATTTCGATCCGTGCATTTTTTTTGCACGAGTTTAAAACTAGTATTGTTTAATTGTTCAAGCAATATGTAAATATACCGCCGTCACAAATGAGAATTTTTGGTAAAAGTATGCAAATGATGAAATATGTAGAAGATGATTCACGAGTGTATTGTGTAGCTGTGTACGTGGCTAGGCTTGACGTAAGCCTCCAAATTACAATATTTATAATAAAGCTTTAGACTCAATGATTATGTAACACAACATCATAAGTTAAGGACCGAAATCATGAGAAGGTCAAAGGTGTATAACAAATGTCTTATTTTGTCACGAGGTTTGTTTTGATTGAATCTATTGCTAATGAGAGAAAATAAAAACTAAGCGAATCAATAATAAGTATTCTAACCTCTCAATACCCACCAAACAACAATGTAAATCATATCATTGACCAAATTATGTAACAATTCCAATTAAATGTCATTTACAATTTTGCAATAATTTGAGCATTTCACTCGAAAAACCAATTTTGCTATACTTGCTTCCTTGTCGATTTGAAACGAACCATGACCTTTACTTCGTAAAAAAATCTAGGCTTATTTTGTCTCATGCCTCTAGCATCATGGGGATTATCATGTCATTCCATCTGATAGCCCTTGACAAAAGTACTTGGAAAGTGTATATGAAAGTAGCCTAGTGTAGCACTATTTGGAGGTGTTTTGTTGCCATCGTTTTTGTCATAGTGACTTGTTGAATTAGATTTTGTGAAGGAGTTTATACTCTTAAATTGTTCTCTTTTAGTTGATATCCGCCACTTAGATGCGGAAAGTGTCTTTTCTCCCTTGTTGATGCATCTTATTGCTTTATTGTATGTTCCATGTTAGGGTGTATCGATTTTTTCCGCAACCCCCAGTTGTCTTGCAAGGGACCCATATCTCATTGCATTTCGGTGTGAGTTGAAGGGACGGAGGAGACCCGTTAATTGTCTTTCATCGGATATTAGTAGTATATATAGTTCTTTTATATTACGGGTCTTAGGTAAATTAATAAGCTAACTCAAGTACGAGTAAGAGATAAATGTGGGGAGATTTGATAACTCCGTTATTACGCTCTTTTCATACCTAAGAAACCCCTATTGTGACTCATTTACATGCATTTTATGCACATTTCCGTACTTAAACTCCAAATTATGCCCAACTTGTCTTTCAGAAGTTTGTTTCGGGTTTTGGTCGTGTTTGTCGGGTTTTGTAAGGATAAAACAAAGGTCAACAAGCATTCACGTAAACATGGAGTGACCCTTAGAACCAATTGGTAACCTAAGTCCCAACATAAGTCAACGGAGTGCCCAAAACAAAGAAACAAAGAAGTTGGTTGAAGGCACCTTGAGTGTTGTGTCAATCTCAATCAGGGAAGAAGACACCGTACTCTCACTGTCGTGCCTTGCGGTTATTTGCCGTGTCGTTCTCAAAAATCATGAAGGCATCGTACCCTCACTGTCGTGTCGTACAGTCCCACCGCCCCCCTTCTCCAGTTTGGTGCGGATCTTTGTAACCTAATACTCCCTCCGTTCCGGTGAGATGTTTACACTTTCCTAATCGAGGGGTACAAGTGAGATGTTTACACTTTCTATTTTAGGAAAGTTGGTTGTGCTAAATGTCAAATTTACCCTCATCTTCTTTTGCAATCCAGCCCCATACAATAAATGTTATCACCGGCAGAAATGACATCAATGGTCTGAATCACACCACCAACAACAATCCACCATATCACATCTTCGGCGACCGTACCGCCGGCAAAAATGGCGTCACCTAGTCTGATTCCCGCCTAAAAACGGTCCTCATATGGCATCAACAACCTGAATCTAATTCCCTCCACCGCCTAAATCTGATTCCTTCCACCGCCTCAACAGCCTTTGTCGGATCGCTCAACAACGGCGGCGACAAGAAACCTTAAGATCGCCGATGCAGGTGTCACGTGTCGAGGCTAACTCGGCCGGAGTCACGAGTTGAAGTTACTCACTCACGCGAGTCATTGACTCGGTGTGAATAATGCCACACCTGAGTTTAATGTGAATTTCAAAGTTGGTTGATGTCAACCAACAAATTTTTGTCAGAATTTCAAAGTTTAATTTTCTTATGCACAACAACTGTTTGATGATTTGTCTATTAAGAAATTCTTTTTGACTTTCTTCTAATAATTGAGCACCAGTCTTAGATGTGTTATGTTGCATTGTTGTGAAATTAACAAAATCTGAAGTAGTAGTGACACTAAATGAACTTGCAGATAAAAAACTCAGGTGTTTATCATAGTTCACGCGAGTCGCAAGTTGAGATTAATGTGAATAATGAGGTGATATTTGATTGAGGTTTTAAGAATTTTTATTTTGTTCTGGTGGTGATTTGAAGAATGCAAAAGGTGAGGGTAGTTGTGTATTTTTGCCCCTTGCCTTGATATTGGTGTAAAAAGTAAGCGTAAACATTCCACTATAATATATAAGCCCAAAAACTTCAGTTTAGAGGGATTCATCTACCTTCAATTCAATTTTAGTGAGAGAAACACATTTTCCTTTGTAATTTGTTACATTTTCTTCGTCAATTAAGAAGATTAAAGCTTTGTTTTGCCAATTTCCTTTGTTCTTCATATTTGGTACATTTTTCCTTTTTTTCTTTTGTTTTATCATTTATTTATATTTGTTTGATTTTCCTTCTTCATTATTGTCTTTGTTCTTTATTTCTCCATGTTTTTCATTCGTCTTCATAAACATAAGATGTTTGATGCAATGCCTATGTGAAAGTTAGTTTCTTTCTTCTTAAAGATGTCATCTTTATACTTTGTTAGTATTATTTATTGAGTAATTTGGGTTTAATTTTCGTTGTTTGTTCATTTATGTGCTTATTAGTTGATAGCGGGGTTTGTCGGCTCCCCCACATCAAACAATATTTATAAAACTCAACTACTAAACTAATATAGTAGGGTAGTCGAGGTCGATACACAGAGAGGTCAAGGTCAAGTACTAGTCGGTCTTAAATTGCAAGTTAGCTACGCAAAACAAGCATGAGATAGAAAGCAAACTAAACATGTAAACATAAATTAACTATGACTACTAAACCAAGAAAATGAACAAGTAATAAAATAAAGATAAAAGCAATAAAGAAAAGGTCTAGGGCGCGATTTCGGCTTCCAACACTTATAAATTACCGCTTAACTCTATAACAAGTTGCAAGGGGGAAAGGTTAATGGTGAGACGCCTCTAATTCACTCATAGACTCCCTTCCGGGCTCACTATAAGACACTAGTTATGCCAACACAACTCCCGGGCTCATGCATCAAACTCCTTATGTCAAGGGTTAAAGCTTACCAAAATATGCCTATTTTGACTCCCCTTTCCTCAAGATTAAAGTTCTAAGTCCACGCTATACCCTAGTCATCCCACTCCCTCACCCGAGGGTCAATTTCAAACCGAAAACTAAGGGCACCCCTCTCAAATCCTCCCTCCCGGGCTCAACTCAATGAGGCTACTACTCCCAACAAGATGTCCCGACTCAAGTCTATCCAACTCTCGTTGACGGACAAGGACTCAAGGTCAAAGTACAAACAAGATAAAGTAATGACAATTAGACCCCCTTACTTAACCCAATAAACTTCCCCTCAGCACCAAGTTGGTGGAATTAGGTTGGTAACCTACACATGTAGGAGTCTAATCGCACCCTAGTAAAAAAACTACTCACTAATCATTACTAATAAACCAAAACAAATACTCCCTCCTACCCACAAATAATGTCCCATTGTTCATTTCCGTCTATTCAACAAAGTGTCCCATTGTCCATATTTAGTAACTTTTTTATTTGTTTTTTACGATTCTACCCTTACCAAATTCCATTTATTACCCACCCACCCATCCATTACCCAATAACATAACACTCTCTCCAATCTACATACCCCTACCCAACCAAAATATTAAACAACTAATATCTCATAAATTTGGTACTTTCTTAACAATGGGACAATATTTGTGGGTAGGAGGGAGTATAAAAGATGGAAACTTGGAAACTAAACATGTTTAAAAGGTAGACTAACACTAATAAGTATATAAATAAACAAACAATGAAAAGTAAACACTAATTAATCTATAACTAATGCTAACAAAGTATAAATGTTACATATTTAACAAGAAATGAACAAACTTTCACATAAACATTTCATCAAACATCTTGTGCTCATGAAGACAAACGATAAAAACGGAGAAATAAAGAAGAAGGAAAAGTAAACAAATGATAAACAAAGTAAAAGAGAGAAAATTTATACCAACAAAATGTAAAGAAATGAATTTTTGAATGAATTGTTCTTCAATTTTTCACCCAAAACCAAATGTAAATATTCATACAAAGTTGTAAATTAAAACCATAATCTACATCTTTACTAAAAACAAGAATGAAAAATGGAATTTTTGTGTTAATTTTCCTATACTAATCTAGTCTACTATTTTTTCTCTCTACTTCCCCCCTCTCCAAATGCTACTGCTGCTCAAAAATTGAAGCTCATGCTTCTATGCCTTTTGTTTTCTTCTACTAAGCCTCACATGACTCCTCAAAAGGGCCAAAAAGATTGCCACGTGTCTAGTTATGATTGGCCAAGTCCTCTAAGCTATTTTTTTTCTTTTTCTTTTTACTTTTTCGTCTTTGTTTGATCCGGCTTGACTCGTCTTATTGGACTTATTTTCACTCGCCTCGGTACCTCAATGACAAAAATAGAAATAAAATGAAAATAGTATGAAATTCCAAAAGAGTAATGTAAATAGCATTATACAAAATTAGATGACTAATATTCCATTTCATACTAAAATGAGTAAATAATACTAACTCGGGTTATTATTTCGTTCAAATAAGAGATAAAATA
The DNA here is from genome assembly GCA_029255685.2 of Silene conica. Taxonomy (NCBI): domain Eukaryota; kingdom Viridiplantae; phylum Streptophyta; class Magnoliopsida; order Caryophyllales; family Caryophyllaceae; genus Silene; species Silene conica. The sequence goes on along the minus strand of CM055311.2, from coordinate 62,040,977 downwards.
TGGGTTAAAAATACGTAAAATAAAGTGTTATCATTAGTGTTGATCTATCTTTTAGACATGTTTAATTTCCAAGTTTCCATTTTTGATGTTAGTTCGGATTTAATTAATATGATTAGTGAGTAGTTTTCTTAGGGTGCAATTAGATTCCGACATGTGTAGGTTACCAACTTGATTCCACCAACTTGGTATCGAGGGGGGTTTATTTGGTTAATAAAGGGATCTGACTTGTGTATGTACGTTTTAGTTGGGATTGTTGTTGACTTTTGACCCTTATCATCGACGAGAGTTGGCTAGGTTGGGAGTTAGCTCACCTCACTTGTACTAGTTTGTCGTCTTGAGTTGAACCCGATAGGGAGAACTTGAGAAGGGTACCTTTGATTTTCGGTTTGAAATCGACCCTCGAGAGAGGGAGTGGGATGACCGGGGTATAGCGTGGATTTAGAAACTTAATAATCTTGGGGAAAAGGGAGTGAAAATAGGCATATTTTGGTAAGTTTTTACCCTTGACTTAAGGAGTTTGATGCATGAGCCCGAGAGGGAGTTGTGTCGGCATAGCTAGTGTCTCATAGTGAGCCTGAAAGGGAGTTTATAAGCGTATTAGAAGCGTCTCACCATTAACCGTTCCCCTTGCCAACTTGTTATAAGAGTTAAGCGGTAATTTACAAGTGTTGGAAGTCGAAATCGCACCCTAGGCCCTTTCTTTATTGTTTTTATCTTTATTCTATTATTTGTTGGTTTCCTTAGTTTAGTAGTCTTAGGGGTTGTTTGGTTGGCACTTTAAAAACACATGAATTGCAAAATCCAATGATTTGCAAAAATATAGGTTATTTGGTTGCCATAATTTTTGGAAAATGGAAGGATTAGAAGTTCCTAGGAACTTTCAATGCCTACATGATGTAGGAAGTGACTTACCTACTCATCCCTCGGTCATTCGAAGTTCCCATGGAATTCAATTCCTACATAAGCAACCAAACACTTTTGCCAAATTCATCCGAATTGGATGGAGGAACTTAATTCCTATGAAATTGAAGTTCCTAGGAAAATTAATTTACTTGATGAACCAAACGACTCCTTAGTTTAATTCATTTTTAGTTTAGTTAATTAGTTTAATGTTAATCATTTTATTGATTTGAGTAGCTAACTTACAATTTGAGACCGACTAGTACTTGACCTTGACCTCTCTGTGGATCGACCTCGACTACCCTACGACATTAGTTCAGTTGAGTATTATAAATCTGTTTGATTGGGGGAGGGCGACAGAACCCCGCTATCAAAATAGCGTTGTTGTCGGGGAGTATTTAAGACCGTCTTAATTTATGTCGACTCTCACAACAAATAATAATAGGGGGAACGTAAAAAGGGTTGTGAAGTGTCTTAAGTTAAGACGATATTAAGCAATACATACTATCAAAAAGTAATCTCCATTTTTTGACATTTAAGAAAGTAAATTTTTTTATGTCATTTGTCGATTCAATTTAATACAAAATACTTAAAAAGAAAAACACAAAAGTTGCCAGAAATATGTAGCAGTTAAGAAAAAGTATGGTACGTAACTGGCATATACTATAACCAATGAATTCAGTGAACACCGAAAGAAATTTTATACAGGAAACTATGTGAAATTATATTACAAAGTACAAAATTTATTAAAAGCTCGACATGAAATAGATTATGCATATGATGTATTACTATCAGTTGTAGTTATACAGTTTCTGAATTTTATAATAAAATTTTCGAGTTTTGTTTTAAAGATGATGAATTTTATTATAAAGTATCTAAATGTTATTTAAACATTAATACATTATGCTCGAAAAATTACAATATATCTCAAAAACATTACACAACTCGGTTAAATTTGCATTTTGACAGATTTTTTGTAAAATATAACTTATAAATTTCAAAAAAACTCAGAAAAAATACACATAAGCTCGATTAAAAATTAAAAATTAAAAGTTAGGCCTAAAGTAGTATATCTAATATATGTTCTTTTTTTCGAAATAGAGTGGCAAAATCATATTAAAACCTACAATTCACATTTATCTATTTTATATCTTGAAATTAAATGATAAAAGTAAAAATATTAATCAAATTTGTTGATAAAAGTACTGATGAGCAACTACATCGAAAAAATTTACATCATCTGAAAAGATATAACATGATATATGGTTAATATTTGTATAAATCAACTTAGCGATGCAAAAATTTTACATCAAAATTCAACTATAATAAAAAATCGTAATTTATTTTCGCAGTACGTTTTTTACTCAATACAGTACTTTTTACACCAAATATTCCATTTGTTACCCTTTGCTAGAAAAACATTAAATCTAATTCTCTCTTCATTCTCTCTAATATTGAAACCTTTACCATCTTCCACCCCATTAAAAATTTACAACTATGAACGATTATTCAAGTGACGAATAGGTAATTAATTTATTAATCTTATATTACTTATTAATTTGATTGTTTTTTTAATAATATAGTTTCTTTTTTAATTAGGGTTTGTTCATCAACATGAAAAGAAAAATCATTGTTAATTATTTAGAAACGAATTGAGATGCTTAATACTACCTAGTATTTCAATTGATTTAGAAACCAAATCAACATATGTAATGTATGTAAATTGCTTAATACTACATAGTCCTTCAATTGTTTAGATACATAGTTCATCAATCATTGTTAATTAGTACTAAACAAACGTGTTTCATTAATTTGAGTTTTTTTCCGTTTTACTCAAAGTAGTACAGTTATTTTTTGTTCTTTTCCTTTTTTTTAATATAATGTTGCATGTACTACGTTGTATGTGTTTAATGTAGTATGTAAAAATAATAATTTCAGTTTCTCAAAAAAATTATCAAGGTAGTACATTACTAAAATATAATTATTTTTTTTCACGCAGGACGACATTAGTTTGGAAAATTTCCCAAACGAACACATAGATACTGGCTATCATTTCATTACGAGAAAAAGAATATGTTTTTATAAAATTACTCGTCATGAAAATAGGGTACAGAAAAGTAATAAAAAAAATAAAAATAAAATAAAACTATTAATACTTACACTATTGATTTTCGCAGTACACATTTTACCGTATTGAGTAAAAATGTACTGAGAAAATAAATTATTTTTCGCAGTACACGTTTTGATATTGGAGAAAAAACATTAGAGAGAGACTAAAGAGAGAAAATGAAAAGGAAAATGAAAAGGGTAAAATTGTCAACAATGTACTACATTGAGTAAAATGTGTACTGATGTATGACTAATTGGAGAGTATGATATTAAAAGCTAAAGAATTTGTATTTATTTTGGGAATACATAATCTTGAAGAATGATAGAATAATTATTTTTAAGGAAGGTAATAATCTAAAATGTTAATATTAAAAATAAATATTTGTATACATGTTTATGGTTTGAATTAGGCGGGAAAAAAATTACGATAGCGTGACACGTATCAAGTTTAATGCATATCGGTTCTTATTTTATACTCATATATAGATGTCCTAGAAATCCCCATATTATTTACCGTAACTACATTATTAAATTTGAACCCCAAAAGTAGTAATGCACCTTCATTAACCGTGTAATTGTGTAAATGGAGGGAATACTAGTTGCTTCCCGGCTCCCCCTGCCTTATATTTTGGACATGTGGAATTTTTTTTGTTTTGGTACATAGAGTGTTCAATCCAATATCAATTCAAAAAATTTCAATCACTAACATTAGCAAACGAAAAAGGGCACGTTATCAAAAGAACTGGCGTTCCTTATTTTTTTATTAGTGTATTATTCAATGTTTTGCAGTCAATACTTAGCATTTACCAAAGAGTCTATCATCAATGGATGACATTAAATAAGACAATAAGTACCCGTATTGCTTCTTTAAAAGAAGCGGGTTCCGTGTCATTTGTAATGGCTGCAAGAAAATGTTGATGGGCAGACGAGAAATTTTGACAATTTATATAATTAGAAATAGGATATAGGGTACCTGTGACAGACGATGAAGTGGGTGACGAACTTGAAGAAGAAGCCAGAGTCGTGTATGTGGGTTTATAAGATAAAACGTAAATTAGATGGGACTATTGAGCGCTATAAAGTGCGTCTTGTTGTGCTTGGTAACCATCAAACAGAAGGTGTTGATTTTGCTGAAACTTTTGCTCTCACGGTCAAGATGGTCACAGTCCGTACTTTTCTCACTGTGGCAGCCATAAATAATTGAGCTACATCAAATGGATGTCCAAAATGCTTTTCTTCATGGCGATTTACTCGAAGAGGTATACATGCGACTGCCACCCGGTTTAGTCGTGGCCTCCAAGGGAAGGTATGCCGTCTTCATAAATCTTTGTATGGTCTTCGCCAATCTCCGCGTTGTTGGTATTCAAAACTTGCCACTGGTTTGTGTGATTATGAATTTTCTCATAGTCCATCCGATCACTCTTTATTTGTTTATCGTAAAAGCGATATTGTGATCAATATTTTGGTTTACGTTGATGACCTCGTCATTGCTGGAAATAACAGTGCTGCTATTGTTGATTTCAAAAATCATTTAAGTCAGTGCTTTCGTATGAAGGACTTGGGAAAATTAAAATATTTTTTGGGTCTAAAGATTGCACGGAATTCTCGTGGTATTTTCTTGTGTCAGCGTAAATATACTTTGGACTTGCTAGTAGAAACAGGGCTTCTGGGCTCAAAACCCGCTCCTGTTCCAATGGAAGAAAAGCATGAATTAGCTCTCCAAATGGAGCCTCTGTTTCCCGAGCCTACGAAGTATCGTCGGTTGGTTGGAAAATTAATCTATCTCACACTTACTCGTCCCGAGATTTGTTATTCCGTCCATATTTTGTCTCAATTTATGCAAAATCCTTCCCAAGCTCACTGGGATGCGGTTGTTCGTGTTGTTCGGTATTTGAAAGGAAATCCAGGACAAGGTATTTTGTTACGTGCTGATATGCCTATGGTTCTGGAAGCTTATTGTGATGCTGATTATGCTAGTTGTCCTCTCAGTCGCCGCTCCTTGACATCATACCTTATTTTTCTGGGAGGATCACCAATCTCTTGGAAGACTAAGAAACAAGCCACTGTGTCTAGATCTTCTGCTGAATCCGAATATCGCTCCATGGCTTCCGCTACTTGTGAAATTATTTGGTTACGAGGCTTGCTTTAAAGTCTGGGATGTGATCACCTCGGGACTGTCACACTCCATTGTGACAGCCAAGCGGCCATTCATATTGCAAATAATCCAGTTTTTCACGAACGAACAGTACACATAGAAATCGATTGTCATTTTGTTCGTGATGAAATTATACGGGGTACTATTGCGCCTACCTATGTCCATACGAGTACTCAGCTCGCTGATATTTTTACTAAGGCTCTTGGGCGTGCTCATTTCCATCGCTTGTTGGGCAAGTTGGGCATTGTTAACCCTCATGCTCCAACATGAGGGGGGGGGGGGATATTAGTGTATTATTCAATGTTTTGCAGTCAATACTTAGCATTTACCAAAGCGGTGTACTTAGGCCCTGTTCTTTTCAGCTGAAACAAACTGAATTGAATAAATTGGAGTAGAGCTTAATTGAACTAAATTGAGTGAAACTGAAGTGGAGTGAATTTAGTTGAATTAAAAGTTACTTTTGTGAAGAGATTAGTTGAAAATAATTGATTGAACGTAAATAAAACCTAACGGAATACAACCAACAAAAATTGAAAGGAGCTGAAATTAAGCCAGAAAGAACAGGGCCTTATTGTCTTATTTACTGTCATCCATTGATGATAGACTCTTTGGATGTCCCACTGTTTCGGGAATTCAATAGTCTAGTAGTATATATACTTTGTACATCCAATTCAATAAGACAACACATTTCATCCTAAAATCTTCTTCTTCATTACAAACTGCATCATTTTTCATTTCCTTCCTACACATTGATATAGTATTAAGGCCATGTTCTTTTGTACTGAAATTGAATTGAACTGAACTAAACTGAATTTATATGATCTGAACTGAACTGAACTGAACTGAACGTATAGGATCTGAACTGAACTTATATGAACTGAACTAAACTAAACTTATAGGATCTGAACATAACTTAACTTATAGAAACTGAATTTAACTTATAGGAATTGAACTGCACTTATAGGATCTGAACTGAACTTATAGGATCTGAACTGAACTGAACTGAATTGAACTTATAAGATATGAACTAACTGAATTTATATGATCCGAAGTTAATTAAATTAATTTAGTTTAAGTTAACTATTATTATTATTATTATTATTATTATTATTATTATTATTATTATTATTATTATTATTATTATTATTATAACCAGGATCTTTTATTAAAAACAAAGGAAAAATTACATGAAATTGGTGGGCACCCGTGAAACTAGCTGGGCGCCCACTCCCTTAGCAATAGCAAAACTAAGGCGAGAAAAATTAAAAGCAACGTTCCGCGATCCGGCATCCTGGGACACAGAAAACTGCTGAATCCGCTTGAGCAAGGAAACAGCATCTTCCCCTAATTCCCGCAAAGAAGAGAAGGAGAAAGGCAAGAAGCCATAACCATGCCCCGCGCACAAGTCCCTGTACTTGGCGCTCTTCCTCCTAGCAGCATCAACCACCACCCCTCCTGGCACAAAATCAGTCATGCCCGACTGAGTCAAAGGAGAGGACCCAACCAAATCCACACAAACATCGCGCCCCCTGTCCCAAGAATAAAGCAGCAAATCAGCAGGCCGCAAAGAACCCCCCCGCAGCATCGAGCAACCCAATATCCACCTCGCGACCAGCAGAGATCCCAGACCGGTATCAAATATCCAAAAGAGTGTCACGAACAAGGTTATGCCGATGCTTGACACCAACAGCACTAACGCAAGAGACTGCGTGATCCCCGAAAGATATCGCCATCAAAAACCCGGGAGCAGGCCGAACAAGGCAAGGTCACCGGAAACAGAGGAACACCCAAACGATAGCTGAGCACGCACCGGTAGGTCCTACTGTTCATAGTCTGTCCCAAACCGGAAATAGGAACCACACGCAACCAATCAGAGGAGTGACCTCCCAGCTGTGATTTCCAAAGCGCAACCTGACGAGGGGTCAACGAGAAATCCGACTCCGCTGAAGCAACAACCGTCGTGAAATAAACATCTGCCAATTTTTTCATAAGTTTGGTGGCAGCGATCTCAGCAGGGTTGCTCAGAAAATCAGAACCCGTACCTACAGCAAAAGCACCCAAAACAGACTGAAAAGAAGGGCCGGGGTCATGGACACCCGAAACCTGAAGAAGCCGATTCTGTAGATCCATAGACTGCAACCGAGAAGCCAGAAAAGCATAGTCCATGACGTCACTGGCAGCGTACACACCTAGCCCACCAAAGGAAAAGGGGAGGGTCGCAAGCCGTCATTGCCAGTCACCAAAACCTGGACCAGAAGCAGTGACGATACGCTCTAGATGAGAACGCAAAGCCGCATCAAAAATAGGTGCAGCGGAACCGAAGGCATCAGGGGAACAAGTACGCAAAGCGAAGTAAAGCTTCGAGATACCGGTACATGCCCGGAGCAGAAGAAGCTCACACTGCGGATCATCAATCAGAGAGACAAAGTCCATGAGCCCAATAGTTCGAGCCACTCTCCCCATCATAACCTCACTACGAAAATCTAGGCACACACTCACAGGACCACCAAGGACCTGGACACCCCGCGCAGGGCGAGCAATATCAGAAGGAAAAACACCCAAAACCCGACTGCGGGGGTCTTCAGTAGACCAAACAACCTCGGTCTTGCCAATATTAAGATGAAGACCCGATCGAGGCTTATCCTCCATAATCTTCTCCAAAACCTTTCCCACAACCACGGTATCCCCGACAATAGTGCCATCATCCAAATACCAAGCCTGCAAACTCAAGTCGAAAGTGTCGCGGATCTTACAAGCCAAAGGATGTAGAACCAGCGAAAAGAGCAAAGGTCCCAAAGGATCACCCTGCTGGACACCCTGACAAGACCACAAGCTATGCTCCCCATAGTATAAACGAGCAGGCCGGGAATAGCAAAACTCCACCCAGCCAGAAAGAGCGGGGCACTGACTACGAACCTCACGCAACATGACCTCCTTATCAACCATGTTAAAAGCGTTCTGGAAGTCAACCAACAGCATAGAAGGACCCACGTCATCACCCCGACTCTCAACCAACCGATTCAAGGCATGCAAGATAGCCTCACCCCCACCAGAAACACCAACCCCAAACTGAAGCCCCTCTAAATAACCACTCACAGAATGGCCAATCAAGAAAGCACCAACCTTTGAAACAAGGTGCCTCCAAATTGTACCCACAGCAATAGGACAGATACCACCACCCGGCTTAACAAACGGGGTCAGCGGCGCACTGGCGATGTACTCACTAAGAACCGGTGGACACCGACCCTCAAGAAAGAGATTAACGACCCCAGTGATAGAAGCCAACAACTCATCGGAAACGGCAGCCGCATCACCACTCAAACAATCTAGAAGATGCTGAGCCCGAAAGCCATCCCTCACACAAGACGTACCACGCGGAAACCCGTGAATCATACCCAGGACAGCCGATATGGATGCAACAAGAGGAGGATGACCCGCAGGCCGAGAAGGCAAAACAGGCAAAGGGACAATAGGGTGCTTATCCGCCAAAGCCGCGAGAGTAGCCGTATTGTAAGGAGCAACTCCAGAAGATGATAGCACACGAACAACAGCCGTGTAATGACCATCATAAATCTTCCGCCTACACTGCTTAACATTGGCCTCACCTAGGTCAAGCTCCTCATCGAAACGAAAAGAAGGAGGAGACGCGGCTAAAGTATCCCGAAGAACATGTACCATGCCACCAGGCGCACTCCAAGAACAAATGGCACGAGAAATGCTCTCCTCCTGCCGCTGACGCCGGATAGCGGCACGACACTCACGGCTACTCCGCGGAGAGAAAGTCTTGAGAATACAAAGGGGTAAAACAAGCAAGGCAACCCAAGAGGAGAGGTCCGAAGGAGAACGGATCACTGCATCAAGGGCCCCTTTAAGAACTCGCGAAAACCCCAGACGGCAACGAGGTGGGATAGATTTCACGGTTCTCAAACCCTTCGAAAACAACCGATCAAGAGAAGTAACAGAGAACCCACCCCCAACCACAAGTTCAGCACCATCAGAATCCAAAGGTAGGTTCGGCTCAGACGGCCGAGGGAAATCATAAAGAACAAAGGAGACAACACCATCACCCGAATCAGGTGCCTCAATAACAGACCCATCCCCATGCAGACAACGCTTACTATGAGCATGCGTTCGAAAGCAAACCCCACACAACCAAATACCCATCCAGCTAAAGGTAGTCTCAGCCTCGACAAAAACAGATAAAGAAGTAAGGGATTGTCGAGTAATAACCTGAGCATCGCCGGTACAGTGCCGATCACGAAGATGAGTGATCATGGGAGCCTTTTTTAAGCCATTACCACGACCATCCTGACAGCCAGAAAGTCCCACAAAAGGACAATGGTACCGAGCGACATCCGTCATGACATCCACGTACCAAAACACGAAAAACAAAACAAAACAAAAAAAGAAACAGCCGCACCCGCTCGACTCACAACACGCCCACCACCCCCGACGACGACGGGAGGTCTGGTGTCGGAGTATGATGTCGGTGACGTACCCGGAGACCACCAACGGCAAAATGAACCGATGACGGAGCCGCGCACTCGCTCAAAAAGGTACTCCTGACCACAAAAACTCCACGCACTCGCGTCCCCACTACCACTGCCGACAAACAGTACAAACACCCACTCCTGACCACAAACTCCGGCGACCAACCTGAGCGACCAACCGGCGCCGTAACCTGCAACTGATCACGCTGAAAAAACAGTGGCGAAAACCAACGAACCCTAAACGCAGAGAAACCCTTCAACTACTCCGTCAACCCTAACCCACGACAGGTTACGCCGGAAAACCGAGGAACCGACAAGAGGCTGACCCTAAACGTAACCGCTGTCACCAACCGCACCAAACCCGCACCAAACTCGCACGTACGTATCCGAAAACGGCAACCTGCAGTGAAAGCCAACCGAAAGCACCACCACAGAACTCGCCGGTGATAGGAGACGCCCCTGTGATGTCCTCCGGTGAAGTCTGCTGCCGGAACCGATGACGTCAGGCAACAACAACCCTAGATACACTGCCGCTGCTACCGCCGTTGATGCCCGTCGTTGAGGGTACCAAAGATAAAATTTATAATTCCTAACTTTAACAATAGATAGTGAAAGTCAGGGTCGAACCACAAGGAGGTGGGGAATGTTTATTGTTTGGTGTTAATGTTAAGGTAACAATTTTTTGGGGGTTTTTAAGGTTGTTTACTAAGTCTAAGGCAAAGATAAAAATAAAGCAAGAAAATAAAGATGAGATTAAAACTATATTAAAAGAGATGCTAGGATGTTTGGGTAACAAATAGCTAAGGTAAAATAAATCCTAAGGTCAACATGTATTGCAGTCGCGTAAGGGGGTGTAACATAACTTTTTAGGTCTATGCTACCTAATAGCTCCTTTCGGCCTATGCTATTAGTTCCTAGGTCTCACAATTATTGGGTGTCAACAATAAGGGTGATTCCTAAATCCCAGGTCACATACCTTTCAGCCTTGAGTAACCTATCCGTCTTAAGGTGTAAACCAATTCCCTTCCCGTATCTTTCAATCTTGGGTAGGTCATTACTAACATCCTACAAGTCTCCTTATGGTCTCATTGCAGGATATTATAATTGACAAGAAAAGACGAAAATAAGAATACATACGCGGGTGGTCGACCGACCAGCTACTCCAGTCGGCCGACCACGGCCTCGGTCGACCGACCAGTTATTCCAGTCGGCCGACCGTGGTCCTGCTACAAGTCGGTCTTTCGAATTCTATTACCTATGCATATTCATCCCCTACATCCTAACATATGAAAATTAGCTACTCATAATTACTGGAACAATAATAAAAACGAGATTTGATATGGAAAACATGGTGAACGATAATCTAAACATGCAAGAATTAATAAAGCTTGGGATTCTAACTTAAACCGGATGCAATAAAAATAAGAACAATAATAAAACTAGATTAAAAGAATAATTACCGGAAATAGGATTAAGGCAGAAAAAGAACAAACTTTATTGATGAATGTTGAAAGATTGAAGAACAAACTAAAAGTGTTGAGAATTATTGAAAGATTGTAATTGAACTAAAGACTAAATAAAACTCTCTAAATAAGACTTGATTTTTCTGAATTAGGGACTGAATTAGCTTATATAGGCGGAATTAAAGAGTTTCCTAATGACCTAAACACTTGTATGGGCTTTTCGGAAACTTCTGGGACTGCGTTGTGGTCGGTCGACCAATATTTTCGGTCGGTCGACCGCTTTACGGATTTTATGCAATTTCTGGGCTTCAGGCAAATTCTGGGCTTTTCCAATAGGAATCTGGTCGATCGACCTACTTTGTTGGTCGGTCGACCAACTGTCGGGACTGCAGCGCGCATCGTTCTTAAAACAGCTGTCATTTCTTCGTTACTTATCGAAATCAAGCGATTCTCGCGGCGTTGGAAAGCTAAGAGGATAAGCTTTCACCTCCAACTGGAATCACTCCATTATCAGCTCTAGAACTCGAGATATAGCCATTTAAAACAGGCTGCAATGCCGTGGATCGATTCTTTGCTTGTTAAAGTTATCTTTAGGCCTTGAAATGTGCGCTAGGCTTCGTTCCTTCTTGTCCTTAGTCATAAAAAGTCCCGAGGGCATAAATTTGGTATAAAATCGTCCCTTTTCCGCATAAATCTGCAAAAGAGCATAAAAATACGAAAGTACACGATTGTTGGGAAATAAGGGCTAAAACATAGTAAATGAGCGACCAAATGCGTGTAAAAATAGATGAAAAACATCATAAAATAGACACGCATCAAATTCCCCAAACCAAACCTTGCTTGCCCTCAAGCAAGAAATAGACTCGATCTTAACTAATGGAACGATTTCAATCTCAGAGCGAAATTTATATGTCAACCTAAACCAATACCAAGTACAAAATGAGAAAGCATTTAAATCATGCAAACGAGTTATGGTGTTGTCCGACTTGCAAAAATAAAGACTATAGAGACTTTATACCATGGACTCTCGCGGTACGCTCGAGACACTCATGAAGCAAAGGGTGAGTATAAGTAAAAGATAGAAAGAAGTAATTTTGTAGAGACACTCACCTAACTGCGACCCGTGAAAACATGCCTGCAATCTAACATGAACAAGAATTCTACAACTTTGTATAACAATCTCATTTAAATGGCCTAGATATACGCAATTGGGGCAATGAAAGAAATGTGAGGTAAAAGGTGAAAAGTGGCTAAGATGTTTTCGGATTTGAGGGGTTAGTAGCCAAGCTAGTAAAACCGACTCCCAACAACATATTTCACAACTCTTGAAATTAAGAAAGTGCTCTTTTGTAGCACAACTCTCACATTAAATAAGAAAGGACTCCCAAATATTTTGAATGAGGTACAGGAGTGATAACATATAAAAGAAAGGAATTTCCGGAACGAAATTTGGAATCTGATGATGACAAGTGGTCGGCCGACCTGTATAAGTGGTCGGTCGACCTCTTTTCTGTACGTTTTGACTTTTTTCCGTTTTCCTTTTCTTTCCTTCTTTTTCTGAATTTTTCTGTTCTTTTTTTTTTCTTTCTTTTCTTGCTTTCCTTCTTTTTCTTTTCTCTTATTGCTCATGATAGCATATAAACCAAGATGCCTCAAAAAATAAAGACCAAAGACCACAGATACTAGCTTGGAAAGGTAGGCTAAGTATGGGATGTAGTTTTTGGGGGAAATAAAAAGGCAATTTTGGCTATGTGAAGCTTATGGGTAAATACGAGAAAAGGGATCCCAAATGCACGTATCAAGACTCACAAAACGAGAAAGTAAAACAAGTATATAGCAATTCAAGTTCATGTTTATGCATATTGATGTAACATGTTCCAAGGGGAGTACTACTCACATCCTAAACAACTGGTTTAAGAATGAAACCAGGAAATAAGCTCTAAACCTTAGAATGTATAGTAGGTTGCCAAGGTATAAGTCAAGTCTCAAGATATGCAAGTTGACAAAAACTCGTAGATATGCAAAAGACTCTCATACTAAAACAAGTTGACAAGGCAAGGTAAAGGCATAAACATGTAAGATAGCTAAATCATCCTTGAAATACTTTCGTTCCGACTCGACCTATATGCTAAAATAAACGTGCATTTTTTTGGAATTTTTGAATTTTTTCATTTTTTTGTATTTTTCTTGTATATGCAAGGAAAATAAAGAAAAGAACAATGCAATACGAAAATGCAATAAACGTGTGACAGAATGCAATGCATGTGACACGAAACCATTCCCCAAACCAACCCGCACAATGTCCCCATTGTGCATCAGCCTAAGTAGAGGTTTCAGAAAAAAAATAAATGAAAGATGCAAAGAGAATAAAAGCTAAGGAAAAACTGGAAAGAACTCACTGGATTATGAAGCGCATGAGAAAAACCTCCCCAAACCAGCGTAAGCTGGGAGGTTTTGGTGGCTAGCAGTGCCACTCAAGTACCCAAGAACGGTTGCACGGTTCCCGAGGAAGAAATCGAAAGACTGTGACAGAACGGTAGGTCGACCGACCAAGAGAACAGGTCGACCGACCTTCCTGTAAAGTACCGAAAATTTCAGCAATGCGGCGACTAGGTCGACCGACTGGTGTAACTGGTCGGTCGACCGTCTTTGTCCCAGCGGTCTTCGTTTTTCTTCGTAGAACCTGAAAAAGCAAGAAAAATATGCGCCCAACAAATGCGCGAGATCCCAGAAACAAGTCCAAAAAGTCTTAACTACGCAAACACAACAGAAAAGTTGTCCTAAAAACTTAAAGAAAGCAAACTAGAAAGTCTTAACAAAAAAAAAAAAAAAATGTCTTAAGAAAAACAGAAACGAGCAAAAAGAAGAAGTCATCCGCGAAGGATTCGGCGTTTCTTTGACCAAGGGCTCTGACTATAGGCTACTCCTTCAGCTATGGTGATTTGGGTAGATGAGTTTCTCTCCACCATGTAGATGGGTGGGTCATCATCCACAGCTCTAGCCATCCATCTTCCGGAGTTGTCGACTCCCAAGTCGTGGGTCGACACCTTCCTCGGTCTCTTCTTCCTTGGGCTCTTCTTTTCAGCCAAATGATCACTTGCTTGAGTGACCTCGTTCTCTACATCATTTGATCGAGTAAGTGGTACTACTCGATCGAGAACATCTCTCTTCCTATCGCCTATAGACTTTATCACTAGAGTTGCAATTTCGGGAGCATCCATATCAGCCTCTTGAGCAAGACATTCACCTGCACATGCCTTAAAACACATCAAAGCCTCCGAAGGATCCTTTGTGAAGGATCCTTGTACATAACATTCACTAATATTATTAAAAACATCAGAAATGTCAATAGAAGAATCCTGCAAAAAACAAGGTTCATCAACCGAGGGTTCAAACATGTTAGGAACATGTTCATCACTAACACCTACAGAAATAGGTTGGTCAGTCAAGGGGTAAATTTCTAACTCATCATCTGTATCTAAATCCAAGTCAGTATCATCAACGGGGAGGCAGAGGGAATCAAATAACCTATCATTCTCATCCTTAAGAATGAGCGACTCTTCAGTAATGGGTGTGATAGGATCACACTCAACAGGAATATCTGGGTTAGTAATATCAATGCCCTCATACCCCTCCGTATCTGCACCGGCTCGCATTAGGTGTTTGAGAAGCTCCCATTGCTTCTCACAGGGTAGGTCTAAAAATTCCCATTCACAATTTCTCTCAATCTCGATCAAGGTCTTAACAGTAACTCCATCATATAAGATACGACAAACCTCCCCAATACTAATAGGATAGCCAAATTGAGAAAGGAAGGAGATTAATCTATCACAATAGAAATACAAAGGTTCATGCTCGAGTTGTGGGAAAGGGGCGATGGTCATGACAGCGAAAGAAAAAGGGAAAACATAAACAAAAAACAATAAACACTGGCGTCACCTCCCCGGCAACGGCGCCAAAATTTGATGCCCGTCGTTGAGGGTACCAAAGATAAAATTTATAATTCCTAACTTTAACAATAGATAGTGAAAGTCAGGGTCGAACCACAAGGAGGTGGGGAATGTTTATTGTTTGGTGTTAATGTTAAGGTAACAATTTTTTGGGGGTTTTTAAGGTTGTTTACTAAGTCTAAGGCAAAGATAAAAATAAAGCAAGAAAATAAAGATGAGATTAAAACTATATTAAAAGAGATGCTAGGATGTTTGGGTAACAAATAGCTAAGGTAAAATAAATCCTAAGGTCAACATGTATTGCAGTCGCGTAAGGGGGTGTAACATAACTTTTTAGGTCTATGTTACCTAATAGCTCCTTTCGGCCTATGCTATTAGTTCCTAGGTATCACAATTATTGGGTGTCAACAATAAGGGTGATTCCTAAATCCCAGGTCACATACCTTTCAGCCTTGAGTAACCTATCCGTCTTAAGGTGTAAACCAATTCCCTTCCCGTATCTTTCAATCTTGGGTAGGTCATTACTAACATCCTACAAGTCTCCTTATGGTCTCATTGCAGGATATTATAATTGACAAGAAAAGACGAAAATAAGAATACATACGCGGGTGGTCGACCGACCAGCTACTCCAGTCGGCCGACCACGGCCTCGGTCGACCGACCAGTTATTCCAGTCGGCCGACCGTGGTCCTGCTACAAGTCGGTCTTTCGAATTCTATTACCTATGCATATTCATCCCCTACATCCTAACATATGAAAATTAGCTACTCATAATTACTGGAACAATAATAAAAACGAGATTTGATATGGAAAACATGGTGAACGATAATCTAAACATGCAAGAATTAATAAAGCTTGGGATTCTAACTTAAACCGGATGCAATAAAAATAAGAACAATAATAAAACTAGATTAAAAGAATAATTACCGGAAATAGGATTAAGGCAGAAAAAGAACAAACTTTATTGATGAATGTTGAAAGATTGAAGAACAAACTAAAAGTGTTGAGAATTATTGAAAGATTGTAATTGAACTAAAGACTAAATAAAACTCTCTAAATAAGACTTGATTTTTCTGAATTAGGGACTGAATTAGCTTATATAGGCGGAATTAAAGAGTTTCCTAATGACCTAAACACTTGTATGGGCTTTTCGGAAACTTCTGGGACTGCGCTGTGGTCGGTCGACCAATATTTTCGGTCGGTCGACCGCTTTACGGATTTTATGCAATTTCTGGGCTTCAGGCAAATTCTGGGCTTTTCCAATAGGAATCTGGTCGATCGACCTACTTTGTTGGTCGGTCGACCAACTGTCGGGACTGCAGCGCGCATCGTTCTTAAAACAGCTGTCATTTCTTCGTTACTTATCGAAATCAAGCGATTCTCGCGGCGTTGGAAAGCTAAGAGGATAAGCTTTCACCTCCAACTGGAATCACTCCATTATCAGCTCTAGAACTCGAGATATAGCCATTTAAAACAGGCTGCAATGCCGTGGATCGATTCTTTGCTTGTTAAAGTTATCTTTAGGCCTTGAAATGTGCGCTAGGCTTCGTTCCTTCTTGTCCTTAGTCATAAAAAGTCCCGAGGGCATAAATTTGGTATAAAATCGTCCCTTTTCCGCATAAATCTGCAAAAGAGCATAAAAATACGAAAGTACACGATTGTTGGGAAATAAGGGCTAAAACATAGTAAATGAGCGACCAAATGCGTGTAAAAATAGATGAAAAACATCATAAAATAGACACGCATCAGCCGTTCTCTCTCACCACCCAAAACCACCACCACAGCACTCTCCGGCGACGGGAGAAGCCTACTGGACGAATACCGGAGATGAAAAGGTCCCTGTATGGCCGGCAATGGCGTCGTGCGCAACTGCAACCCTAATCGCAGTAAAACGCCTTTCGCCTCTCTCTCTCTCTCTCCGCCCCTCTCTCTCTAAATTATTATTATTATTATTATTATCCAAGAGGAGATATTGATAAAAACTAGTCTAAAACACAAGATAATATAAAATATTTTCCATTTTATATAGTTAGGTTTGTTCATAGTTCATACATTATACTACGATTATATTACGATAAAAAATAATCCACATATTACAATTTTTTCTAACTATTTAATTTCATATTATCATAATCCTTATCTACTTCATCTTCATTATCAATATCACTGTCGACAAATAATCCATAGCCTCGCCAAATATTTTTGACTATATTGCTTTGTACCTTATACACGGCTGTCTTCCGCTTTTATCAAACATGCCCGAATCTAATGTTCCTTAAACGTTCACATCATGTTGTATAATTCCAAGAGCGTGCATTCTTACAAAATTATGGAGGGTGAATGTAGAAACAATGATCGATATTTGATAATTATATGATATTTGGGGCATGATTTTTAACACCTTACACCTTTTCTTTAATTGACCAAACGTCAATTCAACATTCATTCTCAATGATGAATGTCGATAGTTGAAGTATTCTACCATTCCTTCAGGCGGTCTATACTTGTATTCGGGCATATAGCATTAGGGTGAGTGTGTGTAAGATCGTTTGGTATTAATGAGATAGTAAAAACGGAAACTTTTATTAATACTTTCTTCTTGTTGTTTTTTTTAAAAACATTAGCGTGTATCGAATAATTAAAGCGAAATGTTTTTTAATCGGTTGTTTAAAAAAATACTTCGTATATTGCTTTTTTGAATTGAGTTTATATGAGCTGAACTAAACTGAACTGAACTAAACTGAACATATAGGAACTGAACTGAACTTATAGGAACTGAACTGAACTTATAGGAACTGAACTTATAGGAACTGAACTTATAGGAACTGGACTGAACTGAACTTATAGGATCTGAACTGAACTGAACTTATAGGAACTGAACTGAACTTATAGGAACTGAACTGAACTGAACTGAACTTATAGGATCTAAAGTGAACTTAAATTTAGTGACTTGAAGTCCAAAAGAACAGGGCCTAAGATGAAGAATTTTGTGATACGGTTGACGAAGCAGAGGACATCACTCAAGAGGCAGTTTTGCTAACAGTCGGTACCGAGTCTACGGGTTCGAGAATGCATTCTGTGTGCATGGTTTCTCACGTAGATTCTTACAGTATGATCCAATAGTTTGCATCTTTGAAGGGGAGTTATTACTATGTTAGTTTCCTATGTTTGTGCTGAGTTCAATAGTCTTTATTATGTTAGTTAATGTCGACTTTTCGTTTTCTTTGTTTCTGGAAAATCAGTCACTCACCTCGACTTTTTATAGTCCTTGGTCAGTTTGTATTTCACATTCAGTTTTTAATCAAAGAAATCACTTTCCTGCTTGCATAGCATTTTTCGTTTCTATTCAAACGCGTCTTTGGATATAAACTTCGTTCGTACTCAATAGGTCTTGAGTCGTTCACCTTTGATAGGTTATAGGTCTAACTTATCATTTATCATTGTCGCATTTTAATTCGTATCATAAGTAGTATCAGAGCTTCGTGATGCAACCTAGATATTAATATGAACACAAAGAGTTAGAAAATTAAAGCAAATGAATGATAGACGTATTGTACTGAAAATATCTGACAAAAAGCTGTTCAATTTATGACAATTGATAGGCTTTTGAAGAATAAGAAATGCAACAACTGCGAATTAGAAAGTTGTTTGGTTTCTTACCAAAATTGTAACATAGAATTAAACAAGGGAAAATGGTAATTTCATTAATGGTAAAAGCAACTCCATTATTAAGCACTATTTATAAACTCTAATGGCTGGGAAATGCCAACTAAGTGGACAGCTGCGATTTGGATTATTCATAACAAAATGACATGCTAATTTGGTGGTGTACTTCCTCCATGTGTTGCAACGGCCATAATTCTCTTAGCTGACATTGTAGGATCCTTAACACTTATCTTATGGTGGCTCATCATTCTTTCCATGTGATTAGTGGATTGTCTTCCCTCCAATTTTGTAAGATGGTTATACGTGCCAATTCATTGATCAACCTCTCCTTGGGTCATATTCAGTGTGATTATAGATAGAGTTGTATCATTACCTTCCCCTTCCAAAGATCCTTGACCCCAAGGATCAAAACCATGATGTTTGTGCTGTAGATCATAAAGAAACTCCCAGGTTGCATCCTCAATTTCAGAATCTTGCCACTTAACCAACACTTTTGTAGCAGTAATTCTACCTCTCTTAACTGTTTTTCGAGTAAGTATTAGCTCAGGTATATTCTGTGTAGCATGGTCCTCAGGTTAGCTGGGTGTGGAAGGTGGGATGCCATAACATCTTTTCAGCATCGAAACATGAAGGTGCGGTGGATTTTAGCAGATGGTGGCAGATCTAGCTTGTAGGCAACTGGTCCAACTTTGCTTAAGATTTTATAGGGACCATAGTACCTCTTTGCTAGTTTATGGTTGCCTATTTGAGCAATAGAAATTTGTCTATATGGCTGTAAATTTAGATAGACAAAGTCACCTTGCATAAACTCTCTGTCACTCCTCTTCTTATCTGCTTGTTGCTTCATTCGCTTTTGTGCCCTAGCCAAGTTGAGCTTGATGGGTTATAGGGCCTCCTCTTTGTCCAAGAGACATCTACCTACTGCATCCACTTTACTCTCTCCAGCTAGGTATGGCAAGTGTGTGGGGGGTGGCTGCCCATACATGACTTCATAAGGTGAGGCTTTCAGGGATGTGATATGAGGTATTATACCAATATTCTGCTGATGGGAGCCATTTACACCAGTCCGTAGGACTCTCGTTACAAAAGCACCTCAGGTATGTCTCTAAGCACCTATTGAGAACTTATTTTGCCCATTTGATTGTGGGTGGTAGGCCGAAGACATACTGAGATCTACCTCTTGCACAACAAAGAGGTCCTTCCAGAAATTACTCATGAAGATTGAATCGCTATCTGTGACTATACATTGTGGCAAACCGTGGAGTTTATAAATGAAATCAAAATAAGCTTGAGCAACATTTGTAGAGGAGTAAGGGTGTTTCAGGGGGACAAAGTGAGCGACTTTTGAAAACCTGTCAACCACCACAAGTACTGAATCCTTTCCCATAGACTTAGGGAGCCCATCTATGAAATTCATGCTGATTTCCGTCCATATAGTAGCAGGAATGGGCAGCGGCTGTAACTTCCCTGGATAAGTTGTTGCGTCATACTTACACTGTTGGCAGGTAGGGCATTTATGAATGTACTCTTGCACATCCCTTTTCATTTTCTTCCAATAAAATCTCTGTTTGATCCTTTGGTAAGTGGCCTCTATACCTGAGTGCCCTGCTTGAAAAGTATCATGCATCATGGAGATGATTTTGTGCTGTAAATTCTCATGATTACCAACCACCAACTTGCCCTTTATTTTGAGTTGTTCACGTCCTGAATTAAAGAGGCCAACAAAGGGTCCTCCTTCCAAGCTTGTTGCAGGAGTGCATATAAATTAGTACTAATAGTACTAATATGCAATTGAGACAATTCTGAACTTATGGCCCTTGATAAAGCATCTGCCACTATATTTTCTTTTCCCTATTTATACATGATCTCATAGTCATACACAAGTAATTTGGCTAACCATTTTTGCATTGCTGGAGTGGGTTAGTTATCCTCTAATCAAGAAGGCATTTGAGGCTTTGATGACCAGTCTTGATTATAAATCTCTCTTCTAACAAATATTGACTCCACTTGGTCACGTCATGTTTTATGGCAATGAGTTCCTTCTCAGACACAGACATGGCTTGGTGTTTAGGAGAAAAAGCCTTATTAATAAATGCAATAGGATGGTTATTTTGCATTAGAACTGCCTCTATGCCATTTCCTGAAGCATCGGTTTCAATTATAAAGGGCTGGTTGAAATTAGGCATGGCCAGCACCGGTGCAAATGTCAGGGCCTGTTTTAATTCTTTAAATACCCTTTGTGCCAACTCTTGCCATTTAAAAGCATTCTTCTTCAGCAATCCAGTCAAGGGTTTACTGATCATCCTATACCCTTTGATGAACCTTCTATAGTACCCAGTGAGATCTAGGAAGCCCCTTAGCTGTTTTAGTGTCTTTGGAGCAGGCCATTCCATCACAACAACAATATTAGCAGGGTCAGTAGCCACCCCATCTCTGGAAATAATATGCCCAAGGTATTCCAATTTGATAGCTCCAAAGGAACACTTGCTACCCTTGGCATATAGACTGTTATTCTCCATAAGTTGAAGAATTAGATCAAGAAGATGCTTTAAATGCTCATCCCACCGAGTGCTATAGATTAAGATATCACCAAAAAACACAAGCACAAATCTTCGTAAATAAGGCTGAAAAATTATGTTCATGAGGCTTTAAAACGTTGATGGTGCATTAGTTAAACCAAAAGGCATAACTAGGTACTCATAGTGACCATTATGGGTCCTAAAAGCAGTTTTATACACATCTTCCGGAGCCATTCTTATTTGATGGAACCCGGCCCTCAAATCGATTTTTGAATAATACTTAGACCCATGTAACTCATCTACCTATAATCCACACACATCCTCCATGAGCCATCTTTTTTCTTCACTAGCACAACAGGGGAGGCGTAGGACTGGTGCTATGCCTAATAAGTCCGTTTTTCCATCAGTTCTTTGGTTAAGGATTCAATGATATCCTTTTGGACCATCAGAGCCATGTATGGCCTTATGTTCAGAGGTTTTGGAACCATGTTTGGGGTTGATTATGTGATCATGACCCTTCCATAGTGGGGGTAGTCCCTTTGGCTCTTCAAAAGTCAGGGGGTATTGACACAGGAGAGCTTGGATTTCCCTCTACCTGTTGTCTTCCAATGTAAGGTGCAAAGCGAAAAATTCCATTTCCACAGTAGGAGCAGGTTCATATAGCTGTATCATGGCCAATTGGGATCCATTTTCCAAGTCCTTAGCCATTTTCTTTTGTTCCTTCACATCAGCGGACTAAGTACCCTTAAGAATTTGTTTTCTTCCTTCATGAGTGTAATACCCCCATTTATTAAGGAGCCTTTAGCAAGACCTTCCCAAATAAATAAGACTGTTACCATCTCGGAAAGACCGAGTTAGTAGATAACAAAGAGAAAGAAGTACAATACTTTATTAAGTATAACAAATGTCAAAACCATTTACATTACAACTGACTCAAAACATGATGTAAATGTCTGATAAAACATGCAAATGAACTTCTAAGGTGATCTAGACTCTAGTCCGGTCCGGATCCAAGCTCTCTCTCTGATCTCTCTCTCTTTCTCTCTGTTCCCATTCAGCTCCTATAGTCTCAAGCACCTGTCAATCTGTTCCGCAATAAATTGTTTCATCACAGCGTTCACAAATACACAGGGTCAACCACGAGGTTGAGTAGGAAGATAGATAAAACATAAACAGTAGAATACAACACAGTCCCATCTCCATGTCGTCTCAACAACCACTTCCCGAGCAAACACCACTTCTCATTCACAAGTCCCCACTCCACCAATGGCCATATCACAAGACCCAATAACACAAGACCCATTATCACAAGACCCACAATTCTCCTCTCCGCATCATATAGTAATATTCAAGGCAAAATGATAACATCTCAACAATAATATTCGACGTCATATACCAATCTCATAATAAACGAACAATCTCATTTCATGAAAAAAATATAACTCACAGTCTATTCCCCTACCTCAAATTGCAGAATGACAACTGAACAGCTGCTAGAAATATTCCACCTCGAACTCAGTTCCTATAGTTAGTACTTAATATCAAGTTCTATTCATACAACCAAACACTACTAATTAATTACTTGATCATGTTCTCACTTTGGTAATAATAACCATATACAACTAATTGTCACTATATTATATCACTAATCATTTACTACCAAGTATATTAACCAATCATAAGACATTGTTAACAATTTAGTGGATTTACCATATACTAACAATCAATCATTAACAACAATAGCTTTAATAAAATAATTTACTTTACTAACTAACACCAATATGAACATTTTAAAACAATAAATAATAATAATAACGATAATACTAATACATCACTATCATACACTTATAATATTAGCAATAAGACTACTAATCAATAATATTAATCATAGTAATATTAGTAATCACATTAATAATAGTAGAAATAATAATATTAATAATAATAATAATAACATAATAATAATAATACCAAGCATTACATTGACACAACCTGTGTAACGCGAGCAAAACCCTCCTGACCAGACCACTTTCTAGCACCCTTCGACGCCTTACAGCCGCCTTAACCACCACCACTCCACCGTGACCACATTCCTTGGACTAAAGTGCATCAACCACCACTTACCACTACCCTAGACTCCACCCCAACAACCATCGACACCGTCCCCAAAACCCCTGGTCACGACAGACAACCCAGGTTTCCTACAAAACCCGTGTGTCAACCCCCCTATAACCACCCCCTTTAACCACCTGGTAACACCACTATCAACACCACCACTCGCCTCGACACTTCACACCACACCCGACCCTCTGGTGACAGGCACCAGGCTTCGACCCCACTAACCCATCTGAAACAGACGCCTCAAAACCCCCTGACATTAAAACACCTGTTTCTGCAATTCCTGTGACACCTCACAAACGATCGTCTCATTAGCTTTTATGACCACCACACTCCATCCCTAACACCACTAGTATAATCTACCAACTCCCTACTACTCGTATACACGACCCACAACCTTAAACAAACCAACATATAAGAACAAAAATAGCAGGAATGAAATATAACAAAGACGCATCAAAACAGAGGATGACCTGTTGTCTACTGTCGGTATTCACGGTTGTTTTAGTGGTAGATATGGTGGTCCAATGGTGGTTTATAAAAGTTAAACATGTTATACGTATTACACAGATTACACATGACCAAAAATATACATATAAACGACATGAGAAGAGTAAGATAAACGCTCACAAACTCGCTGCAGTGTAAGGTAAGAAATGCGATGATGGTGACGGCTGTTCATGTTGTGTTGTCCTCCGTTTGTTCTCTCTAATTCACACGGTGGTTTGGGTGGTGTTTACTGTGGTGTTGTGAGGCAGACGAGGTGTATGCAATAGGAGTAGCAGTAGGGTTTAGACGAGGTGATGGAGGCTGTTTATGATGGGGTGATTAGTTTTTGTCGATAAGTAAGGTGTTTAGTTGTTAGGGTTTGTCGATGGTCTAACTTGTGATCCAATTCTAATTTCACGCAACCCAAGGTAAGACCAGCCCATATATGAAGGTCCATCACGCATTCCAAGAATTATACTACCCATATCCCGTTCTCGACTTAATTACTAATAAACGAGCACATAGACTTATATAATTATTATATAAATAAGTAACTACGCATCGAATAACAAGCCATCATACTTCGTCTTGAAATATTGTTGAACCATATATTCAAATACATATATTAAGTATATATGTTTATGTTTTGATAATGACAAGTCTAGTTATATATATTATATACTCGTGCGTATAATCGTGTGCTAAGTGTACAGAATGTTAGATTGAACAATATCAACAATCAAGTATAAAAGATTCAAGAACTTTAGTCAAAGAATTGACTAATCAAAGATTAAGAGAAGATCACAAGTTTATAGAGAACTAATGTTATACGTTTCAACTATAACTTTAGTATATGATGGTTTCAAGTTATAGCTCGTAGCTATAACTCTATAAAGAAGAAATGGTCGAAACATTTGTGATGGTTGAAACGATTTTGGTTTCCAAAGTCGTCGTGATCAATTAATGTTTAATTGGTATTCTATTTTAGAATATGGAATTATTAATCTTAATGGGTTAATATAAAATATCTTTTAGTTAAAAAGGAATAAATAATTTTCTTATGAGTTAATTATTTATTTCTAATAAACTAAGGATTTTTATATAACTTAATTGTCAAGTAATATAGTTCTAGAAATCGTGAGAAACGGTTTTGGAAAGTCGTGTGCAATGACACGTTCCATAATCGTGTAGGGTTGTTTAAATAAATAATATGTATTTATTTAGATATCCTAAAAACAATCTAGATTATATTATGGTAATATAATGTATTATATTTTGATAAGGTTTAGGAAGTTGGTTTCAATAAGGTTATTATTTAGTTATTATATAAGATCTTTCCTAAACATGAATTAGGAAATTGATTCTATCTATAATACCTAAATATCTTATTAAATCTTTCCTAAATAAATTAAGATTAGATTTATGGTAGTATTACCGAAAGACTAGAATTCTAGTTTAAGTAATATTCCTAAATCATCTAGGGTTTAATAACCTAGACATAATTCTATATAAATAGAATACTTATGATACATTGAAAGTCACGAAATCATACACACTCGCACGCAAACCAAGAAAACCGCTGCCGTTATTTCTTCAAGATCCGAGCTTTAATTGTCATATCCGTTTCAAGATTCAAATGCTCTAGCATTGATCTTATTTATTCAAGATTGTGACTTTGAAGAACTTATTGAAGACTTATCTTATTAGCATAAGATAGATTGAGTATTTAACGGTACTCATTGTAAGTCAAGTATTTAATGGTACTTGACGTAGCTAGGTATATTTAACGGTATCTAGATTGAGTTACAACTAATATCAAAGTTGTACGAGTAGGGTTGATAAAATTGTAATCCGGAGAAGGTACTAATTTTATTAATCGAGAATAATGGATGTAGGTTTCAAATTGTGAAACTGAACCATTTCAAAAATATTGTGTCTGTATTTATTTCTTGCTCTACTCGACATCCATCATACAACCTAACACATCGAAGAAGATTTGAAAAAGAAGGCATACTCAATTCAACCCCCCCTTCTTGAGTATATTCATATCAATAGACTCTTCAAATATAAATATAAAACCACTTATTTTTACGAATTATGAAAATACGGGTTATTGCTATGAGCAGTGTTGTTAAAATCGCGATCCGGCGCGATCCGGATCGTAGGATCGTACGATCCTACGATCCAAAAAGTGGAAAACGATTCAAATCGCCGTAGGATCGTTTTGGTAGTAGGATCGGTACAAGATCGGTTAGGATCGGTCAGGATCGTACAGGATCGGTCAGGATCGGTGGTAGGATCGTTCAGGATCGTAAAATGCTTATTTGTGTTATAAATTTGTGCGTTTGTTGTTCTTTTATACTTATAACTCTTAATTAAAGGTATATGCAATATGTTGATATGATTATCACAACTTTCATGCCATTAAATTAACTTTTAACATTATAGATCACAAATTATACAAAATTTTATGCATAAACTTCTTTATCTAAGCTATTGTAGGATCTTACGATCCTACGATTCGATCCTGCGATCCGATCCTACCACCCCTCTTCGATCCAAACTAGGATCCCGATCCTGACAACATTGGCTATGAGTAAACTGTACTGTCAATTGTTTGAAGTCCCATGTGATGGGTCCTAGGGTTTCCAGCCATTGGATACCAAGCACTGCATCACAACTACCAAGAGGAATTACAAAGAAGTCGGCCACAAAATTTGTATTTCTGATCCTCCATTGGAGATAATGAACTGCGTGTGAGCACATGAGCTTCCCTCCATTGGCAACTGAAATATTAAACATAGGTATGTACTCCATTTCTAGGCCTAACTTTTTTACTACACCAACATCCACAAAATTGTATGAACTCCCACTGTCTACTAATATGCTCAATGTCCTCCTTCCAATCTGACCATGGATTCTCATGGTTTGGCAATTTTATCTTCCCGCTAAAGCCTGAAGTGATATTTGTGCTATCTATGGCTCTGCTTCTTCTACTTCTACTTCAGGTTCTATTTCTTCCACTTTATCATCCTAAATATCTTCCTCTAAGACAAAGAGTTGTCTCTTGTTTTTGCAAACATGTTGGGGTGTAAATCTCTCATCACAATAAAACATAAGCCCTTAGTCTTCTTTTCCTCCATCTGAGCATTATATGGCGTGTATTTTGGGAATGGTTTGCTGGTTGTGGGTGAGGGAATGAATGGCTTTTTAGTTGGATTAAAAGGTGTTTTTGATGATGGAGTAAAAAATGTCTTTGATGGCATGGGAGTGGGTGGAGTGGTCAACGGGGAAGGTTTTGAAGAGTTAATGTTGGATAGGATGTTTCTGTAGCTTGGTTTTGAGTGTAGGGCCGGGAAAGGGTTGTTTCTTGTAATTTTGCCAAACCATATGCTTCAGATATAGACTTTGGTTTGAACATTCTAACCATGTATAATATATTACTAGCTAACCCAGTTAAGAAGCAACTTAGAGCATAATCTGGTTGTAAATCCAGCTTACTTATCAATATATCAAAAGCATCATGATAAGATTGCACATCACTAGATTGTTTTAAATCTAAAAGTTCTGACATGGGGTCCTCGTAAGCATTCACAAACCTAGCCTTAATGGCATCCTTGTATTCCTCCCATCCCAAAGGTTCCAACTTTTTTCTGTTTTTGGTGAAGGCTTGGTGTCAGGCTAAAGCTTTAGCTTCTAAGTGCATAGCAGCATAAGTTACTTTGGCCACATTATCAACATCAGTGACAAAAAAGAATTGGGTGCATTTAAATAGCCAGTCATCTACATCATTCCCATCAAAGGTTGAAAATTTAATAGTTGGAGATCTTACCATGGTGTTCACGCTACCAGTGTTCCCGCCTTGGTTCAGTGACATGGTGGCCAAGGTTTGCACCATGGTGCTTACTTCATCCTTCAGGATTTGAATATTAGCAGCCATATCTGGGTTTGTCTTTGTTCTTCTTTTTGTAGGTCTATTTTTGGAGATTTTTAAGTTTTTCGTATAAACAAAATAGGACGAGTTGAATATTTTTGTATTTTTCTCGGGATTTTTCTTAATTTTCTCGAATTTTTGTGTGTAGGAAATATGCACAGTGATACGTGTCTATTTTATGATGTTTTACATCTATTTTTACACGTATTTGGTCGCTCATTTACTATGTTTTAGCCTCTATTTCCCACAAATTGTGTACTTTCGTATTTTTATGCACTTTTGCAGATTTATGCGGAAAAGAGACGATTTAGCACCAAATTCGTATCCTCAAGTCTTTAGCTTAATTAAGGAATAAAAAGGAAAGTCAACTGGAGTCAAAGTCAAAGTGCCAAAGGTCAAAACAGAAGAAATCCGAAGACTTCCGTAAGTAGCGGTCGACCGACCAGTAAAATGGGTCGGCCGACCAGGCCCGATTTTCGCCAAACCCAATTTTCGAGGAACTCCGGAAATAACAGAAGCCCAGCAAGAAGTGGTCGACCGACCAGTTATACGGGTCGGTCGACCAGAACGAAGCCCATACGATTTCTTTTCGTTTTTAGAAATAAAGTAGAATTAGAATCTTAAGGAAACTCTTAGTTTTTGCCCTATATAAACTAATCTTGTGATTAGGGTTTGATCTCATATATAGATATCTTATCTTATCTTTCATCAATCTAGACTTTAGTTCATCTTTTATCGTTATTCAAGAATTCTCAAGCATTCAATAGAGTTTATTCAGTTCTGCCTTAATTCCAATTGTGGTAATTCCTCTTTGATCTAGTTTTATTATTGTTCTTATTGCTTTTATTACAATTGTTAAGTTAGAATCTCAAGTTTTATTGAATCTTGCATGTTTAGATTATTTACCATGTTTTCCATGTTTATTCCCAAATTTGCATTCGTCTTAACAGTTATGAGTAGCTAATTTTCATATGTTAGGATGTAGGGGATAAAACGCATAGGTAAATAAAATCCGAAAACCCGACCTGTAGCAGGACCGCGGTCGGCCGACCGGAATAGCTGGTCGGTCGACCGAGGTCGTGGTCGGCCGACCGGAGTAGCTGGTCGGTCGACCACTCGCGTCTGTTTCCCTATTTCGCCTTTTCTTGTGAATTATAATACCCTGCAATGAGACCAATAGGAGACTTGTAGGATGTTAGTAATGACCTACCCAAGATTGAAAGATACGGGAAGGGCATTGGTTTACACTTTAAGACGGATAGGTTACTCAAGGCTGAAAGGTATGTAACCTGGGATTTAGGAATCACCCTTATTGTTGACACCCAATAATTGTGAGACCTAGGAACTAATAGCATAGGCCGAAAGGAGCTATTAGGTAGCATAGACCTAAAAAGATATGTTACACCCCCTTACGCGACTGCAATACATGTTGACTTTAGGATTTATTTTACCTTAGCTATTTATTACCCGAACATCCTAGCATCCTCTTTTATTATATTTTTATTCTCATCTTTTAATTCTTGTTTTATTTGCCTTAGATATAGTAACCAATCAATCAACCCCCAAAATTGTTACCTTAAACATTAACATTAAGACAATAAACATTCCCCACCTCCTTGTGGTTCGACCCTGACTTTCACTATCTATTGTTTAAGTTAGGAATATAAATTTATCTTTGGTACCCTCAACGACGGGCATCAAATTTTGGCGCCGTTGCCGGGGAGGTGACGCCAGTGTTTATTGTTTTTTGTTTTTGTTTCTCTTTGTTTAAGGAACTTTATGTTCCTTAAACCTTCTCACCTTTTTCTTGTAGTTTCCTCTTATGCGCAGGTCAGTACAAGGAGAACTCCTACCACTTGATCTGGAAATTGAGAGGACTTTAAGAGAAAGAAGAAAGCAACTTCTAGCAAATCAAGAGGGAGGGTCACCATCCTCTTTATTTCAGGAAGACCTTTTCGAGTTATCACCATCTTCACCAAAAACACCACCTTCACAACCAAATTCACCCATCAACCCACTTTCACCAAAAACACCACCTTTTACCCACTTTCCAGTTTTTCCTAAAGAAGAAGATAACATGACAGAAGAAGCTACTATTGCCAGTCACTCTATGCCTCAGGCAAAGGACCTATACAAAGGGTTCACTTTACCTGCAGGTACTGGGAAGCCATTCGAGGCCAAGCCTGCCTATATTACTATGGTTGAAAGAAACCAATTCGGAGGCTCGGCCAATGAGGATGCGGCTAAGCATATTGAAATCTTCACAGATTACATATGCTCTATAGCACCCCCAGAAGGAGTGACGCAGGATCAGATTAAACAGACCATGTTTATCTTCTCCCTTAGGGACTCTGCGAGGGAATGGTACAGGGACCTTGACCGCACTGCTGCGGGAGTTACAGATTGGAACACCTTAGCCCTAGCTTTCTACAGGAAATACTATTCTGCATCAAAGACTAACGCCTTAAGAGCGCAGATTACTAATTTCAAGCAAGGACCCAATGAAGACTTTAGCGAGGCGTGGGACAGGTTCAAGAGACTTGTTCGATCCATACCACATCACGGATTCGAACAATGGTTCCTTTGCAACCAGTTCTACAATGGCCTCTATGATGACAACAGGGCCTACTTAGATGCTGCAGCTAATGGAAGATTCCAGGATAATTCAGGAGAGACCAAAGGTCTCAAGTTAATAGAAGATGTTGCTGTACACCGCGCTGAGCATGGTACTTCCAGAGGAAATCAGAGAAAATCAGAGTACAACCTGGCAGCAATTGAGGCCTTAACGGCCAAACTAGAAAAATTTGAGGCTGCAGGAAAGCTCGATCTAGGGAGTGGAAGCAAGGGAGGAATTTACCAGGTGAACGCCGTTCAGGACGGACCCTTTGCTTGTGAGAGGTGCGGTGGAGAAGGGCATGTGTCAAAGTTCTGCACTTCATCTAATGAAACATGTGCCGCTTTTCAGCATTACCGTGGGAATAATTTCTATGATCCAAATAATAACAATGTCCATCCCAACTTAAGGTGGACAAGCCAGAATGTTCAAAACCCACAACATATGCAACCTCAGCAAAATTCCACATATGTACCCCCACATAAACAGAATTTCCAAAGACCACCTTTCAACCCTCAACCACCTTCTAATCCACCACCCAACACAGATACTCTTATCCAAAACCTTATAGGGTTGGTTCAGAAGGAGTCACAGGCTAGAGAGGCGGGGATGAAGATGTTAGAGTCCCAGATTGCTCAAATCGCGAGCAAGAATGATACTAGGGCTCCGGGTCAGCTTCCAACTAAACCGGACCAGAAGAAGGAGACTCTAAACGTCGTAACCCTGCGAAGTGGAGCTAAAGTGGGGGCTGAAACAGAAAAAACAGCGAGTAACAGAAAAGTCGGTCGACCGACCGAAGATTCTGGTCGACCGACCACGGAACAGGATCCGAAAATTTTTCCAGAACAGGAGACTGGTCGACCGACCGAGGATACTGGTCGACCGACCACAGAAGCAGAGTCTGAAACTCCGTTTCGTCCAGAATTGCCAGATAACTTGCGGGATTTCCTTTTCAGGGGTGACAAGACCCCTAGATTTTTAAAAAGGGCTGCAAATACGGAATCCTCAGCTGCTCCCTTTCCAGAGAGACTCGTGCCTTCGAAGGACCAGGTATCTTTTGATAAATTCAAAGATGTAATTCGTTCATTAAATGTCCAAGTTCCATTTTTAGAATTAGTTCAACAAGTTCCTTCTTATCTTAAATTCATGAGACAGCTTTTGTCAAGAAAGAGGTCTCTAGAAAAGGTTGAGTCTGTGGCTCTCACTGAAGAGTCATCTAGCTTTTTAACTCATGTCATTGCCCCCCATAAATTAGAAGACCCTGGAAGTTTTTCTGTCCCCTGCAATATAGGAACCTTCCCAGTCAAAAAGGCTTTATGCGATTTAGGTGCTAGTATAAGTGTCATGCCCCTAAGCGTTGCCTTAAAACTAGGAATGACCGAATTTGCAGTGACCAGTATGACGGTCCAGATGGCTGATCGCACGTCTATGGAACCTATAGGGGTGCTAGAAAACATACCTGTGCGTATAGACAGGTTTTTCTTCCCAGTAGACTTTGTTGTTTTGGACATCCCAGAGGATGCCCATATACCCATCATTCTAGGAAGACCCTTTCTTCACACTGCAGGTGCCATTATAGATGTAGGCACTGGAACTCTAACCTTCAAAGTAGGCAAACATTCCATCATCTATGGCCTATCCTATAGGAAGAAGGATGCTATGACCCCCATTACATGTAATGCTATAACTTCTGAGAAGAAGTATGAGGTTATCACTACTTCTCCACCTTTATTACCTGTTCCTGTATCTGTTTTTACACCTCCGCCCCAGATTGGGAGCAATAGGGAGGACACTTCTATCGTGACTATTGCAGGAACTGGTTTGGGGACACCCAAGGAGAAGGAAGTTATCATCCAGCGGGGAGGAATGGGATGCCTAAGCTATGGAGAGGATGAGGATCCAGACGTCGTGGATCGAGAAGAGAAAAAGAAGAGGAGGCAGGCTCAAGAAGAGAGACCGTCGCATATGCTTTGCGACGGAGGGAAGAAGACGTGTTTTGCTACTGAAGCAAAAACAGTAGAGACTACGGCGTGCCGTCAGAAGCCGTGGTCGGATATCCTCCGCATCTTCAGCGGATAGTTATTTTTAAATTGCAGTTTTAAGACAATTTATTTTATGTTGTGTGAAACTTTTTAGTTTGGTTTTCTAGTAGTTAAGACTTTTAGAATCGTCTTGGCATCTCGCGCATTGTTGGGCGCGCTATTTTCTTGCTTTTTCAGGAATTCCGAGAAAAAAAAAACGAAGACCTCCAGGACTCAGCTGGTCGACCGACCAGAATCATCAGTCGGTCGACCAGACGCACTGACTCGAAGATTTTTCCACTGATCACAGGAGGTCGATCGACCAGAAACACCGGTCGGTCGACCTACTGTCCGTCGCAGTCTTTCGTTTCTCTTCCTCGGAAATCATGCGACCGTCTTGGGTACTTGAGTGGCACTGCTGGCCACCAAAACCTCCCAGCTCACGCTGGTTTGGGGAGGTTTTTCTCATGCATCTTTTAACCCAGTGAGTTCTTTCCAGTTTTTCCTTTATTTTATTTTACTTACATTTGTCTTTTAATTTTCTAAAACCTTTACTTAGGCTAATGCACAATGGGGACATTGTGCGGGTTGGTTTGGGGAATGGTTTCATGTCATATGCATTGCATTTTGTCACACGTTTATTGCATTTCTGTCTTGCATCGTTCTTTTCTTTATTTTCCTTATATATACAAAAATCCAAAAAAATGAAAAAATTTCAAAAAAAACCAAAAAAATGCACGTTTATTTTAGCATATAGGTCGAGTCGGAACGAAAGTATTTCAAGGATGATTTAGCTATCTTACATGTTTATGCCTTTACCTTGCCTTGTCAACTTGTTTTAATATGAAAGTCTTTCGCATATCTACGAGTTTTTGTCAACTTGCATATCTTGAGACTTGACTTATACCTTGGCAACCCACTTTACATTCTGAGTTTTAGAGCTTTATTTCCTGGTTTCATTTTTAAACCAGTTGTTTAGGATGTGAGTAGTACTCCCCTTGGAGCATGTTACATCAACATGCATAAACATGAACTTGAATTGCTATATACTTGTTTTACTTTCTCGTTTTGTGAATCTTGATACGTGCATTTGGGACCCCTTTTCTCATATTTACCCATAAGCTTCACATAGCCAAAATTGCCTTTTTATTCCCCCAAAAGCTACATCCCATACTTAGCCTACCCTTCCAAGCTAGTATTTGCAGTCATTGGATTATTTTTTTGAGGCATCTTGGTTTGTGTGCTATTATGAGCAAAAAGAGAAAAGAAAGAAAGAAAGCAAAAAAAAGAAAAAAAAAAAAGAACAGAAAAATTCCGAAAAGAAAAAAAAAAAAAAGGAAAAAAAAACGAAACGAAAAAAAATTTACAGAATGCAGTCGACCGACCACACCTACAGGTCGGCCGACCGCCTACTACCGTCAGAAAGAATTTCGTTCAAAAAAATTCCCTTCTTTCATATGTTATCACTCCCGTACTTCATTCAAAGAAAAAAAATATCTGGGAGTCCTTTCTTATTTAATGTGAGAGTTGTGCTACAAAAGGGCACCTTCTTAATATCAAAAGTTGTGAAATATGTTGTTGGGAATCGGTTTTACTAGCTTGGCTACTAACCCCACAAATCCAAAAGCGTCTTAACCACTTTTACCTTCTACCTCACATATCTTTCATTACCTCAATTGCATGTATCTAGGCCATTTAAATGAGATTGTTATACAAAGTTGTAGAATTCTTGTTCATGTTAGATTGCAGGCATGTTTCCATGGGTCGCAGTTAGGTGAGTGTCATTACAATATACTTCTTTCTATCTTTTACACATACTCACCCTTTGCTTCATGAGTGTCTCGAGCATACCGCGAGAGTCCATGGTATAAATCTCTATAGTTTCTTTATTTGCAAATCTGACAACACCATAACTCGTTTGCATGATTTAAATGCTTTCTCATTTTGTGCTTGGCATTGGTATAAGTTAACATGTAAATTTCGCTCTGAGAATTGAAATCGTTCCATTAGTTAAGATCGAGTCTATTTCTTGCTTGAGGGCAAGCAAGGGTTTGGTTTGGGGAATTTGATACGTGTCTATTTTATGATGTTTTACATCTATTTTTACACGTATTTGGTCGCTCATTTACTATGTTTTAGCCTCTATTTCCCACAAATTGTGTACTTTCGTATTTTTATGCACTTTTGCAGATTTATGCGGAAAAGAGACGATTTAGCACCAAATTCGTATCCTCAAGTCTTTAGCTTAATTAAGGAATAAAAAGGAAAGTCAACTGGAGTCAAAGTCAAAGTGCCAAAGGTCAAAACAGAAGAAATCCGAAGACTTCCGTAAGAAGCGGTCGACCGACCAGTAAAATGGGTCGGCCGACCAGGCCCGATTTTCGCCAAACCCAATTTTCGAGGAACTCCGGAAATAACAGAAGCCCAGCAAGAAGTGGTCGACCGACCAGTTATACGGGTCGGTCGACCAGAACGAAGCCCATACGATTTCTTTTCATTTTTAGAAATAAAGTAGAATTAGAATCTTAAGGAAACTCTTAGTTTTTGCCCTATATAAACTAATCTTGTGATTAGGGTTTGATCTCATATATAGATATCTTATCTTATCTTTCATCAATCTAGACTTTAGTTCATCTTTTATCGTTATTCAAGAATTCTCAAGCATTCAATAGAGTTTATTCAGTTCTGCCTTAATTCCAATTGTGGTAATTCCTCTTTGATCTAGTTTTATTATTGTTCTTATTGCTTTTATTACAATTGTTAAGTTAGAATCTCAAGTTTTATTGAATCTTGCATGTTTAGATTATTTACCATGTTTTCCATGTTTATTCCCAAATTTGCATTCGTCTTAACAGTTATGAGTAGCTAATTTTCATATGTTAGGATGTAGGGGATAAAACGCATAGGTAAATAAAATCCGAAAACCCGACCTGTAGCAGGACCGCGGTCGGCCGACCGGAATAGCTGGTCGGTCGACCGAGGTCGTGGTCGGCCGACCGGAGTAGCTGGTCGGTCGACCACTCGCGTCTGTTTCCCTATTTCGCCTTTTCTTGTGAATTATAATACCCTGCAATGAGACCAATAGGAGACTTGTAGGATGTTAGTAATGACCTACCCAAGATTGAAAGATACGGGAAGGGCATTGGTTTACACTTTAAGACGGATAGGTTACTCAAGGCTGAAAGGTATGTAACCTGGGATTTAGGAATCACCCTTATTGTTGACACCCAATAATTGTGAGACCTAGGAACTAATAGCATAGGCCGAAAGGAGCTATTAGGTAGCATAGACCTAAAAAGATATGTTACACCCCCTTACGCGACTGCAATACATGTTGACTTTAGGATTTATTTTACCTTAGCTATTTATTACCCGAACATCCTAGCATCCTCTTTTATTATATTTTTATTCTCATCTTTTAATTCTTGTTTTATTTGCCTTAGATATAGTAACCAATCAATCAACCCCCAAAATTGTTACCTTAAACATTAACATTAAGACAATAAACATTCCCCACCTCCTTGTGGTTCGACCCTGACTTTCACTATCTATTGTTTAAGTTAGGAATATAAATTTATCTTTGGTACCCTCAACGACGGGCATCACACAGGCCAAAGGAAGTAGCTCTGATGACCAAATGATGCAACCTAGATATTAATATGAACAAAAGGAGTTAGAGAATTAAAGCCAATGAATGATAGATTTATTGTACTGAAAATATCTAACAAAAAGTTGTTCAATTTATGACAATTGATAGGCTTTTGAAGAATAAGAAATGCAGCAACCGTGAATTAGAAAGTTGCTTGGTTTCTTACCAAAATTGTAACATAGAATTAAGCAAGGGAAAATGGTAATTTCATTAATGGTAAAAGCAACTCCATTACATTAAGCAACTATTTATACACTCTAATGGCTAGGAAATGCTAACTAAGTGGACAACTGTGATTTGGATTATTCATAACAAAATGTGATGCTAATTTGGTGGTGTACTTCCTCCATGTGCTGCAACGACCATAATTCTCTTAGCTGGCATTGTAGGATCCTTAACATTTATCTTATGGTGACTCATCATTCTTCCCATGTGATTAGTGGATTGTCTTCCCTGCAATTTTGTAAGATGGTCATACGCGCCAATTCCTTGATCAACCTCCCCTTGGGTCATATTCAGTGTGATTATAGATAGAGTTGCATCACTTCGGCTCTTGATTGTCTACATTCGAGACGATCCGGGTGTCTGTTTCAGTTTCGTTTCCTATTTTCACCAAAAAAAAATCACAAGAAAATGGCAGAGTATGACGATGATATGTTACTCGAAAATCTACGAGATTTATTGCGCAACCGTTCTACGGGTAGTCGGAGTGGCTCTAGGACAAAGCCGGATGAGTGCAAGGTTTCCGAGCTTCCAGAGTTCACAGGTGGTACTGATCCCGAAAACTATTTGGATTGGGAACGAAAGATCGAGTGAATGTTCGTTTTTAAAAATCTGAGTGACGAGAAGCGGAGTCGGTATGCAATCCTACAGTTGAGTAAGGGAGCTTCACTGTGGTTCGAGGGCCTAAAAGCTATACAGACATGGGCTGGGAAAGACAATATTGCTTCTTGGATTTACTCAAGCGGAAGTTGCGCAAACGGTATATACCCACGACTCATAGGATTACCACTTACATACCGTAAAATTGCCGAATTTTAAACAGGGGAAATTGAGTGTGAGTGAATATATCAATGAGTTTGAAAATTTGTCTTTGATGGGAGAATTAGATGAAATAGAGGAACAGAAAATGTCGCGATTTTTACGTGGTCTAAATTTCAGTATTTCAAGTGTCGTAGAATTGTATCAATATTCCGACTTCAATACACTTTGCGGATTGTGCTTAAAACTCAAGTCGCAGGGAAGAACCAAATATGGGGGAGGGTCGAATATGGATTATAATAAGCCCAAAACCTGGTCGAACTCCAAAACTGCCACCATAACGAATATCCCTGCATCCAGTGGCTTTCGAAACACGAGTCCCAACCCTACTGATACTTTTAATACCCCTAAATCATCTTCCTAAAACAAAGAAACCAGCCTTGCTAAAGTGAGATGCTTCAAGTGTCAAGGGTTCGGACATTGTTAAAGTTCGTGTCCCGATAAACGAGTGGTTACCGTGAGAGAAGCAATGATGTGTCGGGATGAATTGCGCGAAGAAGAGGACGAGACTAAAGGTGGTTTATTTAACCTTGATGAACCTGACCAAGAGGATGAGCATGCTGAAATTTATGAACCACCAATCTATGATACTTGCCTTGTGATTCGTTCATTACAAATAAATTCCGAACCAGGTCAAACCGAACAACGTGCTCTATCTGTTATTCCATACGAAGTGCCGAGTAAATGATAAGTGGTGTAGTGTGGTAATCGATGGTGGTAGTTGTACAAACGCTGCTTCAAATAAGATAGTCTCGAAATTAGCCTTACCAACTATGGCTCATCTCAAGCCTTATGCTATACATTGGTTAAACGATGGTAAGAAGGTGGAAGTCTCAAAACAGGTTCGTGTGTGTTTTACAATCGGTTCCTATGAGATGAGATCTTATGCGATGTAGTTTCTATGGATGTTTGTCACGTGCTTTTAGGAAGACTTTGGCAATATGATCGGGACGTGATACACATGGGTCGGAGCAATGAGTATACGTTGTTTTCTAAGGGGAACAAGGTCGTGTTGAAGCCTATGCCTTCTCAAGCCGTCCGAGCTATGTCCACTGGTCGTAGAAGGAGTCCAAATCTCTCAATGCTAGCAGTGAGAAATAATCTAGAACGAGCTTTCAACAAGGAAGAGTTAAAGGTCACCCACATTGATCCATTTTTTAATTTCAATCCCTCACCCTTGTTTGATAGATACGGTGATGAGGAGGAGCTCGTTTCTGTTTTCAAGGCACCGTGTAATTGGTTTGGTGAGAATTATGAGTTCGGGTAGTTTGCACAGCAGGGGAGACAACCGGACTCCCAAAATAGTGGGGTATTATCGTATTCTCCCACGTCGTTCCCTAGTACAGGCTCGAGTTTGTTGCTTGTGTTCATCATTCATTTTGCTTTTATGGTTGCAGTCTTCGCCTTCGATCCGGGTGAAGCGAGAATACAAGAATTTAGGTCAATTCCTTTTAAAGGGGAGGAGATGATACGGTTGACGAAGCAAAGGACATCATTCAAGAGGCGGTTTTGCCAACAGTCGGTATCGAGTCTTCGGGTTCGAGAATGCATTATGTGTGCATGGTTTCTCACGTAGATTCTTACAGTATGGTCCAATAGTTTGCATCTTTGAAGGGGAGATATTACTATGTTAGTTTCCTATGTTTGTGCTGAGTTCAATAGTCTTTATTATGTTAGTTAATGTCGACTTTTCGTTTTCTTTGTTTCTGGAAAATCAGTCACTCACCTCGACTATTTATAGTCTTGGTCAGTTTGTATTTACATTCAGTTTTTAATCAAAGAAATCACTTTCCTGCTTGCTTAACATTTTTCGTTTCAATTCAAACGCGTCTTTGGATATAAACTTCGTTTGTACTCAATAGGTCTTGAGTCGTTCACCTTTGATAGGTTATAGGTCGCATTTTAATTCGTATCAATTTGATCATCTAAATTCAAACAACACTTTTTTATTCGATAACTTGAACCGCGAACAGTTGGTGCATACATCAAAGCCGCAAAGGGCATGGTCGCTTCATCAATGCAAATAAACAAGAAAAACAGAATGAGGGAAAAGCTTAACATAATAAAAAGATCCAATGTTTAATACAAGGACCAGCTGCAGGATCTTCATACTACAGTTCACAGGAATATAGGAAATGGGTATAGTGGTACTAAGTTCAGTACGATCATGATAGAACCACTTTTTATTTTGTTAAGTACTCAGGCCCGTAATACCAGCACGATAGAAGCTCGCTCGAGGCTTATATAGAAACACTGTTCGGAACACCCATACCAGTAGCACCTGGTTTTGAGAACGGTTTAAGCAATTCATATGGAATAACTCCTGCTCCATTTCTGTTATTTAACTTCTCATCTGCATTCCTTGTATCAATTGTACTCTCTATCTTCTTCAAGTTCAAATGAAATTTGTCGAATGATTCTTTTGTGTTCGGATCTTCAGCCCATGATGGCTCAAGTTGTTCACCTATATACTCCTCGTCAGGCGAGTGGCTCGACAAAACATTCAATATGAGCATGACTTTAATCCCTTGACCTCTAGATGGTAATGTCTTCAGCAAGACGTTACATGGGTTTTTCACAAAGTAGCTCCACTCTTCTTCAGTTGGGTCTTCAGAAGGCATTTTGATTCGGGCAATTGTTGGTCGATTTGGGAAGTATCCTCCGAAATTGTATTGACCGAAGTTTACTGCAGCATGGTGCCCTGATGCCACCCATATCATAGTTGTTATAATCTCAATCAGGACCTGGGAAGTTGTAAGAGCGGGCCACCATTGTTCATCTTTCTTATCTCCATGGCCCTTCTCACGGATTTCGGCCCACCACTGTTGGAGTTCTGTATCAGACTGAACCTGTTCTTCATTTTGGTAGTACTGCATGACGTAATCAGTGACCCATTGCTTCATAGCATCCCATAGGAGAAGTCCATCGTTAGCATATGGATAATCCTCGATTGCAAGCTTAAGTCCGTGTGGTGATGATTGATCTTCGATAGCTATGCCTCTATTAAATCAAATTTAAAGACAAATGAGTCAGTGACCCATTATCTGTATATGTAAAATTTTGTATCATGAAGTCATAATATATCAATAAACAATGTACCTGCTGATTAGATCAGTTGGTAATGCTTGATGGTCGAACCTCCACTCTTTGTCATAAACCAAAGAGCCATATTCCATGGAATACTTGTCGAGAGAGAACGTGCTCTCAATAAACCCACCATGATTCACAAGGGCTCCACGAGCCAGTGCATTGATCTCCATGGTGTATCGAAAATAAGGATTTAGGAGTCTATAAATTGGATGCACAGCACTTAGTTGTCGGTTTGTTGCAATCACGTAAGGCTCAATACAACAATGAGTCCTTAACCTATCATGGAAACAACAGAGATGAATTCAAAAACCTATTTACCAATCAAAACTACGGTAACTCAGCATACTGATTAATTATTACTCCGTACTATACACAAGGAAATATACCAATGGCTAACAATTTGGTGATGAGCAGAGTCATGAGCAAGAACATGAGCTTTAGCAAGCCTCCATAGCCAGGTGCTTGTGGCATCATAACCAGGTGTGAATACTTGTTTCCACTGAGGCTTCCCGTTTGCCAATGGCGGCCTTGTTAACTCAATAGCCAGAGGTCTCAAAGCTCCATTCGGGGTTAGAAAGAACAATGTACGCGACCCATATAGGGTAGTGCCTTCGATCTCTCTTACTTTGTTCACAAAAGGTAGAAGCACGTCATGATAGTCTAGTACGAACAGTTTCTTTTGCTTCAAAGCCTGTGATT
This sequence comes from Silene conica, assembly GCA_029255685.2. Lineage (NCBI taxonomy): Eukaryota > Viridiplantae > Streptophyta > Magnoliopsida > Caryophyllales > Caryophyllaceae > Silene > Silene conica. Next base: position 62,000,073 of record CM055311.2, on the reverse strand, counting down.
AAAAAAAAACAAAGAAAGAAAAAACTTAGAAATCAGAGTTTTTCATTATGATTGAATAGAAAAGAAGGCATTAAAAAGAAATAAGATATTAAGGGGAGAGTTGCAAACACATTATTTGGATCGACTTCAGGTCCACCGTGCATGATTTAAGTTGTTTCAGGTAATATTATGCACTTAGGGTGAGGTCAAACTGGCTAAGGCATTTTCGCTTTTAGTTCACGTACCTTGGGGCCTTTGGAGTGAGCTAGGTATGAATAATTTTGAGTTTAGTAAATGTGGTTCTAATTTTAACTAATCATTTTCTGTTATATAGATATGTACTCATGTTACATTGAGATTAAATCGTGTGGTTTCCGGTTGAGCCATTCGGAGTCAGGGCGACTGTTAGGTTTCACGAGTCTTTCGGGCCAGTTGCCCAGTTCACTTTGAATTTTGGACATATTGAGGTTTCCTTATCCGGGTTCAATTTGTGTCTCAATCATATTACTTTGGATCAAATTTGGTTTAGAATGTACAGAAGTAAATACCTCATCCAAGGACATGACACCTTTGATCTCTTGCTCAACTAGTTCAGTAGTAATTTTGGATTCAGGAGAGCCGTAGATTTCAGCGTCAAGCTTGCTCATCAAAGGCCATTCCTACACAATGTATATTGACTGTATTCCTTAAAAACATGTTCTAAGAAAATTGCAGTTTGAACAACGTAATTGCAGATAGAACATAAATTATTAGTTGGCGTTAGAGTATTGTCTGGATCATTATAAGTTAGGGATCATACCGTAACCAGTTTAATGCTGGATGGGTTTGGGCCGGCAAGAGTCTCCCTAGCAAATTCCTCATCTCTAAACCATGAAAATTGGTCTCCTACAAACACACCAAAAGAAGACATATACATGAACATGAACTGTTAAGCATATAATTGAAAATGAGGAGGTGCATAATATTGGGTGACTTACTCTGTAACATATCAGGAGTGGGAAAACGAAAAAGACGTTCAGTTGGATTAATTAAATTGGGCATAACAGTTAACAAGGACTTGATATCTTGAATGTCGGACAACTCAATTCCTCGATCGAATAATTCATTAATCTGACTGAAGTTAAAATTTCCAAGCATGGTATCATTAACAGCATCCTCTAGAGTTGGAAGTACTGAATGCAAGACATTATTTAGGACACTGATCCCGAAGTCTACCGTCTTCAGATCAGAGAACACTTCATCCCTTGGTATGTAAAAGTTGCCGAATATTCTTGTTTCTGATAATGGATCTGTGTCGGACATATGCATGTAATACATGGGTTAGCTACAACACGGGGATGGATTAACTAAATAAACGGAACGTCTCCATGTCATTAAAAACTAGTTTTAAACTCGCCCGTGTCATTGTAGAGACTTATATTGAGGATTGGATGATAATGACAAAGATAGTCCACATGCAACTATGTTAGTCAGTTTAAACAATTTCTCATAATATACAATATCATGCTAACCACTGCGTTAGTTAATGTTATCCTATTTTCAATCGTAAAACTTTGTATAAGATAACTAGCTGAGAATGCCATCTTATACGGAGTACTACCTAATAAGTAGAGTTAAATGGAAACAGTCAAAATTAAACCTGATTTGCAGGGTGGGCGGCCTGATCGACAGCGTCTTGGATATGGAAATTTGTCGCCTCCGAGAACCGATCGAGGGTGGGCCGGCTTGCTGTCGGGGTCGCCAAGATCGTTGTAAACATCATAGTCATAGATACGGTCGAAGGACTTGCGTTTCCCTTGGCCATTGCCTCTCATATGCTGAAGCTCTTTTTCACGCAAGTTTATTAGCCCCGGTGGAGTGTTTGATGTTATGTACGACTGCATGGTCCAACATTCATCAAATGTTTAGACTCAACAACAGGTAAAATATATTAATAATAGTTAGATTTCAATCATTACTTAAGGTAAAATATATTAATAATACTTAGACTTCAACCATCACTTAAGGTTTTGGTTAACATGGTTCATCTATCATGGTATTAGAGTCAGTGTGATCAAATCACGGGTTCGAATCCTGGCAGCCTCAAAACCCGGTTCATCTAACAAAATATATTACATATTACAACAACAATTATCTGCTGGTTTACCTGATTAGTAAAGAAAACTCTCTTTTCAGGATTGTCATGAGTCGAAGCGATCCATGAATCGCAAGTGATCTCCACAGTTCCTTGAGGCAAGCCCTTAATAACAATAGTTTTGACGTACATTTCTTTCTGATGATCATTTCTAAGCAGTACTGCTCCCAATTTGCCAAAATTGTCACTCACATGAAAATTTGCTTCATATTTCAATTCATTTAACCCCTTTGGAATCAATACGTTGAGTTTCGCCTTTGCTTCAACTCCCTTGTGCACTAAAACATATATACCCACAACAATGTTAGAAGAATATTTCATAATGTATTTAAAAGACTAGAAGCATTTTGTTTTTACGTAAAGAGTAGAAACATACGTGGATCAAGTTCTGTACTAACGAGTTCCAAATGGAGTGTGCCGACTGGCACAACATTAAGCGGAATGCCTGACACAATGTTAGATGCAATGTCAGTTACTTGACCAATTCCAATATTTTTTACGGAACCCGTTACAGTTAACATCTCAGTAATCACAGCCGAAACATTACTACGGGAAAACATAGTGAATTTTGTTTGTAAGATTATTAGTTTGAAAACAAGTGAGAATGTGTGGTTTGTTCAACAATATGGCCTCCTTTTTATAGAGTTGTAAAGTTCACATACATACTAATGATACTATTATAAATATAAAATAATGAATATATGACCACGTTATTCAGACTCTACTGCCCTTTATAATTGATAAACTCCATTATTCGGCTTGTACCGCCACGTCTCTTCTTGAAAACTGAAACCTTACCGCTTTGCGTATTCTTCAACAATTTCAATAGATAAGTTTTTCTAAGACATAAGGTCAGCCTAATTAAGTTGTCAATCTATTAACCCTTAATCTCACCTTATTTATCTTGACTCACTTATATTTTTCTAAATTGAAAGTCACGACCTAGGTCACCAAACCAATTAATTTTTCAATCATTTTCTACATACTCTACCCCACAAAACCTCTCTCTTACTTTTTTTTTAATTATTATTTTTTACTAAATATTAAAAATAAGTTATATTTGTAAACCAATCTGTATTGTCATGTGGAAGGTCACCAAATGGTGACCTCTTCTTGTTCAGATCACAAATTGAGCCCGACTTATTCAAGGTCGAGCTAATTATCGTCCAAGGTTTGTTAATTAGGTAATTAAGGCGACCCAAAAAGGTCGTGACCCGGTTGGCGACCTTGCTTGGGGATGGTCTAATAATCGGTATGTCCCTAAGACGTACCAATCGGGTCGTGGCTTTATCGGACCATGCTAATAACGTAATTAACTAGTAAATCGATGGTGTTTAGGGTGACCTTGAACTAGATAAAGCCATTGGTCACTTTGAGTTGAGTCATGGTGAACATTGGTGACCTTCCAGGGGTCGTATTCCTATTGGTTGTAGTATGTTAGTAAATAATACTTGTAAAAGTAAGAGAGGTTTTGGTGGGGTAGTGAATATAGTAAATGATTGAATTGGCGACCTAAGTCGTGATCTTCTGTTTGGGAGGTTGAAAAATAGTCAAGATTAATAAGGTGTGATTAAGAGGAAAAATTTTGGTGACTCGATTAAGTCGATCTTCAGCTTGGGGATGGTCTAACAAATTTGTAATATGTTAGATTCAAGATTGAAATATAATTGATACATTGTAATTAATCGAAAATGTTTTGTTTCATCCTTTAAGTTCATCATAGAGGGTATTTATATATGACAAATCCATAACTTATGAAAGAGCCATCTATTAAGTATTAACATATATAATAATTACTAGGAATCATGGCCATGTTTGGTAAACAGCATATTGGCCAATTTTTAGCATATTGAAAGGTTTTAGCATGTTTAACCGGTCAATATGCTAATTTTCGTGTTTGGTAAACAGCATATTAAAACAACATATTTGGAGTCACTTTACTATTTTACAATATGCTGCTTACCCCAGCATATTGGTTAGCATATTGTAAAATAGGAAAGTTTACTTCATTTTATAAAGAAAATTAACAATCTATTAATGCTAATCTGCCAATAACCAAAAGCTCAGATTAATTCTGTTAATTATAATATGTCAGTGAAACCTTCTATTAAAATCTGTCATTTACAATCTACCATAATTTTCTAATAACTCAAAATTATTTTTCATAACCAATTAAAAATAATTGAATGTCCCGTCTATTCATCTCAATTTTCATCGAGACAAAAATTCTCATCTTCACAAGGTGGTAAGATAAACAAGTACTCTGTATTCAAACAATAACGTTAAGTTTTTCGAACTTGTCGAATATCAAATAATTTATAAGGAACAGTAATCGAGCCTAAACAAATTTTAGCAAAACGGAAAATTATCCGTCAATTTCAAAGTTTAGAGAATGCTAAGTTTTTCAAACTCCAAAGAAATTTTGATTGGAAAACCGCCATGGTGATTATAAATGCGTAACTCGCTAGTCATTTTGTACCACCTTAATCAAAATTGGAAAAATTATTTTCAACATCTATGAGTGAAAAGAGAGAATATCATATGTTTTATTTTCGTCTACTTTTGAGAATTGATATGTTGTTCCTTGGCATGAGAGATGCTCCTACAAGCAGTAATCCATTGACAAAATGTTCCATTGCCAAATCTGTTATCATAAACGAGTTTGGGAGAGATGCCTATTTTTTGTTTTGCGTTTTGTGTGATTATTACGGTGAATGTAAATTTCCGCCCACCCACCATTAAGAATGCAAAAGTGTTTATTAGAGACCTTAAGATAGAGAAGCTTTGATACCTTGGTAGATTCTAAATGAAAATATAATCGGTATATATATATATATATATATAGTAATTGATTGAAAATGTTTGATTTCATCCTCTTATTTCATCATACAGGTATTTATACATGATAAACTCATAACCTATGGTATATGAAGAGCCATCTAATTAACACAATTTATTAAATATTTACTCCGTTTTTATATGATGTTCTCAGTTGCAGTATATATGCGTGTAGTATTTTAATAAAATGGGTACATCATATAAAAATGGAGGAAGTACTAATTACTATGTACGAAGTAGTATTTTAATAAAATGGGTACATCATATAAAAATGGAGGAAGTACTAATTACTAAGAATTATGTACCATAATTCCATATTAACTTCTAATGTAATAGTTTAAAATCACTCATATGGGGGTGGATAAGACAAAATAATGTTAAAAACAATAAAGATTATTTATCCCACTTTTATGTCACATTGTGAGTGTTACTTCCTTCATTCCAATCAATTCTATACATTTACTTTATTCACGTTTGCCGATACCCGTTTTTTTTTTTAATATCTTTAGTTACGTATCGATAAAAATTATAAAACTTTGATATTCACAATGTGCTCGTTAAGACAATTTAAACAAGATCTCACATGACTATTTTTTATGTTATATATTAGAAGTTGTGTCGAAATTTCACTCGACTTATGAATAGTGCCCAAAAAGTGAAATGTATAGAATTGATTGGAATGGAGGAAGTATATTTTTGACATATCACTCATTGCAAATCCCCTATCTATAAAAGGAAGGTTATTTCTAGGTTTGTGATTGACTAGAATTTTTACTTTTTTTTTTACATTAACTACCCCACTCTCTCCACTTACTCACTCTAATTAATTACCCTCTCTCCTCATTTCTTATTATTTTTCATATACATATTCATATATTAAAAAGCTTATAATAAAAAAAATTAATCACATTCAACCTTACAATAAAAGAAAATTTAAAAAAAATCGGAAATCTATATAGGGGACAACAAATTTTAATAAAAAAAAATTACACTTCCGGAAAATTAACCTCTTGGATACCTTGACAATTAAAATTAAATTAGAATTTTTGTATGAACGGTCTCATACTCTCATACCATAAGACGATCAACATATATAAAAAGAAAAATCGTTCATTAGTACTGAAGGAACAACTTTTTATATGAGACCTTATTACTTTATAATTTGTGACAATTAAAATGTATAAAAGCAAATTTATATACTATATAAACATATACATTAAATTTAACACGAGGCCCAAATTTTAAGATTTTGATGAAAATTAAATCCTAAAAATATCTATATTTCCGAAAATATGAAAAAAAAAAAGATCACTATTTAATCAAAAGTGGTCACTACGTATCAAAATGTGATAACTTTCCTACTGGTCGCATGCGCGACCGTCGTAAAGTAGAATTTTGCGAAATGGTAAATTAAGGCTACATAAAATAATACGAGTAATAATTATTATTAGGTAATATTGTCGACTCATGCATCTATATCGATCAATGTTTTTATGGTCTATTAGTCCAAAATATAAATTTTTACAAGCTCAGAAATAGTTGGGGTCAACAAAAATATACAATGCCGTTTTATTATATACGGTTTTAGATTAAATCCCTTATTTATAAAAGGAACAACTTTTCCTGCTTTTTCATTGGTTGCTTAATTTTAGAAAATTAAAAACCTTCTTTCTCGCCATGTCCCACCACTCACACAAGGACCTTTAATTTTTCTTCATTTTACTTTTCTCCATTTAACATTCTAAAGTTACAAATAATTTTTATCTCCATAATAAAAAAAACAACTTTACTCCAAATTTGAAAATAAAAAAATCACTAAAATTTTACCCAGAAACATAAAATTCAACAATATTAAAAAAAGTTGGACAATTAGAAGTAATTAACAAATATTTAGAGGTATGAAAAACGAAAAAAAAACGAAAAAAATTATACAAAGTGTTAAAAATTAACAAACATACGTATACCTAAAAAAATTAAAAAATACACGAGGAGATAAAAATTAACAAAAAAACGTAAATTAAAAAATGAAAGAAACGTAGATCAAATATTTTTGAATAAGATCAAATAAACCCAACCCATAAAATTAAAAAAATTAAAAAAATACACGAGGAGATAAAAATTAACAAAAAAACGGAGATTAAAAAATGAAAGAAACGTAGATCAATTTTTTTTTTGAATAAGATCAAATAAACCCAACCCATAAAATTAATACAAAAATATAAATTTACGATTTTTAAGAAAATATAACAACCTTCGAGAATTAGTCAATTAAATCTACGTTAGCATCGAGTAAAAAGGTGGTCTTAATAACAATACATTATTATTTTCTTTAAAATCATCCACAAATTTTAAGAGACTGCTATTAAAAATATTTCTATTATTTTACATTCATTTAGAGAGTAAGTTATTTAAAGGCTAAGATATAGAAATACAATACAATTTCTGTATCTATTTTATATGGTTCAAATTTATTTCATAATGTCATGATTATTTATTTCAATTTATATAATCATTAAAAAAAAATTAATTATACCAGTAAATCAATTATTTAGAGTCAAAATCATCCCCGAATTCATAATTTATATATTTCTCATTTAAATTCATATTAAATTATATTTGTACTACTTTTTTAATATATTTACGAAATTTTTTGAAATAGACCCGTACATTTTTTGTACGGGCATAAAACTAGTAAAAAGTATAAGACAAATATGTTAATGTTTTAAAAAGTCAAAATCTGTTTAAAGAGAGATATATAATGTGAACATCAAATGGGAAAGCGGATCCTTAATGGTCTAAAAAGTTATAAATGAGACAAATGACATATTACTATTTACTTATGTGAATTTTATTTGAGACGTAATAAACTTATGATGATAGGCCCGTCTAAGCTTAGGCGTAAATGTGCAACGACACTGGGCCTCAAAATTTTTGGGCACAAAGTTATCCATATAATTAAAAAAATTAAAATAATAAATAATAAAGTTACACGGAAGGGACTCTTACTTTTGTACAATGTATTCCAATTTTCAATCCCCTTTGTACTTCTCCTTCCCCAAAATACGGTATAATTAATTCCTTCTCCAAAATAAATTAAATTAGCTTTTTATGTTTTTCATAAAAAATACGGTATATCATCTTCGTAATTTTTAACCTTTCGATATAATTATCTCAAATTAATTCTTCACAAATCACCCCAAGATTACAAATAGACAATTGAAATCAAAACTTTACAACATATTCATTTCAGTTGTTTATAAAAATTCTCGATATACACTTGGGTTACGAGATATCGAAATAAGCAATACATTTCCTTAATTTTAATGGATAGTTCTATTATGGGTGATAACAGGTCGATTTCTTGTGAAGTTTGTCTTTATTTTTCTTTCATATTTATTATTTTATTGTTTCTATAATTTATTAATTTTTATAATTATAATTCTTCTACTCCCTCCGTCCCGGTCATTTGTTATCTATTTTCATTTTGGGGTGTATCATTGAATTGTTATCTATTTCCATTTTTGGCAACTTTTTGTGGATGACATTTGATTACATGTGGGGCCATATAATTTTGTGTGGTCCAAATTCATTTACACCTCTTTTCTTAATCTTTGTGTCAAAAGCAATAGATAACAATTGATTGGGACGGAGGGAGTAAAATTTAATTCAATTGTCTCCGACGGAGGAAGAATATACAGTCGGAGATCTAATGATTTTGTTTTATTTCTAATTGGTTTTTAATTAACAAAGTCGAAGACTGTTATAAAAAATCACAAAAAACTATGAAAGAATCATTCACAAATTCTTATTTGCAACGGCACTATCCGTCGCAAGTTTGTGACGGATACCGTTTCCTCTCACAAAATACTCACTTTTTCTCTCTCTTTAACACTATTCATGTGGTCCCCTTTCTCCACTAACTCCTTTTGTATCCATTTTATCTCACAAAATATTCATTACAAGTTGTGACCTGTCGCAAGCAAGACTTACTATTATTCAAATAATTTGTAATTGGGCCTCGCATTTTCTTTCTGCATTAGACCTCCACTTTTTTTTTGAGCAGTATGCCGGATATGATCTTATTGTCCCTCACGAGAATTTGTGTTTCAACAAGACAAAAAGAAAGATACACGTGTAACGCGTCTACGGAACTCCATAGTATGCTTACGGAGTATATTATTATACAGAATTAAATAAGAAATAAAATCGCGTTATTCAGATCGCCCATATCGTATGCCCATGATACTCGGCTTATGCGAACAATTATTGAGCTTTCTCACCAGTCATCAGTCACCACGAACCTCCCCCATTAATTTTCACTGACATTTTAGATTTCATTACAGATTTCAGGGATGCCCGAGATTATCATTAGGTTTAAAGATTTCACAATTCTCAACGAAAACGGACGCATCGTCATAAGTTGAATACGGATAGTGTTTTTCTCATATAATACAAGTTGTATTATTTATATAGTGTTCCATTTTATCCCATTTAATGTCCACTTACATTTTTGTGAGAGTAAATATCCGTCTTCATCTTGTGACGGATATTATACGTCACAAGCAAGACTCTCTGTAAAAATTTATATGTACTCGTTTTAAACCCCTATAAATTATACGAGATTATATTTTTAAAATTAGATATTTTACAATTTTTGACAAATGCAATATTGTTATTATTAAAATTGTAGTAATTGGTGTTAGTTCACTTTCTTTAAAAATTAGTTTTATTTTCTCACCTTATAAAAACTAATAATGCAAAATGATCATTTAATAACAACCGTAATATGCGGTCATCATTGTAACGTAATCATAAGTTTATCCAAAAAAAATTATTGAGAACAATGACCATGATATATATGGACAACATTCAAATAAGAGTAACTCTTCTAAAGAGAGGTCAATTATGAAAAGAAAAATAAATAATAAAGAAAAATAAAAATGATAACTACCTATTATGAAAAATGTCTTTCACTAAAATTAATAAAAGACGGTCTCTCTGAATTATTGTGTTGAAATATAAAAGATAAAAGAATAGCGTGAACGACATTAAGAATAACATGTTTATTTTAAATTACATTATGCTATACATGTATTTAGACCTAGTAAAACTGCCTTGCCGAATGATCCAACTCGGATAACCATTCTCGTCACCGTCCTGTTACTTGAATTGATGACTCAAGCATGACCCGTAACCTAAATTAACCGACTCAATATGACGACCTGGATGTTAATTTATTGTAGGAAACGACCATTATCTTTAGAAAAACTTGAGGCACAAAAAATTATCGGCATCAAAATGACCAGACCTGACTCGACCTAACCCGATTTCTTACAAATCCGCTCCATATTCAATGCAGAGACCATGTAAATCTTTAAAACTTTGTTATATGCTCAACCAAGCTAGGTCAGCTCAACCCGCTAACATGTTTTCAAAACTCTTGTCACATTGTCACATGCCGACCAATTGGTTTTGTGAACGTTAACATTGAAAAAACTGTACATGTCTTTTTGAGCAATCTCGAAATTGTTGATCTACATTTCCGTGTATCAAGAATTTCCTCATGCCATACATTAAACCGTATAATTTTTGAAATTAGTGAGACCTTTTTTTTTTTTCTGTTTTCCAAATACTTAGTATTTTAGTAATCTAGTTTCTTTATCACTAAACTGGACAATCGTCTAATTTACAATAAATCATGACATTAATATTAGGTATCTAGCAATGTGATATATGTAACTGATAATATAAAGAATAAGCTTGTAATATTTCTAGATTGAGCATAATATTGTGATTTGTGAAGCATGGTAGCGCTAGATCATTAGAATCATCTATATATCTATAAGAAGAACCACCATACATGAATTTGACACGTGTCACTCCCACATTAAAAATTTTCCCGCCCAAATTCCCATGATATGATTAAATTTTGGAAAAATTATTCTCACTGAATAATGTATACAAAATATTGGAAAAAATATATTCTCACATCACTAATAGATATACAAAATATTGCAAATTATTTTTTGGATATCCTTTAATAATTAATCCATATAATACACTAAACAATCGGCAACTAATCTGATAAATTTACTTTTCCTTCCCATCTATATTAACTTTGGGAAAGAATATTTAGATAATTATTATTATAAAATACACAGAAAAATACGGCAACTAATCTGATAAATTTCATTTTTCTTCCAATCTATATTAAATACGTAAAAGAATATTTATATAATTATTAATAAACAATCAAAGAAATACACCTGGAAAAACGGCAATTAATCTTTAAATAATCAATCAAAGAAATACACTCGGAAAAAAAGGGCAAATAATATTTAAATGACCAATCAATAAAGGATAAGCAATCTTGAGTCAATCAAGTTATTGAAGTGGAAAATATATTGCGTAAAAAATTGTGTAAATCACATACATGTACAAACCAAAAAACAAAAATACTAGATTCCTTGAAATTTTTATTTGAGTATAATACATGTCATATACTAGCTTAAGGTAAAAATGAAATATATGGTATCATACAGTTATTTTAGGTATAGAATGCAATATGATGAAATCCATACAAAATATTGCAGCCGTAAAAGATACTATTTGTAAAGAAGTACAAAATATTTGCTAATATAATTCAATAAACCAATCTTTTTTATACTTGCAAAAATTTAGAACTTAGATTTCCTGTTCAGGGTTTATAAATGATTATACTAAGACATTAATTTTGTATGACTTATTTTTCAAGTTTTTTTCCGACAATTTTACTGAGATATTAATTTTGTATGACTTATTTTATGGCATATAAATGGAACATACTACTACGGTATTTTCCCACAACACATACTTTTCGTAAATGAAAACCGTACAAACTACGCACAGTCCACCAATACGACAATATCAGTCCAAAACTATGGCATGATGTATTTCCTTATTTACACCCTTTAACTTCTGCCCTCATTGTTTTGTTATACTTTTTTCATACTATACTTGGTAAATGGGTCGAATCAATTTCCGTCGGACCAATTTGGGCCGGGTTAAGTTTAGTTCATCAATATTTTGGAATAGTTCAGGTTGTGTCGGTCATTTTGGGTTTCAGATTTATTTTGATGTGTTGGTCGGTTTAAGTGGGTCGGGTCATTTTCGGGTTAATGATCAAGAGCGAAAACATAATTTTGGATCTGGGTGGTTTCAGATCGGTCACTTCGGGTTGGATCAGTTATCAATCAAGATAATTTAGGTCATTTTGGGTCGGGTCGGATCAATTCAGATTTTGGGTCACATTCAGGTGTTGTAATTTGGTGTCGGATCTTAGGTCAGCCTATTTTTGGATCTGTAACAACTATTGTTCTCAAATACTCTGAAATATGACAATAATAAAAGGATAAACTCTGATAGTCGAGTAACTGAAAATAGGAGCTTATAAATAAAGATAAAAGGCGAGACCAAATATGACTCCAAACCTCAAATTACAAATACTGAATTGTCCCGGACTCTTTTAACCTATTGGCAACACTATTTTCTGATTTTTTATACATTTTAAATATTTATCTATATAGAACTACGAACTATTCAACTATACATTTCCGTGCAATTTGCACGGGTTCTAAGCTAGTTCTTGTATAATTAAGAAGGTAAATGTGTTATAATGTATTATTGATTATTATTGTGGGTAAAGTTATTAAAATAAGTAGTGTTGTGGGGTAAGGTGAGATATTGTTGTGGTTTAAAGTGATTAAAATAAGTATAAAAATTTACCAAAAATAGACAATGAGACATTATTTTGACTAGACTAATAAAAAATTGGGACATTTATTTAGAATATGAGGTAATATAAATTAAGGGAGAGATATTATTACAAAGTTTATATTCTAACTTAAATCAAAGATAACTAACAATCAAGAATTTTAAACGTCAACCATTTTTCTTATATAAATTCATACCATTTTTCATTAAATGTCGAACTAATCCAATTAGTATTTACATTGTTAATAAAGGAGAGGAAGAGTTGATAGCACTACATTAGTCTTTAATATAGAACCGATGGAAAGAGTACCTAAAATAAGCTGACATGACAAAATTTAATGTGACGAGTAGTGAACTAATAATTAGTTAAAGAAGTTAAAAAAATTAAAGCTATAAACACCAAAATATCTAGAAAGACAAAACATATTTGTAAACCACTTGTCTTCTCTCGTAATCTATCTCTATGGTCCCTTAAATTAAGGAATATACGGGCCCACCATCTTTCACACTTATTTAATACACAAATTCTTATTTGCAACGGCACTATCCCTCGCAAGTTTGTGACGGATACCGTTTCTTCTCACAAAATACCCACTTTTTTTTCTCTCTCCAACACTATTCATGTGGTCCCCTTTCTCCACTAACTCATTTTCTATCCATTTTATCTCACAAAATATTCGTCACAAATGATGACCCGTCTTATATTCAGAATTAATTTTGTAATTCCGTATTCTGATCTTTTCTCACTCCTATTTACGTAATCGATTGCAGTAATAAATTTTGTCATTATCATAATAAAATACGATATGATCAAATTATTGTTAATGAATATTTAATTAACAATATACAACAGTCCAATAAAATACGGTATTTAACGATCCAAAAATTAAATCGAAAAAACAAAAATATACGAACAGCAAAAATAATTAGTCCAAGAATTGAATTACAGTATATTTTCCAATCAAATCAAATACAAATTAAAATATCAAACAAGATAAAATCTATCTCTATAAAAGGAATAAAAAATAAGAGTTTCTCATTGGTCCCTTAAATTAAGGAATATACAGGCCCACCATCTTTCACACTTATTTAATTTCCCTCATTCTTATATTCAGAATTAATTCCGTAATTCCGTATTCTGATCTTTTCTCACTCCTATTTACGTAATCGATTGCAGTAATAAATTTTGTCATTATCATAATAAAATACGATATGATCAAATTATTGTTAATTGAATATTTAATTAACAATATACAACAGTCCAATAAAATACGGTATTTAACGATCCAAAAATTAAATCGAAAAAAAAAAAAAAATACCAACATAAAAAATAATTAGTCCAAGAATTGAATTACATTATATTTTCCAATCAAATCAAATACAAATTAAAATATCAAACAAGATAAAATATGATAAAATACGATATACAACGGTCTAATATATAAAAATCCTGTATATTGGAAAAAGCAAAAATCCTGTATGAGTAGAACAAAGAGACTTTATGTTGAATTTAAATCTTTTTGGTTGAATCTTGTATATATTCAACTAAAAATCTGGAAATATACAGAAAAAACAAAAATCATGCACAAAAAATTGTCTTTTTGTTGAATTTAAATTAAAATACGATATACAACGCAACGGTCCCATATAAATATCAGAATGATCATATTTCGCCAATATCATTATAAAAGTAAAACAAAAAACCTGAAAATAAGTACAAAAAATAGTCAGGTAAATTCAACAAAAAATCTGGAAATCTCTTTACTACGAGTATAAAAGAAATAGATTTTAGAGAGTTCTTATTGGTTATCAAAATTAGGAAGAGAAAAAAAAATTAAATAAAGTAGGGTCCACCATGTTCATTCTACATAATTAATTATTTCTGATCAAACTTTCATCAATTTAATTTTTTGACTACTTTCATTAATTAAATAAGTTACAATCTATAATCACACATTGAAATATGAAATCTTCCGAAGTCCTAACTTCAATTTCAACAATAAAAATCAAATCTTTGATGATCAGATAATAAGTTAACTAATTTTATATAAATTAAAGGGTTATTTGACAAAAATACTCTAAACTATTACCCCTTTTCCTAAAATACTCCAGACTTTGATTTAACTACGAATAAACTATACTATTAGCTCCATCTTCTCGGATTATACTTGGGTAATGACTACCTGTTTAACAAGTCATTCCCTTTATTATCTTTAAAAACTCACCCCTTCCTACCACCAAATCAACAAATCACCCACACCACAACCACCACAGCCATCACCGTACACCTACAACCACTTACACAAAAATCACGGACTGCCTAAGCTCAATTCTCCACCGGCATAACACCAACCGACAATTCCCCAGATTAATATTTACCCCCAAATCGATTTTGATGTTTAGTAAATATTAATCATCGTAACTTTATTCGTACCGACCTTTCCTACCTTAAAAGAAATTGACAGATCCAAGTCTCCAACGCACATCAACATTGTATGAAGAGGAAAGGTTATTTTTCAT
Source organism: Silene conica (assembly GCA_029255685.2). Classification (NCBI taxonomy): domain Eukaryota; kingdom Viridiplantae; phylum Streptophyta; class Magnoliopsida; order Caryophyllales; family Caryophyllaceae; genus Silene; species Silene conica. Next base: position 61,984,850 of record CM055311.2, on the reverse strand, counting down.
GTACTCCCAAATTGCCCTTATGTGCTCTTTTCTACCTCCTCTAACAACCCTTTGAATTGGGGGTACCGATTTTCTTGTGGGTTGCTAGTTAGTTTGTCTCATAATAATGATTTTAATTGGGTTATCTGAATTAGGAGTTAGGAGGTTAGTTCTGATTTTTATGGTTTTTCTTTTGTTAATTTAAGTTATTTTATTTCTAGAAAGTCGAAGATTTACAAATTCAACTAGGACAGGAATCAATGAAAAGAGAGGGGTATTTCATTAATGGAAGAGAATTGAAAGAAAAATGGAGGGATATGATATACTGTTGAAGTAGATAATGGTGAAAATGCTTGAAAATTGGACGAGAGAAAAAGTTGCAGCAGGGAGGAGGAAGATGAAAAGAATATAATGAAAATGAGAAAAAGTGAGAACCGTAAATGGAGTTACCTGTTATTGCAGGTTAAAAAAGCCTCATTCTATTAAAAGATGAAGGGGGTAATAGTTGAGTGTAATGTGAGTTATACGGTACTTTGGAGTAATTTAAGAAGATCGTTAATAGTTTAGAGTATTAAAGGTATAAATTAAATATAATAATAATATGATGGGGACGCCTAGACTTTACAAATATAGTATATTTCAAGATTAAAAATGTTAATATTAATCTAACATGCAAGAACTAAAATGATTAATTGAGTGACAATGAGTATAAAATAGAAACAAAAAGTAAATACCAAATATAATACTATAATATATAAATTGGCGAAAATTAATGTATTTAAATACTGAAAATCAACAAATTAAAATTGTTGAGAATTGGTAATCAACAAAAATATGCACAAAAAGGATTATACAACCAGATGTATAATAACATCGTACAATCATGGTGTATTTTATTGAGCTTATGTGTATATTTGTTGAGCTTTTAAACGATTTTGAGTTATATTTTAGTTCTTTTATATAAAAATTAAAATATAGTTCAACTTATATGTATTGTGTTTTAGTTGTATAATAATTTTCGATTCTCGATATATTCTCAAGGAGTTCATAAATTTTACCATATAGCTCATATTCTTACTAATAAAGCTCGAATTTTCTATTAAAAAGCTCAAAATATGTACAGAAAATTGTATACCTCTGGTGGTATAATCCGCTTATTGAAAAATTTGTAACTCCGTCTTAAATGTATATATAATAGATAAGTTTATTTTATATGGTCGGAGATTTTGGGTAGTTAGAGAATCAGACTAATAATAATGTAGGTTCATACGATGGTTATGAACTTATAATTTAAACCGTAAGTATAATTTTAAAATCTACATATATTTTTACCGGCTATTTTCCGTCTTAAAATTAAAATGGGTCAGTATCACCCCTCATGGGTTATAGGACAAATATTTTATTTTCGCCATACATAATGTTTTTTTTGCCTTATTCATGCTAGATATGTATATTTGATCCGTCTTAAACTTAAACCGATAGCGTCGTCCTACATAAGAATTTGTATAATTTTATAATGTCAAGCAGATGCGTTGTTTTTACTTACGTCTAAGTTAAACGTATAAATTCTTATTATTTTTTACATTGATATACTTGCAATACTAAAATTATACTCCCTCCTACCCGTTTATAATGTCCCATTGTGACGAAAGGACAAAATTTATGAGATATTAGTTGTTTAATATTTTGGTTGAGTAGGGGGTATGTAGATTGGAGAGAGGGTGTTATGATTTGTATAAAGTAAGTGGGGGTAATGGATGGGTGGGTGAATAATAAATGAAAATTAATAAGGGTAGAATGGTAAAAACTTGGTAAAAAACTTACCAAAAATAGACAATGGAACAATATCCTGAATAGACGGAAATGTACAATGGGACATTTAAGTTGAGTAGGAGGGAGTATCTTTTTTAAATATATTCACTTTTTTATTTTTATTTTTTTTAGTTTAATATAATTAAACCCGTGCTGTTTTTGCACGGGCGTAAAACTAGTTTTTGTTATTTATTTACTTTCATTTATTTATCCATTATTTCTTTCATTTAATTAAATGACTTTTTACTTTCCTTTCATCATTACTATAATCCGTATTTATTTCTCCATATTTTTGTATATTCCTTAATCTTCGTTCATCATCAAATTGAACACGAAAAAAGAAAACTGACTCCTCTGCCTGCCTCATTGTCAACAAGTTTATCAATGTTGCTACATCACCTTCTTCGATTGCTTTCATCATCAGCCTGTTCACATAGTTAGTGTGATCTCTCTTTGTATGCCCCACAAAATCAGCACCACCAGCAGCGGCCACAAGGCCCACAACAACACTGAACTGCATCGTTGGGGGACATGTGCTTCAATCATCGTCATTATTAACTCACCCTCCGCTGCCGTAATCTTACGCTCAGACCTATATATGATGATGCTCCCATTGCGGCGACATTAAAGGGTGATTTTGTGGAACCCCGTGTTGTACTATCGCCCACATACCATCATTATTTACCAGTGTCCTAACACAAGCACAACACCCACATCGAGTCACCGAAACGTTCCTCACATTGCCGCCACGTACTTCTGAAAGACATCTCGTACCACGAATGTTATTGTAACCATGTTTTCTTTCGCAAGATCACTGGAAGTATCTCTCTATGAACGAGCTATCTTCGGTATTATTGGCCATACGAGAATTTGTTTTCTTCACACTAAATATGATGTTTTGCGAGTGCTTTTTATACAAAGCAAAAATGTGTTCCCACTTGGAAGCTTTGATTCCAATTAGAGAATCAGATAACTCGGTACCTACAACAAGTGAATATCAAAAAAATAACATGTTAGAAAAGTTCGCACTGCCTTTGAACATCATTTTAAATATGGTGGTATCAGTAGGTATGTGGTACTAACATTATGTTGTTAAGGTGGTTACATTTGTAGCTAAGTTAGCTGTTGTAACTAAATGCGAGGTTTAATATGTCTTAGAAAATATCTTTAAATATAGTTACATATATGTGAGGTTAAACTGAATTTTAAATATGGATACAATATATATGGATACATTACTAGGCCTGAAACGGTAACATTCCGTTGTTAATATACCACGTCTGATATATACAATAAAGTGGGGAAAAGGTTACATATACACATTGTGTATGGAAAATTCCATACACGACCAATCACGTCGTGTCACGTAGATAACCTAACTTAAACCACATTAGTTAGTTTTAGGGTAGTTTAGTAATTTTACAAGTCTGGTTAACATATAGTTAGCATTAATTTAGGAAATTCTGTTATTTTGTTTAAATTTTATTCTCTTAACAAAATTAAATGATTTTATTAGCAAAATAAATATTTCTGTAATATGTAGTAAAATCAATTAATATTTTTGAAATTTATTTTTAAATTTTTTGTTTTAGTTAGTAATTAATCAATAATAATAATTTTTTAAATAATAATAATTTTTTAGTTTCGAAACTTTTTTAAAAAAATCGGTTTTGTTATTAATAGAAATTATTATTCTGGAAATTAATATTTAAAAAAAAATCGCTTTAGTTAGTAATAAAATATTCTGTGTGTTTTTCGAATTAATTAAATTACCTGGAATATTTTTATTTTGTATTTTATTATATTTTGTTTTAGTTAGTATGTAATTATAATTTAGTGTGTTTAATTTAATTAATAATTTGTTTTAAGGCTTAATTAAATTATATTAATCTAATTATTCAATATGTCTAATTTAATAAATTATATTTTGTAAAAAATACAAGTTAATTTTATAAAAACTAAAAACGTTGTTAGTAGGGTTCGAACCTGGGGTCAAATACTACACACAAGGTAATGTTTGCAATTAGAGTTTTAACCAATTAACTAGTTTTGTGACCCGTGACATTCACGGGTTTATATGTGTTAGTATAGTTATTTTATCGTATTGTTAAGATTTGTTCGAACAATTAGTTTATCCATTTAAAAATATATAGTTTTGATTTTTGAAATACTTAAATGTTATTTAATTAAGGCATAATGTTTGATTATTATTCTTTTTTTTGAGAATGATAAATTCTCTAGTGTAAAAAGTTTTAAACATACTTTTTTAATTAAATTAGAGGGCTTTTTATCTCAATATTTTATTTCTTATAAATCATATTTTTTAATAGTTGCAATAATGTAGCATAGTTATAAAGTTTAATAAATGCTAGTCTTAATATATCATCTATATCAATTTGTCAAAATCCTAAATTTTAAATTTTGCAAAAATGATAAATTAAGTTAAATAGTAACCTACTACAAATGGTGAGGAAAACCAAAAAGTCATCCTTTTAAATAAAAGAAATAAAAGTTAAATAAATAAGTAGTTAATAATTAAATTTAGGAAAGAAAAATAAATAGTTTGTATTAATTTATTCTTGTGTTCCCAACTAACATTTTTTTAATTTTTATTTATATAAGCATATGACAAATGATTTTAGATATGCCTTTTTAATAACACATGACATATTAAGATACTTAGTATTGTCTTTTTAAGATCGATGCTCAAAAGTGATGAAACTTGATTGATATTTATGACTATCTTAAATTTGATAATAATAATAATAATAGAAATAAATGCTCAAAAGTCATACAACGTATCCTTCAATTGTTTATATTTTTTTGATAGAGACAAAATTTGTAATAAGCAATAATTTTTCTTATCCATATTGTCAATAGAATTGTTTGTGCCACTAATATGTTTTATCTATCTATTCACATCAAGTTAAGCGTGTCAGGGTTTTAAATTAACTATATAATTTTTTTTTATGTAAGTTCCATTGTTAGGTTATGCAATATTCATCACATTTTCAAACTTCATCGTACGCATTTGTTTTGTTCAAATTTAAGGGCTATCAAAATTTGTGGCATTAATAAGATACTTAGTCTTGTCTTTTTACAATATTGTATAAATTAATAGATAACTCAGTTGATATTTTACAATATTGTATAAATAAATGAAGAATCTAGTAATCAACATAGATCGATGAATTATGTAATAACCAATATTAAAATGACATGGATGTGAATTAAAGTTAAATGCTTTAAGTAGCATTTTAACTATATTGTAAGCATAAATATTACTAATAATGTACATTTAGTCATTATTCATATCAATAAGATTTATTTTGACCAATTCAACTTGTTAATATGATTGAGATCTTGCAACTCCAATTTCATTCTATGAGAGCAATTTTTCAAATGGAGAATGATGAATAAAGAAATAACACATACATAAATAAAACATACATTTTAAACTTTATGAAATACTATTTTTTTCATGAAACTAAAAATAATTAATCATTAACATTCACGTTGTCAATCTTGTAGTTAGTTTATAACATAAAATTGAGGGAAATAGAGGAGTATTTGTTCAAGCAATTATAGTATTCCCTTCTTCGATCATAAAATCTTTCTCCAATGAACCATCCCTACAAAATAAATCCACTGAGCAATTAATAACAAACAAAGTGGTGGAATTTGATCATTTATTTAATATTACATTATGATTATATTAATTTAAATTTTCCTTAAATAATGAAAGAAATAAGACATTGAATAATAAAAATGTAAGTATATTTACCTTTCAACAACACAACTCCACAAATCTTGATAGCCCCTAAATAACAACAAAACAACATATATGTGAGTTCAAAAATGTCATAGTACTTCATAACCAATAGAACTTAAAAATAAATAAATAAACTATTAATTTAACACCTTAAGACACTTATCTTAACGTAATACACTTACAATAATAAGAATGATTATTTACACTTATAATCTTCTCAGTGATGGGGTAAACAAAATAGTGGCTTGAATTTTGGTTCACAAATGTTGTTTTTCATCAAATATTTATAGCCAATTGATGATGCATTTTATGACTTTTGGACAACTTATATTTTCTATTATTATAATCAAATTTAATAAATACATAAATATGTAGCAATGTTTTGTGATTTTTAAGCATCCTTTTTCATTATTAGCAAATTTAATAGACATAAATATAAAGTATGGAGAGAAATGAAATGTAAAAGGTTTGCTTTAATTATTTTTTCCTTTTTTTTTACAAAATCTACCTTGCATGAGAATTTTTAATCATTCTTTGCCTTGCTTTTTATTTATATATTATATTTATAGGTTTATATATGTATTTAATTTAATGAAATTATATCAATTAAACGTAATTGAGCAAGTATGTAACAATAAGACTTAAGAGAAAATTGCTAAACAGTTTAAAATTAGAGTGATTTAAAATATATCGCAAATTAAAATATATCTTATTGAACATCACCACTGCTGCAACAACAACAACGCCAATAACACTCAACAATAATTATAAATATACTCATTATCGTCAAATAAATAAATTAAACCATGAAATATAATCCACAACGTAGAAACTCATGGACATTATATTTTAAATAATTAGAGTGAATAGAAACTATTATAGCTATTATGGTTTTTTATAGACATTACACAACCATAAGTTTCCATATTTTAATTTTAATCTTAATTTATTTTGTGGTATTATTAGATTAAATAATTAATTGCTGTAAAACTCAAGAGATGAATTAAATAGGAAAAAAAATGTAAATGCAAATTATGGGTGTTAATTAATATAAAGAGTTTTGATCAATTTATTAACATAATATTACAAAAATGAAATTAATTAAATAAGAAAAACTTGTAATTAATTTGGTGGGGATTAAGTATTATGAAGAGTTTTAATCAATTCATTACCATGTTTAAAGACAAAAATGAAATAAATAGGAAAAAATGTTAATAAAAATGGTGGGTGTTAAGTAATATGAAGAGTTTTTATTAATTATTAACATGTTTTATTAAAAAAATTTAACTATAATTATAAAATGTATTAACACATTTTATTACAAAAATTTCAAATAAAATGTCAATATTTATTATAAATTACAAAATTTTGATTTAAATTTTGAAAGGTTACATAAATTTTGGAAAACAATATATTTAATATACAAAATTAATTTAAGAATATTGATAATATCCTTTAATATTATAGATAAGTGAATTAAATTAATGTCATGTAATAATAAATTGATAATTCATCACACAAATTCGCCATGTCATTATAAAAATATGCTACGTCACATTTAAATATGCCAAGTCACATTAAAATTGTGCCACGTCACATTAAAATTTGACATGTCACATTTTTTTAGTTACCCTTTTAATAAGATTTTATAGATCAAGGGTATTAACACAACCATGTATGAAGTAATATTGTTAATATTCGGAAATCTGCCAAAATTATATTTTCGAAAATTTTATTGTGTTGAATGAATTTTTTTTGATATTTTAAATAAGATATTTAATAAATGAATAATTTTTCTTAACTTGATTTCCTTTATTTTTTTATGTAAACTTTGATTATGTACGAATTCACTAACTTTAAATTTTATATTATATATTATATTTTTTCAGAAATCAATTAATGCAAGTGTGTTCTTAATTATTAAGGATTTAATTTGAGGAAATTTGCTTAAATTTCAATTCAATTCAATTAATTGCAATTCTGGAAATTTGAGTAATAATTCAATTCAATTTTAAAAAAACGATTCAATGCAAACTCAATTAAATTGGGAAGGTACAATTAGTTTTTTCAGTTTATTTTCAAGCCCTAAATCTAATTAATTAAATTAAGAAACGCAGACAGTAAAAAAACGAAATCAGTAACTAGAAAAGAAAAACGATTTCAAGAAATAAAAAGAACAATAAAAGTAACATAAAAACGAATTCAGTTAGTCATATTCAATTCAGAAAATATGATTAAAAAAAAACCCCCAAATTCAGTAAATAAAATAAACAACGAAAACAATAAATTAAATATTAAAAAAAACGAAATGCATTAAACCGTTCTTCATCATTTCGTTTTTTTATTTAATGAATTTCATTTTTTTTAATGCATTTCGTTTTTTCTATTTAACCATTTTAGTTGTTTTGTTATTTTTCGAATTACGGCTTTCCGAAATTATTTTAGTAGAGTTCAGAATACTGTATTTTTATTTAACCCATAATAAAAGATTACAAATACAAACTCTTAAATAAATTTAAACTAAGCAATTTAAATAAAATACAATAAATTCAAAAAAATGAGAAATTTAGTTAAATAAAAAAAAGTTCCGAAAAAAATAGTATATAATTTATAATTTAAAATTTAAAATTAGTGAATTCGGAAATAACCAAAGTTTACATAAAAAAATTTAAGGAAATCAAGTTAAGAAAAATTATTGATTCCTTAAATATCTTATTTAAATTATCAAAAAAAAATTCATTCAATATAATAAGATTTTCGAGATTATTATTTTAGTAGATTTCAGAATATTAACAATTTTAATTCCTAAATGAACATGATGATACCCTTGAGTAATTGGTTAAAATTCTACTTGCAAATATTAATTTGTTTGTAACTGTTCCCAGGTTCGAACCCTACTACCAACATTTTTAAATATTGATTTCCCAAATATTAATAAAATAAAAAAAAGATTAAAAAACGAGTCCATTATTTAAAATACAAAAAAATTAATATCCAGAATATTAATTTACAAAAACAATTTCCAAAAGAATATTAACAAAATACAAAAAATAACAAAATATATTTTAAAAATATTAACTTAGTGATACATAATAAAATCTTATCAAAATAACAAATATTCCTTAATTATGCGAATTACACGTGGTTAAGAACTTAACTACATTTGTATAATTACTAATAAACCCTAACACTAGCTCATGCAAATTAACTATGGTTATACACGTGGCGCGATATGATTGGTCGTGTATGAGTTTTTCCACACACAATGTGTATCTCTATCGTCGTCCATAAAGTGGTGCAACTATTCTGAATGTTGCTCCAACTTTTGAAGTTCAGTTGCCGAAAATTAACAGGTAATGCTATGTTCATAAAATTTATACAATATTATTAAAATTGTAACATAAAATGTCATGTAGACAAAGTCACCTAACATTAAAAAAGGTCATGTCACTTATTACTAGAGGTGGCAATGGGTAGGATCTGGGCAAGATCCTATAAGATCCAGATCCATTTTAAAATGGTATATCCAGATCCTAGCCTTATCCTTAGGGTCCGAAATTTGTAGATCCATATCCGCATCCTAAGGATTTAGGTAGGATCTGGATAAAATACAGATCCGTCAATCGTCAACGATACATTCAAATGAAACCGCACCAAGTCACTATTATACAGTATTTCACTTTTACTTGTCAATTAGAGATGATATTTTAGTCGAATTACCCTCTATTATCTTCACTGGTTTAAAAATCATAGTCTAAAAGAAACAAAAAGAGTGTACATAGTGTTAAAAAGTCTTATAGCAACTTATAAATAAGGTTTACAAACCACAAAATAATTATAATTTCGACAATTCATAATAAAACAAATTGTTCTAACAAAATAAATACTAATATTTCATTCCTTGTTTCCATGATCTACTTTTGAAGGTCGAACCTATCCAAAAAAGGGTCCAAGGGTAGGATCTGAATCTTAGTGGTGGGATCCAGATCCGACCCTCGTACTCGTACAATTGTAAGGATCTGGGTCTGATACGGATCCCAAGGATATAAAATAATGGGATCCATATCCTACCCTTGGATATAGGGTATAGTGGATCTGGGTAGGATCTCGGATCCATTGTCATCTCTACTACTTCCTCCATTTTAATCCAAATGACCTATTTGGTTTTTGTACACTATTCACAAATCAATCTTCAATCTCAATTTTCTCTCAATACGTAAGAAAAAATATATTCATGCGGGGTCTTGTTTAATTCGTCTTTACGAGTACATTAAAAATATATAACTTTTACTTCCTCCATTTTCTTATTTTCTTCCCATTTCCCTTATTTGGCAAATTATCTATTTTCTTCCCATTTCTTTTCTTTCCTATTTTAGACAACAAAATGACCACATTGTCCTTGTCCTATTTCATTAATTAAGGCTAAACCAAAGCCCTCATTAGTCATTAGTAGCCCCACTTGCTTGCTTCTTTCATTACTTTATCATATTTTATTCATTGCCTTAATCCATGTGCATTTTGGAATGGGAAGAAAAAATATAAATGGAGGAAGTATAATTTTTACAAATACGTAGCTAAAGATATGACGCACGTAAAATGTGCGTTGGCAAACGTGCAAAAGGTAAATAGGCCATTTGAATTAAAATGGAGGAAGTAGTTATTACACATGACATGAAGCTATATCATTATTTCTTATTTAAAAAGAAAAATAAAAAAATTCTAAAACATTAAATGTCGGAAAAATCAGAATTTACGGTGAATTTAATGGAGAATTCACAGTATTTATCTAGTATAGGTTTGGTTACGAGTTTTCACCGGAAGCCATGGATGGAGCTTTACCTCAAGGTCAAAATAACCCAATTAGTTGTCCTTATGGTCTTTATGCTGAGCAACTTTCTGGTTCTTCTGTTACTGCTCCTCGTAAGCTCAATCAACGAAGCCCTCTTTCAGTAACAAGAAAGCTTGATCTTGTCCCAAATAATAGTGTGATATAATAAGTTATTTGCGCCACCAAATTTCAATCATATCTTCCCCAAGTAAATCAAAACAAATTAAAGGTTCCTGCACATACAACTCAGCGAGAAATAAGCAATATTTTTTTTTTTTTTGTCAGGTGCTTATGATCATCTCATACTGCTGCCTTAGCAATAGTATGAGCTAATCTATTAAGGTTTCTAAGACAGTGACTTAAAGAAAAACAATGACAGCTAGATATACATAAAAAGATAGCCTTAATTGTCGAAACAATATCTTTATCAATTGTTCCGCAGCCGTTGACTTGCAGCACCAAATTTAGACAATCCGTCATTGTATCCAGATGGAGCAGATTTTGTTTAATAGCATCTTGACAAGCCCATAAAAGTGCCAAAGCTTCGGCATGTAAAGGAGATGCAGCCCAGAAAACCTTGGAGTTCCAATGAAACATATTCCCATGAACATCCCGAAAAAACCATCCAGCAGATGCCCTTAGATTTGGTTTCCATGAAGCATCACACTTAATACGTGTGTGTTGAGGACAAATTGATGAACCAATGATAGAGACAGGAAAATGATTAATTATTAGAGTAGCCGTATCCATCTCTTCTTTATCCATCTTCTCCATCAACCTGCGATTTTGTTGATAATGCAAAAACTTTGTAGTATGATCTTGAATTTCCGAGCTAATTCTTTGGAACACATTTTCAGAAGAGAAAGTCATTCCTCTGAAAACCGTGTCATTTCTTGCACACCAAATTCCCCATAAAATAGCCACAAAAGTTGAGACCAAAACCAAGCTATCCTCCTTTTTAAGAAGAAATGAAATCCAATTGATGATCCATAGCTGAATCGATTGATTATTACCAGAGGTTCCTCTAATGCCCAAAGAAGAAGACAACCAAATATGCTCAGCAACAGGACAGTCCCTTAGGAGATGCTCAAGAGTTTCAGGATAAGTAGCTGGAAGACAATGAACACAGCTAAAATCCGGACTACAATTCTTCTTGAACAATTCATTCGAACAAGGTAATGATTTTGTGATAATTTTCCAAATGAATAGTTTCCATTTAAATGAAAGTTGTAGGTTCCATAGAGTTTTCTTGCAAAAAGCTTTCGATGAAGTCGTGAGACGAAGTCTATCATTCTGAGATGCCTTTTCATTCCATCGATTCTTCAAAGCAAAATAATATCCAGATCTTGCCGAGTAGATTCCATTTTTATTAGGGTGCCAGATTAAGCAATCCTTATCTTCTTCAAAAGGAATAGGTGTAGCTAGAATCCAAGATGTTGTTTCTGAATTACAACAAGATCTAATCTTGTCTTCCATCCATTCACCAGTAGAAGAAATAAACTGAGAGACTTTAAGGTAAGGCATAAGAGATTCATCTAAATTCAATAAGGAGCATAAGTTAGAATTCCTGACCCAATTATCTCGCCAAAAATCCAATTCTGATTTGAATCCCAATTTCCATGATAAATTAGTCTTTAGCAATTGAAGTCCCCAAATGATACCTCTTCCTCCCCACGACATTTGCTTAGAACACCAAACTTCAGACTCCCAGTTATGTAAATCATGTAACTTATATTTTGCCCCAATAACTTTACTAAGCAGAGCCTCAGGATTTTGATTAATTTTCCATCCAATCTTTGCAAGGAGACTCTGATTAATACACTGAGCAGATCTGAAACCAAGACCACCATTCGACTTTTGTTGTTGAATGAATATCTTACTACACCAATGTATACCCTTCATAGAGCTATTATTACTCCACCAAAACTGTGACAACATTGAGTCAATCTTCGAAGTCACACTTACCGGCACTCGAAAAGTCGATAGAGAGAAAACAGAAAGTGAAGCAAGAATAGAAGTAATCAAGGTAAATTTTCCAGCAGTAGTAAGAAACTTGTTATTCCAAGAGAGTATTCGCACTCTTATATTCTCCACAATTTTTGAGAAAATATCCTTCTTGGATTTCCCAAAGTCCAAAGGTAATCCCAGATATAGGCCCATTTCCTTACCCTTTTTAATCTTCAAAGCGTTAATACATTTAGATGTATTAGCCATTGTACAATTTGGGCTAAATGTTATTGAAGTTTTATCTTGGTTAAGTCTTTCTCCCGCAATATCACAATATAGATCCAATATATTTGCCAGACCTTTACAGTTACTTTCAGTTGCATGTGAAAAAAGAATAAGATCATCTGCAAAAAGAAGATGTATACCTTTGTAGCATTTCTTACCACTTGAATGCCTTTGATAGTGTTATTTTGTTGAGCATTAATAAGCATTTGTGATAAAACTTCCGTACATAAAGCAAAAATATAAGGAGAAATAGGATCTCATTGTCTAAGCCCACATTTTGGATTAATCACAGCCTCTGCTTTCCCATTAGTTAACAATTCGTAAGAAACTGATGTGATGATCTCCAAGATAACTGAAGTAAAATGTTCTGGAAAGCCCATATTAAGTAAGGTAGCCTTAATAAAGTTCCATCTGATTCGATCATAGGCTTTACTCATATCAACTTTCATACCCAGTAAACCCACTTTTGCTTTATTTTCACTACTACAAAATGGCTCTGTTGCAACATTTTGCGTGTAACACATAATTTTTTTGTTGCAATTTATAGTAAAGATATTAACTAAGCAACACTTAGAAAAGAAATGTTGCATTTTACTTTAATTTGCAACACTTGTATATAATTGTTGCATTTTATCAGTAGATATAGCAACATTATTCTTTAAGTGTTGCATTTAGTGGACGTATTAGCAACACTTTTTAATATATGTTGCGTTGGTTATGTTGGTGATCTGATTTAAGTATAATTACTGGTTCATTTGGTCTAACTATAATTGTTTCTAGATGAATAATTTCTAAATAATATAAAACAAGTACGGAAAGTACGGAATGTACACTTGTTTAATTATTTACATTAATGGTACACTTGTTTAATTATTTACAATATTTGGTTTATTTAAAATATTTAGAAACAAAATTTTAGGAGGGTTAGTAAAAAATCAAAAACCAAAATTTTAGAAACCAAATGTTTAAGCGAAAATATCAGGCGCATAATTTGAGAATTCGAGAAAAAGGAAAAAAAAATACTCCGTTAACCAAAATTTGAGCGCAATCCAAAACTTACTCCCTTAACCAAAATTTTAGAATCTGGCGACAAAACTTGGTCTATTTCAAAACCTACTGCCTCCATTACATCTTCATCTTCAACAATTCTCTCTGCCATATTAATTTTTATTGCTTTCGATTTTCGTTCTGAAGTAACATCTGTCTGATTGTGCTTCTCTGTTCGATTTGGTAAAGTTCCTAATTGTCTCAGGTATGATAATTTAATTCCGTTCAATTCGTTTTTTTTCTGTTCGAATTTCTTTCTTGCTATTAATTAGTATGATAATTCAATTCCGTTCAATTCGTTTTTTTTCTGGTCGATGTGTTTTCTTGCTATTAATTAGTATTCCCTATATTAATACATAAAGTATAGCTCGGCTTTTCTGATCGAATTGTTTTCTGCTGCTGTTATCCCGTCCCTCAATTAGAAGGTAAGTCTTAATGCGTATAAACATAAAGTATGGCTCGGCTTTTCTGGTTGAATTGTTTTCTGGTCGAATTGTTTTCTGCTGCTGTTATTCCGTTCAATTCGTTTTTTTTTCGTCGAATTGGTCTAGCGTGCAATTTACAATTTTCTCTCAGGCTTCGGAATATGTTCACGCGATAATCATAAGCTGTTCAACGACATATTTGTTTTAACTGAGCATAGGACCGAGAATATGAAGATTTAACACCCGATACATACCAGTGGGGAAAACCTTCTTTGTTTTATATTTCTGTAGGGGTTTCCTTGTCTATTTGATTGAGTAGGTCGGTCTGGTTTAACAGTTTTCCAGCCTCCCAAATCAGTCTTTGGACCAAACTGTCCATGATTAAATATCGTTGTGGGTTGAGGTTCAAAGATACAGAACAGTTAATGAATAAAGAAATAGATAAGACTTTCGTGACAAACACAAACGCAGATACTGCTAAATTGTTCTACATAGGCTGAAAATTTGATGCATTGTGGGATTTGTAGTAACCTTGTACAGTACAATGGTGTATATTAACCTTCCGAGGCATGTAGTTATTCCTTTAATTAAGTTGAGCATTTTTTTTCCGAAAGTTGTATATTAAGGTTTTGAATCCCAAAGAACTTGATCATTTGCAAACGGAAATTGTTTAAAGAATCCCTAGCGTTTAACTTTTAAATCAAAATTTGGGTCCTTAGATAGTCATAAAACTCTTTTGTTCATTATTTTAATGTGGTTGTTGGACCTAGACATATAAATTTTTTCATGTTTCGTGCTTCTTTCTCTGAAGTATATTTAATGTTTGAAACAAGTATACTTATTGGTCTTACTAGAATTTAATTTTGATTCATTTACATCTATTTCACTTTTCACTAGAATTGTAAATTATTCTTTCTTATAATGTGTTTTTCATATTTATCTTTAAATCAAATTAAAATTTATTTCAGAATTTGCAATCAGAATATGGAAACGGGTAGAAGTTGGATGTATTTACCTCGACGATTACCTGAGTATGAAACTGGAGTCCTTGAATTCCTTAATGCATCATTTTCTAAGGTCGGTGTAGGGGGTCAAATAAGGTGTCCATGTAAGCGGTGTAAAAATCGATTTTGGTTAAGAAGACATGATGTTTTTGACCACCTTAAAGTATATGGTTTTATTGAGGATTATTATTTGTGGATCTTTCATGGTGAGAAACCAATGTCAAATGAGTTCACTACTCGAACTGAAGATGAGGGGTTAATATTTTCCGATGGTACTGATGAGTTATTAACTGATGCATTTAGAAATATTTCTGAAAGTTCGACTAGTGTACAAAATGGCCCAAATGATAAAGCTAAGAAGTTTTATAAGTTGGTAGAGGATGGTAAAGAAGAGTTGTTCCCAGGATGTAAAAATTTCTCTAAACTTTCCTTTATCATTCGACTATTTTTATATAAGACGCTTCATGGAATTAGTAATGTAGCTTTTGATGACCTCATAAAACTTTTGAAAGAAATGGTTCCAGAAGCAAATCTTCCAGCTAGTTTTAGAGAAGCTAGAAACATTGTGAGAGACCTTGGCCTTGATTATAAGAAGATCTGTGCGTGTCCTAATGATTGCATGCTATATTGGAAAGAGTATGAAAATTCAGAAGAATGTCGGGTTTGTCATGCCTCCAAGTGGAGACAATGTGAAGAGAGTCAATCTAATGAGTCCTCAAAACCTATTCCTCGAGTTCCAGCTAAGGTCCTATGGCATTTTCCTCTTAAACCAAGGCTGGAAAGAATATATATGTGCTATGAAATTGCAGAATATATGACTTGGCACTTTGATAAACGTCCGAAAGATGGAAACCTTCGACATCCTGCTGATGGCTTAGCTTGGCAACAATTTGATTCACTATACCCCGAGTTTGCTAAAGAACCTAGAAATGTGAGGTTAGGATTGGCTTCTGATGGATTTAGTCCATTTAGGACAATGAGTGTTTCTCATAGTACATGGCCAGTTGTGTTGATCAATTACAATTTGCCTCCGTGGATGTTTATGAAGCATGAGTATTTGATGTTATCACTGCTTATCCCGGGTCCAGAGGGTCCTGGAAATAATATTGACATTTATCTACAGCCTTTGATTGATGAGTTGAAAGATCTATGGAATATAGGGCTGGAAACTTATGATAAAAAAAGGAATGAAACATTCATGTTGCGTGCTTCTTTGTGTTGGACAATAAGTGATTTTCCTGGTTACTCAATGTTATCTGGATGGAAAACAAAGGGTAAGTTTGCATGTCCAAGTTGTAACCATAAAACTGATTCTCTTTATTTGAACCATAGTAAAAAGATGTGTTATATGGACAATCGCAAATTTTTAGATATTCAACACCCTTGGAGGAGAAATAAAAAGTCTTTTAATGGTAAGATTGAAGATAGACTCCCTCCAAAACCATTAAGTGGATTTGATGTTTTTGAAGAGGTATCTGATTTTGTGAATTCATTTGGAAAAAAGCAAAAGAAAAAGAAAAATGACAGTCCTTGGAAAAAAAGTCTGTATTTTTTGAGTTACCTTATTGGAAAGTCAATGCATGCCGACATAATTTAGATGTGATGCATATTGAAAAAAATTTCTGTGATAATTTGTTGGGAACTTTATTGGATATTGTCGGGAAAACTAAAGATCATGCAAAAGCTCGGTTTGACATTCTAGAGTTAGGCATCAAGGAAGATTTGCATCCACAACTTTCAGATGATCAGAAACATGTATCTTTTCAAAAGGCATGTTATTCAATGTGTTCAAAAGAAAAAGACATTTTTTGTCGCGTTTTGAAATCTGCAAAAGTGCCGCATGGTTTTGCCTCAAATATTTCAAGATGTGTGAATTCTGCACAAAAGAAAGTAAGTGGTTATAAAAGTCATGATGCTCACATCTTATTACACTATTTGATTCAAGTTGCCGCTAGAAGGTCCCTTCCGAGGCATGTAGCTATTCCTTTGATTAAGTTGAGCAGTTTTTTCCGAAAGTTGTATAGTAAGGTTCTGAATCCCAAGGAACTTGATCATTTGCAAAAGGAAATTGTTCAAATATTATGTGAGTTTGAAAAAATTTTCCTTCCAAGTTTTTTTGACATAATGGTGCATTTGCCTATTCATCTAGTAGACGAAGTTAAGCTTGGGGGTCCGGTGCATGGAAGGGGAATGTATTTCATTGAACGGTATTTGTGTAAGTTGAAATCTTATGTTCGAAATAAAGGTCGCCCGGAAGGATCTATTGCAGAAGGATACTTGATTGAGGAATGCACCAGGTTTTGTTCTCGGTACATGAATGGTGGGATGAAAAAAAAGTGTAATAATGAGAGACTTGATATGGAAGTAAATGGACCAGATGTCGTTTGTGAGAATCATTTTTTTGCTAATGATGGCAAACCATTAGGAGGGAAGAAATGGAGAAAAGGAGAGTTATTCACGCTGGATCCCAAATTAAGTGAACAAGCACATCGGTATGCCTTGTTCAATTCAGATAGTGCTGAAGTTGATCAGTTTATAAAGTAAGTTATTTTTATCTACCCTCATGGAAGCAAAGTATCTATATAAATTAGTTTAATATTTCTGAACAATTTTTTTAATTAAATTTTAATTTTTGTATACAGGGACCATAAAACTTTTGTAAACTCCCAACGGAGAAATAACAAATGGAAACGTGCACGAAGCCATTGTCATGAATTTTCTAGTTGGTTAAAAGAAAAGACAACTAAAGAGAACATTTCAGACAATATATTTTGGTTTGCAAAGGGTCCTTCTTCTACCGCCAGGAGGTATAAGGGCTATTATGCTAACGGGTATGATTTTTATACTAAATCTCGTGACGCAAAATGCAAGACGCAGAATAGTGGTGTATCTCTTGCAGCGGTAACTTCTAGTTTTGCTAGCTCTAGAGATCAAAATCCCTTGGAAGGGGAGGTAATATATTATGGTGCAATTCTAGAAATAATTGAGCTGAATTACTCATCAAAGTTTAATGTAGTGTTGTTTCGTTGTGAGTGGTATCAAGTAGAGAAGGACGAATATGGAATGACTTGCATAAGTAAGAACAAATTTTGTTCTATTGATGATCCTTTTGTCTTACCATCTCAGGTCCACCAAGTCTTTTATATTGCAGATCCTATTATAGATGGCCTCCATTATGTGATGACCAAGGTCCCAAGAGATGTATTTGACCATGACAATGAGACAATTTCCCCAAGTTCATACTGGAATGAACCTAACGAACCCATACCAAATTTAGTATCAAGAACCGTTTCTGATGAAGATCTTATATTATCTAGAGCTGATATTGATCCTGCTATCGTTGATGCAAATACAATGCTAGCACATGTTAATGATTTGTGTGAGTTAAGTGATGACAATTCTGATTGCGATGATACTTTATGGGAATGGATGCAAGCAGATGAGGAACTTAATAATGAGGACTGAGGAGTGGTGTTCGTCTATAAGCTTTCGTACCAGCTTTTTTTTATTAGTCGTTTCTTACGTTTTATAGTCTCATATAAACCATGTTAGAAATAATTTTCATACTATTTTTATTCTTGATTTATCTTTTTTTTTTTTTTCCAGTTTTTCATTTTTCTAATGTTGTTCTCTGTTTTATACCATGGAAAGGCGGATGAGTTTTATAACTATGACAGGAAGTTTCTATAACAAAAGTGTGATTCCTTAAGTGAGACGAAGGCTACCTGGTTATATTGTTCTGTTCGAGTGAGGCGGATAACTTTTCATAGACTGATTTTATCATACTATTTTATCAATCATAGGCTGATTTTATCATACTAATGTTGTTCTTTGTTTTATATGATCATAGTTATTAGATTTTGTATGTTTATGTTTAACGAGGTCTTTGTAATGCTCATAAACTCAAATAGGAGGAATGACAGACAAGCAATATGTTTCGAATGACTACGAAAGAATTCGACATGAAAGGATTGCAAAAAATAAGAGAAGACTTCAAGAAGCTGGGATACCCGAGCTTGTTAATTCAATGGAAACTATGGCGGCTAGTAGGAGGAATAAGAAGCAAAAATCAAAAGAGAAAACTGTTGCTAATCAGAAAGACATGGAATACAATCCCAACAATAATAGTGACAGTGATGAAGAATTTGATCCTCTGAACTTTGAACCTATTTCTAATAAGGTTAAGGTATACTTCGTAAATTTGTCTCTTATCATAATATATGTCATTTACTAATTTTAATTTTTTTTGATAAAAGGTAAGTAGTATATATCAAAACCAAAGTTTTTTTTTGTCTCTTATATATCATAATACATGTCATTTACTAATTTTAGTTTCAGCATCAGACCCCACTGCTACCTCATTACAGACTCACCTGCGTTTGCCAAATTCCTGAAACAATTTGATACCCTGCAGCACTACACTACAAGCCGTATGTAGGGTGATTATTATTTAAAGGACTTTCTACTATATAAGCATGCTTTCGTGTGTAAGCATACCTGCAGTTCAGTCGGCAATCTTCTTTTCTCGCTCAATCGGCTCAAGATGACACAAAGAAATAACTAACATAAGTTTCAGTTTTTCTAACATACTCTCTTTCCGTGCTAGGTAGGGTTATCTATAAGAGCCTAAACATTTGGACTAGTAAACGTTCTTATAGTATGCGTGTCTCAATTTCTTAGTAGATGTTGGAGGTGCTACTCCTCTTGCTGTCGTCAATTCTTCTGCTATTATTGTTGTCCATCTATATTTAGAAGCCAGTGCTAGTCTTTGAACATATAATGCTAGAAGCTCCCTACCTTTTATGATACGGGACCTTTGATAACGGTTAGTAGATGACGGATGTTCTAATTTCTGAGGTTCAAGATGCTCTATTGGGCAGTTCTTCTCCCTGGACTGGAAGATGCTGAAGGAGTATGTTATAATACATAACCCAACCAGGCTTCTCTCTCTTATAATACATAAGCCAGAAGATGCACAAATGAAAGCAAAAACCAATCAGACCCAACAGCATCTGAATAGCAGTCTCTGCCATTGCATCCGACTTAATTTTAACTACTAAATGAAGCTTTTTGTTTTCTATATACAGGTCATCCACTCTGGTGGTCGACAACAAGTGCGACTTACTCCAAATCACTCAACCTTTGTGAAGCAAAGACATCAACAGAGATCTGAAACTGAGTCTGAACTGAATGGAGATGCTGAAGGAGTATGTTTGAGGCAGAAACTTACTGAGAAAAATGTGACTATGGCTGACATCCTTTTACGGAGAAATCAATTGCACAGAGGTATTGCGATTAGATTGCACCCTTTCTTTATGTTATGCGTTTTTGAAATAGCAAATCTTTGCACGAATATCCTCCATAATGTGCACTGCCACCCTCCTTGGAACACTGAGCACGAGGGCCTGTTTACACTGATTTCGCTGAGACTACAGCTGGTACAGTACCGGTGCCGCTTGTACACCTGCTTGTAGCCTGGATCAAAAGTTCTTCATAATTTGTATTGAAAAAACCTATCACTGCTTGTAGCCTGGATCAAAAGTTCTTCATAATTTGTATTGAAAAAACCTATCACTGTGTATTCCCTCTTCAAAAAAGTTTAAGCAAAATGGTCTTTAAACAAATATCTATCGAATTAAACCGTCTTATTGATCAGACTAGAAGGTCTGGTGCTGAAGTTCGTGCAGGAACTTGTGCGTGGCAGAATAGCAGTCTGTCTGCAGGACTGGTTTTCTGCAAATATTTGTTTCAGAATGTGGCAGAGGGTCAGCGTACTAGGCCTGAAGGTCTGTTGTGCAGGATTGATCTGGTTGTTGCTATTTGAGACTCTCTTGCTTTTTAGGAAAGATCCCTGCGATTGAAGACTACCGGAGCCATTCTAGTTAGGCGGCTATTAGCGAAATTGGCGCATTCACTTTATTAAAGGAAGAATCCTAACCAACCTGCTTATGTTATGACTCTGCGATTTTTTATTATGATGCTGCCTATTGTACTACATTAGCATTAGACTGAGTAGCGACCCTTTCTTAGGTGAACTACGAATTTCTTAAACAAGTGCTGCCAGAAAGCACTAGTGTATGTGACTGCTATTTCGTCGTGATATGTCCTTTTGTTATGAAAAGCTGGTGTAAGTTTATATATTCCCAAAGTAATATTTTTATTGTATTTTACGGTTCTATTTTGATTTTCATTCTAATTGTAGGAGGATATGAAACACTATGTAGCCCCTCAAGATGGAACTGGTCCTTCAGATGCTTATTTAGGAGTTATGGGCAAGGGGTATGATGGGTTTTGTAGATTGTATGGCAGAGGTGTTTCCAATAAGAAGTTACAAGTGGTGAATGGAAACACGTCTTATGTGGTCCCTGGAGAGATTATGGAGTCGCTCAAAGCAAGTTTAATTAAAGATATAAGAGTAGATATGGATGCTCTAAATGAGAAGCATAAACAGTTGGAAGAAGAACATTTAAAAAAGATGACAGAGTTAGAAACAAATCAGAGAGAGCTTGATGCCGAGAGAGAAAACATGACTCAAGATATTTTGCATAAACTTCTTGAGAAGTTACCTCCGGAAATTGTAAAACAATATTTATATGAAAGGTATGTCTTCTCTACTATTAATGTACATGTTGTGGTAGTTGGTATTGGAAAAGTTGTTGGATACTTGTGAAATTTGCAGGTGATAAAGGTAATTAACATGTTGTGTTAGTTCATGGCTGTATGGGGTTGGTTCTATTTGGCGCTATCTTCCTTTTACCGTGTCTTAGACTAACTCAGGCTTGACGAATGTGCACTTTATTGGCAAGCTAAAGCTGCTGATATATGACTACTACTATTCTTATTGTGTTTATGTTGTTGATCTTTTTTTTGATGCATCCTGATGTGGGGAATGACTTTCCTTTGCTCTATGTTTTCAAGACACCTTAACTAATGGCAAATTCGGTCTATCTTATTCTAGCCCACCTCTTACCATTTTGGTGCAAGCTAGAGCTTGTCTTAGGCTATTTTCCATCGAGATTAACTGTTTATTGGTATCATTGGCATTTTTTTTTTCAGGGCATAAGCTATGGATGACTTCTATTGTCCAATGTAAGTCACCATGTCTTTATCAAAAATTTAAGTGTTTTTTCATTGTTTTAATGCTTATTTATTTCAAGTAAGAAATATTTTACTGTGTATGGTAATTATGTCCTATTCAGTGGGTGATTTATAGACGATATTGTTTCTTTTCTCACAGGTCTCGTTTTGGATTAACTATTGATGCAACGTATGCAATTTGGATGCAACGTCAGATGAAGTTGGGATTCGTTGGAGAATTAAGCTCGCACAATGTTTAGTTTTTTTATATAAGCCAATACTTCTTCAAATATTTTTTTAATTATGTTGGATATTTGGTATTTAGCTTGTTTTCTTTATGACATTTTTTCATGATGTATTACGGAACATGGATTAATCTTTGATGTTGTAATGAACATATGGTTTTGGAGTATCAATTAATAATATTTTGGTTTCAATAATGTATGTGTGGATAATATTTGTAGAGCTCAAAACGTGGTACAAATATAATTGTAATTTCATTTTGAAATAAAAAGTTGCATTAAGTCTAGAATAGTGTTACCTTTGGTACAATCAAAAGTGTTGCATTACAACCAAAATAATGTTGCTCTCATATGTCATTTGAAAAAAAAAGTGTTGCTACGGAAAGAATAAGTGTTGCGAATTTTTGGAGGGAACAAGAAAAGTGTTGCTTTTATAAATTTAAAGTGTTACCATAGCTTCTCAAAATAAGTGTTGTATAAAGAAAATTAGTGCAACATTTTTAAAAAATGTTGCATTTGAGTAGAAAATGTTGCAAAAAATGTTGCAATGAGCTATTGCAACGAGACTTTAAGCAGCACAGTTAAAACTGTTGCTTAAACCATATAGCAACATTTTAGAAGTCTTATGCAACATTTTCGACGTGTTGCAACAGAGCAATTTTGTAGTAGTGTTTTCAAAGAGATATGATGTAGAATTTCATGATTAATCAGAATATTGTTAGTAATAGATCTCCCTGGAATAAAGCCATTTTGATTTTCTCCAACCAGAAGAGGCATAAAACCCTTTAAACGATTTGCAACACATTTTGATATAATTCTCATTAGAACATTACAAAGACTTATGGGTCGATAATGTTCTACCTTCTCTGAAGCATGTAGTTTTGGAATAAGGACAATAGAGGTCTTATTAAATTTCTTTAAGATATGACCATCATTCAAGAAACGTAAGATAGCTTTTGTGGTATCATTTTTAATATATGACCAGAATTTCTGATAAAAGATACCTGGAATACCATCTGGTCCCGGAGATTTATTTGCACCCATTTGGAAAACCGCTTTCCTAACTTCCTTGCTTGTGAACGGCTTATTAAGAAAATCTCTTTGATCATTGCTCAGTTTATGCTTTAAAGTCGAGAAGATATGTCTTGTATTATATTCAAAATCTTCAAAACTCTCATGACTTTTCTGAGTTTCATAAATGTTATCAAAGAAACCTTTGAAAGATGCAATAACCGTGTGATGATCAAAAGTCCAAGACCCATCTTCCAATTTTAAACCAATAATTTGATTCTTCCGTTGTCTTTGTTTAAAGAAATTGAAGAAAAATTTAGTGCAAGCATCCCCTTTCGTTAACCATTTTAATTTTGCTCTCTGTTTCCAAAAGATAGCAGCAGCATAATTAAAGGAAATATACTTTTGATGACACTGATTGTAATCATCTTCTGATCTTCCCAAAAAGACTTGTTCTAAGTTGTTAGACAATTTATCATCAAAGTTTGTCCATTTTTGCTTCCATTCCTTTTTCTTATTCAAAGTCCAGGTCTTAAAAGAATCCCTTACCCTATGGAGTTTGCATGCTAATTGATAAGAAACCGATCCTTTAGGTCTAACATCTCAAGCTTTACGTAAAACAGTAAAGATTTCTGGGTAATTCAAAGACCAGGCTTCAATTTTAAATGAACGGATAGTTTTTTGTGTAGGCATTTTTGTTGATAAAATTAAAGGAGCATGATCTGAGCACTGAATAGGTAGATGTATGATATGAGTATCTGGAAAGGAATCATACCAGTTTGTTGAAACTAAACCACGATCTAATCTTTCGTAAATTCTTTCAGATCCCTTTATGTTATTACACCATGTAAATCGTGGACCACTGAAAGGAATATCATATAACCCGTTTCTATTTTTCCATACTGAAAAATCATGTGCTCCAAAAATTGTACCCAAATTACCACCTAACTTGTCTTCTTTGTACTCAATTTGATTAAAATCACCAAGAAGGACAAATTCAGCATCCATATTATTTAGATGTGATTCAATTTCCAGCCATACTTTTGACCGTAATTCCTTTCTTGATTCTCCATAAACACCACAAAAATACCAAAAGAGATGAGGATTTTCATAAACTTTCAAAATAACAAGGTTTGGGGAAGCCCATATTGGCCGGATATCAAAATCATTCTTCCACCCCACCCAAATCCCTCCCTTAGTTCCTATAGCATCCACTCCAAGAGAGGAGTCATAGCCAAAACGAGCAAAAAGACCATCAACCATGGCCGTCATACATTTAGTTTCAGATAAAAACAAAAGATCTAAATTACTAATAGTGATCATAGCTTTTAATTTAGTGATTGCAGGGGATAGCTGATCATTTAGACCCCTGCAATTCCACGCCACACACTTCATTTAAGCTCTGGAGATTGTTTTTGGTCAATCTCCTCAAAACCTCCATTTGAAACTGGTCCAGGCAAAGAACTGTCAGAAGAACTAGAAGAAATGACCATGTCATCTTCCTTTAAAACCAGGTGGAAAGAACCCTTCAATCCCGAAGAAGAGCCAACATTACTCTTTTTTGATGGGCTGGAAAAGGACTGAAAATCTTCATAGCAATACAGATCATTGGTAGAAAAGGAGCTTACCCCAGGATCTGAGAAAGCTTTTCGCTTAAGATAACTATCAGGAGAAGAATGCTGCTCTTTGAGAACCAATTCCAGAGTGGCCAAGTTTTTTCCTTTCCTGAGAGGCAGTTTATAATTGATGGCTGCATTAGAGCTCTGACCATGTTCATAATGTCTTGATGAGATCAACGGATCATTACTAACTCTTGGGGGTCTCAACTGATTGAGATGTACAGATTTTGAGTCAGCAGATATGTTCAATAAGCTTTCAATTTCCTCCAGAGCATCCTGAAAGTCTTCAGAACCATCAGAGGAGCTGGAGCTAGAGTGCATCACAGATGTATCAGAAGAAGACAGAATAGGCCATTCTGGAGTAGGCCATTCTTGATTGTCAGATGAGTTTGAACCATTATTTCCTCCTGGTTCAAAAGCATTCCCAGAACTACTTTCAAATAAATGGTTATTTGGCCCTCTAGGTTCATGGTATACCATTGGCAGAAAACTTGGCATATCCACAAGTTGAGCATACCCACGAGCATCATTCTCATGTGAAATTCTATAAGGTTCAGATTGAACCATATTTGCTATTGAGTTTAGAATAAACTCTGCTTCATTGAATGGATATTCAAATTCACCTTGAATGCGATTATTCCTGTGAAAAGTAACCAAAGGATCCTCTTGAAAAGGAGCTGTATGTGGACCACTATTATTCCCTGCATCAGGTAAAAAATCTGGTTGCACCTGCTGATTATTATTGGAAGATTGCCCAGGGAAAACAGAAGGATGCTGATTTTGCTGCGGTACCATTAAAGATTCTGTTGCATTTGATATGAACACCTTGACTTGGCACCACATAAACATTATTTGTATGGTTTTCCAACCCATGCAAGACATCTCCATTTTGATGAACATTAACAAATACTTCATAATTATTCCCTGCCATGTTTCCATTTTCCCTCAAATGATCCCCACTCCCATTTCCCATTTCAAAGTTTCCATTTGGAATCATCTGATCTTCATTGTTAGTTGCATGCACATTTACTCCTGCATCTGCATTTCTATCAACATGCATGTCATCTGCATGTTGCTCCTGTCCCTCATCCCTTACATGAATGTTATCCATCTGATGCATGTGATTATTTTGATGCTGTTGATTCTGAAAAATAACAGGTCCCGCAAAAGGAATAGCAGTGACCATAAATTCCATACCAAGGTAAACCCTACCCCCATCAACTAAACCAAGATCAAAGTCAATCACATACTCACTAAGAAAGTCAGCCGGGACATATTCCCCACGTCTATCACCAAGACGCACCCTTGAAGTAATATATCTCGATGTGGAAGGAAGAGCACATAGGTTAAGATTAAACATAGTAAATTGATACCGTGTTTGGAAGACAACGAAACCTTTGTCTATGGCTCTTTCTAAGGATGAATTTAGAGAAGATATAATGTTCTCTATCTTATCTGGACAAATACCCACCTTATGTCCAATCCTTCCACACCTAGTACAAAACTTAAACAACTCTTCATATTTAAATTGTATCCACAACAGCTTAGAGTTGTTGCATGCTAAGAAAAAACCTGGATTAAGTGGTTCTCCAAGTTTGATAGTAACTCTCATTCTGAGATAGTCTTGATCTGGGATACCAACAAAAGATTCGACAACCGTGTCATTCCCAAACAACCTTGAAATTATATTGGCCATGTTGGAGTTCAAATATTCGAACGGGAGTCCGCTGACTCTCACCCATAAACGAGCAGTTGGGAAGGTTACACACCTTGGAATCATCCCTGACCTCCATCTTCTAAGAACCATCAAGGCTCCATCAATAACAAGGATACTTCTTTCCAAAACATCATGCAGGTCTTGCATGTCATCAAAATGAAGAATATAAATGTCCCCCATCCTTTTGACATGCACAGGCCCTCTAGTAGCCCAGTTATCCTCGATCACCCTGTTGACACTTGAAGCCCTCAATAAACGGTAATCCACAAGAAACCCCAGCAGACAGTTGCTCCAATAAGTATTTGAATCATCCAGATTATGAGGATGTGGTGAGATGACACTACCACTTCTCGGAAATCTCCACTCATTGAGCAATCCTGGGGTTTGGGTTACAGCAGTTCTAAAGTTTACGTTATGGAAAATATCATCTAAAGCAGGAATATTATCTTCAACATAGAAAAGGATTGTTTTCCATTTTTAGAAGTAGAAAGTAGAAAGATAGTTGTAAAAGAAGCTTCTTTAACCGGGTATATAAAGAAACTAGAGATTAAAGTGTGTCAGCAAACTAATGATTTGAAATTTGGAAAGTAGCAGTTGTAGAGGAAGTTGAAACGTTAAAGAAAAGGACATTTATTCTCTTTTAATTTGCATGCAATATCTTGAAAGTAGAACCAAGCTGACACAATTAAAGAAATAGACAAACAGGAAAACCAGATTTAATGAGCCAATAAATAAAGAGAAGAAAGGAGAAGAAACAGTTTTAAATTACACAAATTTTTTAAAGGATCGCAGTCATTTTAGGTTTTTCAGAAGATAAGGAAGAAGTAATCCAAACTTCTTATTTTTTAAAAAAGGAAGAACCAACTTCAGTTTTTTAGAAGATAAAGAAGAAGTAACCCAAACTCCAGTTTTTAGGAGAGAAAAACTCTAGAGATAGAGAGAGAAAAAATACTAAGCAAGGTTAAGCAATATTTGAGCACGACAAAAAGATACCTTTAAGTAGCGC
Source organism: Silene conica (assembly GCA_029255685.2). Taxonomy (NCBI): domain Eukaryota; kingdom Viridiplantae; phylum Streptophyta; class Magnoliopsida; order Caryophyllales; family Caryophyllaceae; genus Silene; species Silene conica. Next base: position 61,957,079 of record CM055311.2, on the reverse strand, counting down.
AATGAAAGTTAACTGTTTAGCCCAAAAATCCGTCATCATGTTATTGGGCCCAAAGGCAAGATAAGACGCAAGCAACCCATCTATGGAGCAGATTACACATAAGAAAAGAGACGTTGGGGAGTAGGAAAGGGTCAAAACCCTAAGAGAATATTCCCCTAGACTCCCTCCTATATTCCTGGAGCTGACCAGGACCAGAGCCAGGACCAGCTGACCAGGAGTCCAAAGCTATATAAAAAGAAGTTAGGGCATCCGTTATGTATTCATTCCGACGTTGTAATTTTCTACTCACGCACGCATACATTTGTACTCATTCAAAGCAGAGATTATCCTCGATAGTAGTGAAAACTTGGTGGGATTCCGTTCCCCCCGCGGTTGTTTCCCTCATTGGGTTTTTCCACGTCACCAAAAACCTTACGTGTTATTCTTTGTCCATTTTTGTCTTTGCATTTATCTTTTACGTAAATCCTCATATTGGTTGGTACTTTGACCCACATCACAAAAGACTTGACCCGGTAGAAATTTTACCAAAACAATTTGGCGCCCACCGTGGGGCATAGTGCGCATTCCAATATCTGAAATCGTTATCTCGTTGCAACAAACATGTTTGGGACCAAAGCTAACCCTTATAGCTCTCAGAGCATGCCAGTCCAGTCCAGCGGGACCAACCCAACTGTGTCCATTGGTCTCGCAGGATCACCCCCCATCGTGAGTCAGACCACGACCCAAAGGGTTGTGGCTCCATCCAGCAAACCTCCTCAGGTTCCCAGATCACCCCCTGTGTCTGCTTCCGCAAGGCAGAGCAGAGAGACCAGCCCCAACAGAAGTGGAGAAGCCCAGATACCTGGAGTAGGCCCGCAGCTGCGGGTTCCCAGCCTAGATCCGATGCAGATGGTGGTCCAGGGGATGAGTGCTCTGCAGGAAGCCATAAAGGGCTTGAAGAAGGACAATCTGAACCTGAGAGATCAGATCGCCGCAGTCGCACGCCCAGAGCAGCCGTTCAGAATGATACAGCCAGGGCCCGGACAGACCTTCAACCCCTTCGGGAGAGGAGGGCAGAACCGGCCAATTCCTCAGGAGATCGTCACCAGGCTGGATCTAGGTGTCATCACCCCGAGCAGCGGCCCAGATATACTGGATCTGGACTCATCTGTGTTCAGAGCACCGCAGTCCAGTCCAGCTCAGCCTGCAGGTAATCCTACACCTTGTTTTCCCTCTGGGACTAATCCTTTGACTTTTTCAGGTACACCTCACTCAGATGGACGCCAGAGATCCCCGCAAGGCTAGAACCAGTGAGCCAGTCCAGCGCTGGAGGATGGGCAGGAGGAGCACCTGTACAGTCAGCAGTTGGTTGGCATCCAGGGCCAGGGTTCAGTCCATCCGTAGCAGTCAACCCACCTGCCAGCCGACCATCCTCAGGCCCTTGGGGAGGAGCCCCTCTAGGTTTCTTCCCTCCGCCAGTCAACCCGTCTTCAGGCCCATGGAGAGGAGCCCCTCCCGGCTTCCTCCCTCCGCCAGCCAATCCGTTTCCTGGAGCAGGAAGTCTCTCAGACCAGCGCTACCAGGAGCTGAAGGACATGATCACCAAGATACCGGGCATGCCAAGTCCCATGGAGAAAGCTTCCCAAGACAGCTATGCAGACTCACCCTTCATTGACAATATTGCCCTGATCAACGTGCCCAAGGGGTTTGGGCCACCAAAAATGACACTATACGATGGTACGGCCGACCCCTTGGGTCACATCAATCAGTATAAGCAGAAAATGATGGTGGTGACATCAATCAGTATAGATACCTTCCGAGCGTGGCCACGCATTTCCAGTTAAACTTCTCCTCGAGTGGCCTTGAGATTTAAGATAACCCTGACAAGGGGTTGGACAATTCCTATCCCACTGTTCCCTTCGACTGGCATAGTCCATCATGACCCAAAAGAAGCCCATTTGACCCCCTTTAACGGTTGATCGTAGAGCTAAAATCAAAGTCACTCTGAAAACTATGTCACCTTGGGCGAACAGTCTCAAGTCAAAGAATTGACTAGCAATAATACATATAGTAGCTCTCGCCACGACCAGGCTAATTATAAAATTTCCAGAACTCTATAAGCGGTCACAATATGCCCGACAAAGTGCCTCATGCAGTCTGCCTATGTGATCGACTAGTCATACCTCATGACTCTATGGCATTTGAACTTGCCATCAATCGCCTCACATTCTAGTTGCTTCGAGACGTCACCTCATACAAGCGACTAGGGGCTATACTAAGTCTATCTGGTCCACTTAATGGGGTTCAAATTGTCTCTACAACCCATCTAGATTTGACAAAGTATATAAATATGAAGTTTTAATGTAAAACATAAAACTTTTAAATAATAAACGCGGTTATCATATATGAATAATAAAACTTATATTTCATATCACATAACCTAGTACATGTTTGGCATACGCCTTAAACCCATAGACAAAATATGAGAATCATGCTTAGCTTGTGATAACGCTTTGGTTAAGGGATCAACAACATTTTCTTTTGTCCCAACCTTACAAATCACAATTTCCTTTCTATCTAGAAAATCTCTAATCACATGATATTTTCTTTGTACATGCTTCGATCTATTGCTAGACTTCGGCTCCTTAGCTTGAAAAATAGCACCACTATTATCACAATAGAGGGTGATAGGATCTTCGGCCTCGGGAACTACTCTTAGTCCCTCAAGAAACTGCCTAATCCAAACTGCTTCTTTTGCAGCTTCACATGCTGCTATGTACTCTGCTTCCGTTGTAGAATCCGCAACAACTGGCTCTTTAAAGCTCTTCCAACTAACGGCACCACCATTAAGGATAAAGACGTATCCAGCCTGGGATTTCATGTCGTCTCTGTCCGTTTGGAAGCTAGCATCTGTGTAACCCTTTACACTCAGCTCATATTCCCCACCAAACACCAAAAATGAATCCTTAGTCCTTCTTAAGTATTTAAGGATATTCTTAACAGCAATCCAGTGACCTTCACCTGGATTAGCTTGATATCTACTTGTCATGCTCAAAGCATGTGAGACATATGGACGAGTTCATACCATGACGTACATGATAGATCCAACTGCGGAAGCATAAGGAATCTCTTTCATGCGTTCAATGATGCCCGTCGTTGAGGGTACCAAAGATAAATTTATAATTCCTAACTTTAACAATAGATAGTGAAAGTCAGGGTCGAACCACAAGGAGGTGGGGAATGTTTATTGTCGAATGTTAATGTTTAAAGGTAACAAATTTGGGGGTTTGATTGGTTGATTACTATATCTAAGGCAAAGATTAAAATAAACAAATAAAAGATGAGAATAAAATATAATAAAAAGGGATGCTAGGATGTTCGGGTAATAAATAGCTAAGGTAAAATAAATCCTAAGGTCAACATGTATTGCAGTCGCGTAAAGGGGTGTAACATAACTTTTTAGGTCTATGCTACCTAATAGCTCCTTTCGGCCTATGCTATTAGTTCCTAGGTCTCACAATTATTGGGTGTCAACAATAAGGGTGATTCCTAAATCCCAGGTCACATACCTTTCAGCCTTGAGTAACCTATCCGTCTTAAGGTGTAAACCAATGCCCTTCCCGTATCTTTCAATCTTGGGTAGGTCATTACTAACATCCTACAAGTCTCCTATTGGTCTCATTGCAGGATATTATAATTAACAAGAAAAGACGAAATAAGAAAACATACGCGAGTGGTCGACCGACCAGCTACTCCGGTCGGCCGACCACGGCCTCGGTCGACCGACCAGCTATTCTAGTCGGCCGACCGTGGTCCTGCTACAAGTCGGTCTTTCGAATTTTATTTACCTATGCATATTATCCCCTACATCCTAACATATGAAAATTAGCTACTCATGGTTGTTAAGACGATTATGAAAACGAGATTAAACATGGTAAACATAGTAAATAATCTAAACATGCAAGATTCAATAAAGCTTGGGATTCTAACTTAACAATTGTAATAAAAACAACAATGATAATAAAGCAAGATTAAAAGAGTAATTACCACAATTGGAATTAGGGCAGAAAGAAACTAACTTTATTGAATGCTTGGGAATTATTGAAAGATTACAAAACTAAAAGATTGTAAAGATAGATACTAGATAGTAAAAGATGATCTAACCCTAATCATAAGATTAGTTTATATAGCTAGAAAAACTAAGAGTTTCCTAAAAGCTCTAATTCTACTTTATTTCCGAAAGAGAATCGTTTGGGCTTCCGCTGTGGTCGGTCGACCTACTATTCGGGTCGGTCGACCGTTTCCTTCTGGGCTTCTTCTATTTTTGGCCTTCCCTGAGATTTGGGCTTTATTAAAGAACAGGGTCAGTCGGTCGACCTATAATGTCGGTCGGTCGACCGCTTCCCGCAGAATTTCTTCTATTTTCTTCTTATTTTGACTTTGGATACTTTGACTTTGACTGCAGTTGACTTTCCATTTATTCCTTAATTAAGCAAAAGACTTGAGGATACGGATTTGGTGCTAAATCGTCCCTTTTCCGCATAAATCTGCAAAAGTGCATAAAAATACGAAAGTACACGATTTGTGGGAAATAAAGGCTAAAACATAGTAAATGAGCGACCAAATACGTGTAAAAATAGATGTAAAACATCATAAAATAGACACGTATCAAATTCCCCAAACCAAACCCTTGCTTGCCCTCAAGCAAGAAATAGACTCGATCTTAACTAATGGAACGATTTCAATCTCAGAGCGAAATTTACATGTTAGCCTAGACCAATACCAAGTACAAAATGAGAAAGTATTTAAATCATGCAGACGAGTTATGGTGTTGTCAAACTTTGCAAAAATAGAAATTATAGAGACTTATACCATGGACTCTCGCGGTACGCTCGAGACACTCATGAAGCAAAGGGTGAGTATATGTAAAAGATAGGAAGAAGTAAATTTGTAATGACGCTCACCTAACTGCGACCCATGAAAACATGCCTGCAATCTAACATGAACAGGAATTCTACAACTTTGTACAACAATCTCATTTAAGTGGCCTAGATACATGCAATTGAGGTAATGAAAGATATGTGAGGTAAAAGGTAAAAAGTGGTTAAGATGTTTTTGGATATGTGGGGTTAGTAGCCAAGCTAGTAAAACCGGTTCCCAACAACATATTTCACAACTTTTGATATTAAGAAAGTGCTCTTTTTGTGGCACAACTCTCACATTGAATATAAGAAAGGACTCCCAAATATTTTTGAATGAAGCACGGGAGTGATAACATATAAAAGAAAGGGATTTTTGGAACGAAATTTTGAACTTGATGATGCCAGGTGGTCGGCCGACCTATAAAGCGGTCGGTCGACTGGCTCTGTACTTTCCGGATTTTTTTTTTTCGTTTTTCTTCTTTCTTTTTCTGAATTTTTCTTGTTCTTTTTCTTTTCTTCCTTTCTTTCTTTTCTCTTTTTGCTCATGATAGCATACAAACCAAGATGCCTCAAAAAAAATAAACCAAAGACCACAAATACTAGTTTGGAAGGGTAGGCTAAGTATGAGATGTAGTTTTGGGGGAATAAAAAGGCAATTTTGGCTATGTGAAGCTTATGGGTAAATATGAGAAAAGGGATCCCAAATGCACGTATCAAGATTCACAAAACGAGAAAGTAAAACAAGTATATAGCAATTCAAGTTCATGTTTATGCATATTGATGTAACATGTTCCAAGGGGAGTACTACTCACATCCTAGACAACTGGTTTAAGAATGAAACCAGGAATAAGGCTCTAAAACTCAGAATGTATAGTAGACTGCCAAGGTATAAGTCATTACTTCTACTCGCCAACCGAACAACGTGTTTTTGTTGCGGCTAGTGTGACGTTCTTAGAGAAAGAATTTCTCGAGAACAAGTCGAGTAATAGAACCTTCGATTTATCAGAGGTTCAAGAATCAACTACGGAGCAACCATTGGAGGAAACAGTTCCTTCAACCGAGGCTGCGGTAGATATTCCTGAGGAACCTAGGAGGTCGGGAAGAATCTCCATTCCTCCGGACAGATACATTGGTATGGTCGAGGAACATGATATGGAGGACGTCTTACTCCTAGAGGGTAATGAACCCACAACCTATAAAGGTGCCATGACCAGTTCTGACTCAAAACTATGGCTAGAAGCCATGCAATCCGAGATGGACTCCATGTATGAGAACAACGTGTGGGATCTTGTGGACATACCTGCAAAGGTGCGTCCCCTTCAATGCAAATGGCTTTACAAAATAAAGCATGCCGTGGAAGGTAAACAAGACATCCATAAGGCAAGACTAGTTGCTAGAGGTTTCACCCAAGTGCCAGGCTTGCACTACGATGAGATCTTTGCACCCGTAGTCATGCTACGTTCCATTCGGATTATCTTAGCGATCGCCGCATTTCATGACTATGAAATATGGCAAATGGACGTTAAAACCGCCTTCTTAAACGGTTATTTGGAGGAAGAGTTGTACATGGTACAACCCGAGGGTTTTATTGATCCAGAACATCCTAAGAAGGTTTGCAAGCTTAAGCGTTCCATCTATGGACTTAAGCAAGCATCGCGGAGTTGGAATCATCGCTTCGACCAAGTGATAAAAGAGAATGGATTCGTTCGATCAGTCGAGGAACCATGTCTCTATATCAAGTCGAGTGGGTGCAAGATTGTATTCCTAGTACTGTATGTCGACGACATACTCTTGATTGGGAATGACATACCTCTCCTATCTTCGGTTAAAGCATGGTTGAAAAACCATTTCCAGATGAAAGATCTGGGAGAGGCACAAAGAATTTGGGCATCCGTATCTACAGGGATAGATCACGACGGATGTTGTCTCTCAGTCAGGAGTCTTATATAGATAAGATTCTAGAGAGATTCAGCATGACGAACACCAAGAAGGGGTTCCTCCCTATGACTCCTGGGCTTCACTTGAGCAAGACTCAAGAAGCTAAGTCATTGGAAGAGAAAGAGCGCATGAGTCGGATTCCTTATGCCTCGGCAATAGGATCGATCATGTATGCCATGATATGCACACGTCCTGACGTTGCATATGCATTGAGTATGACAAGTCGATTCCAAGCTCATCCAGGTGAACAACACTGGATGGCCGTGAAAAACATTCTTAAGTACCTACGGAGGACTAAAGATTGGGGATTGACTTACGGAGGCGACTCGACGCTCTGCTCCACGGGTTACGCAGATGCTAGCTTCCAAACGGATCGAGATGACTCGAAATCTCAGTCCGAGTACTATGCCGCCTCAGAAGCAGCTAAGGAAGTAATATGGATGCGTCAATTCTTACAAGGACTATCAGTAGTGCCTAGTTCGAATGACCCAATCACCGTTTATTGTGATAATAAAGGTGCCATCTTCCAAGCTAAGGAGCATAAGTCTAGCAACAAGGCTAGGCATGTACAACGGAAAGCTCATCTAATCAGAGATTACGTGGAGCAAAAGGAGATTTTCATTGATAAGATCGCTACGGATGACAACATAGCTGATCCTCTCACTAAAGCATTACCACGTGATAAGCATGAAGGACACATTCATTCCATGGGAATTAGATTTGTTCCTAAGTTGTAGTACTCTTTTATGAATTCATGTAATAATTCATTTTCTCGTGTACTCTATTCAACCTTATTGTTATGATATAAAATGTTTTGTTTTTCATGTAGAATTGTACGCCAATTTTGAACACCACAAAGTGAACTGATTAACATTACATCGTTTTGGTCCTTGATTACCCACTTGATCTGATAACTCAGGTAATCATTTTGTGACGTTGGTTGATGGTGGGTTCAACGAGCCATAAGTCACGCGGCTGACTGACCAATCACAAAGGCGAGTTATACGGATATCTCGTAGGACACCCCGTGACAACGTTATGGAGTCCTAAATGTTTTATAACATTGGGTGCCGGGTCGTGGATAGGACCTCCATAGTGTTCCTTAGAGTCGAGTCTTTTGACTTTCAACTGTCTCTTGAGATTAAGGCAGATTTTGGGTAACTTTGGTTTCTTTCCCACGGTCACCGTAACAGGGGCCAAGAGGATTTTTTCTGGGTTATTTCATGCTGCGCGATATCGGCAGGATTCGAGTTGAGGGAAATATCCAAACCCTTATCAGGATTTTATCATTTCTCAGGGCCACTCGAGGAGTAGTAACTGAAATGCATGGCCATGCTCGAATACAGATTCGTTTTATCAGTTAAGTTACTCTCTAGTCGGGGAAACCACTCTTGATACAGATCGCTTGTGATATACGACCTTTGCGAATGCGGATTTGCAAATTGTCTTACATTGAGTGAGAGAAATTTTAAAAGGATATGAGATTTGGTTATCGCACCTACACTTGTACGGACAAGTGGGAGTTTGTTGGAGACTTGTGTCCTCCACATGTAGTGTGATAACGTCATTGCACATACCCTTGTACGGACAAGTGGGAGATTGTTGGGGCTGGTGTCCTTGACAGTTAGTACAATGACTTACGAAATCTCTTAAAGGATCACAAGGGCATACTTTTGTATTATTATCAGTTGATCCACGTTTATCAATAACGGTTGGCTTGCTAGATAAGTTTGACGTTATTGTCATACGGATGGCGGTGATCAACTGGTCCCTATACGTCACACCTATAGGACACGTTTGAGTGATGTGAAGATATGAAAATACAGTCACATTTATGCCGGATATGACTAAACAGTTAGTCAGAGGTATTGACTATTAAATTAGTCAATGAGATGTTGAGATTATTATTTAATACGGATTAAATAATTTTAGCTAATGCGGATTACATGATTAATTCGTAAAATTAAATACAAGCAGTTATATTTAATTAAATATTGAATTTGCGTATTAATATAAACAGTTATATTAATTTGGCCAATTATACAATATCGTATTTTATCAGACCATTATTATTATATCGACTGTATTAATATCTGATAACATGTGTGCGATTTATAATAAATACCCGCAAATTATATTTTAGCAAAATGGGTCGAATCATGCATTGGAATAAGGTAAGAGTGGAAAGCCCACTCCTACCCAAGACCAATCTCGGCCGGCCAAGTATTACAAAAGGAGAGAACTTCTCCTTTTGTGAGACTACTGATTGTTTTACTGATTAAAACAGATCTCAAGAATAATTAGGGTTTTGAGAACATCTTTTTCCCAAAACTCAGATCTCACATCTAAAACCTCAAAGGGCTCTCCCCATATTGCAAGGCAATTGGAGAGTATTTTCTAGCACACGCGGCATCATCTCAATCAAGTCTTGGGTGCAAGTTATAGGAGGGAATTTACTTTAATTCCTGTTCTTAGGCCATAAGCACAAAGGACCAAAGGTTGATTTCTTTTTCATGCTTTTAATTAACTTATGACTATAATCACAATTGTATGTTTCATTATAATCCTGCAAGTTTGGGGCGAATACATGCTTTATTCCCCACAGTCCCCCGACGCAGAAGAAGACCCAGACGAGCCAGCAGCAGGAGTAGCCGAAGGGGTAGCAGCAGAAGAGCTGGGAGCAGACATGGTAAAATTTTGGAGATTACGGTAAAGAAATTTTTATCGTGAAAGAAAAGGCAAGAAAAGGCAAGAAGATGGTGAAAGAGTAAAGAAAGTTAGAAAGAAGGGAAGGTAAAAGAGAAGCAACGGTTAAAAAGGGGGTATTTATAGAAGAAACAAGTGGTTGAAATTTGAAAAGTAAATTCAAAATTGAAAGATGAAAGGTTAAAGTAAAATAGTGGTAAATGCTGAGGGGACAGGCAGTTAATGAGAAAGTGGGACAAGTGGGACAACCATGAACAGTTGCAGGAATCCCCAACTACCCACGTAAATTCCAGAAGCACGCCTGGAAGCAGAAGGAAATTCCAGCCCAATTGAAGCCAAGTCAGGCTGAAATTTGGGGGAAATTGTTTAGCCCAAAAATCCGTCATCATGTTATTGGGCCCAAAGGCAAGCTAAGATGCAAGCAGCCCATCTATGGAGCATATTACACATAAGAAAAGAGACGTTGGGGAGTAGGAAAGGGTCAAAACCCTAAGAGAATATTCCCCTAGACCCCCTCCTATATTCCTGGAGCTGACCAGGACCAGAGCCAGGACCAGCTGACCAGGAGTCCAAAGCTATATAAAAAGAAGTTAGGGCATCCGTTATGTATTCATTCCGACGTTGTAATTTTCTACTCACGCACGCATACATTTGTACTCATTCAAAGCAGAGATTATCCTCGATAGTAGTGAAAACTTGGTGGGATTCCGTTCCCCCCGCGGTTGTTTCCCTCATTGGGTTTTTCCGCGTCACCAAAAACCTTACGTGTTATTCTTTGTCCATTTTTGTCTTTGCATTTATCTTTTACGTAAATCCTCATATTGGTTGGTACTTTGACCCACATCACAAAAGACTTGACCCGGTAGAAATTTTACCAAAACATTAACGATTAGCGACTTTCTTGAATTGAATGTGAACCAAAACAGGTCAGAAAGAAGCAGTTAATTAGAAGGGTTATAACTTATAATTGGATTTTTGAAACCGAAATTGTTTGTAACGGCGATATTACGGGTAGTTTTTTGCGCAAACCATGGACGAAATAACTCAAACAACAATCCGAATACGATAAGAAAAGTGCGAAGATTAGAAGGGTGATCGTATTTCATTATTTGGTGGTCGAAGTAAGAGCATGATTAGCGATGAATGTGTTTTTCTCCATCTTTTCTTTCCATCTCTTTATCTGTATCTATTTTTTTCACCCAATTATTTTCAATTACAATACATATTTTTTTTCCATCAATTTCTTCATTATGGAACCCAATTTTTTTTTCCCTACACATTATTTATCTATCTACCCACTCATAGTCCATTTTTTAATCTATCTACCCCACTTTTTTCTCCAGAAAATTCTCCACAAACATGAAGCTCCATGAGGATGGAGAAACTCCATCGTAATTCAAGCCATGGAGAATTTTTTGTGGAGATTCATCCAGGGAGAGCAAGTTCTCTATGGTTAATGATGCTATAAGGAGAACGGACATCACGAAGGTAGCATGTCAAATCACGCAATATGTCGTTGTCCCGAACAGCGACAAGTCCTAAATTTCAAAAAAAAAAAAATTAGAAAATCGAAAGTGGTGACGTAGACCCATTTCTGATAAATAGTTTGAAACCCGACCTATTTTGATAAATAGTTTGGTTTTCGACCCCAATTTAACAAAAACTTCCTACAATCACATATTTGTACTACTAGTCTACTACCATACAATGTCATGAAGGTTGGTTACTGACAGTATTATTTGACAATAGCCACATAATTTCATACAATACATTGTTTCTCTCAATAAACACATTGTTTGTTGCAGTTAAATACTCACAATGGTTAATATATACTTTGAATCATTTATTCAATCAACATTAACATGATCAATAATGCTGAAACTATGTTACATAGTAAAACAAAACTATGGCTGACAACTGCCTTGTTTAAACTTTTAAGTATGCTTCATGCGGATATCTGATTATTTTTTCCTAGAAGGATGGTGTTATTGGTGCACAGTACTAGGCCTTACGCAGTTACGCTTGGTTGCTATTGCTTTTAGCGGCACTAGTTTCTTTGCTGTCAAGCCGATCCTATCCGCCCAATCAATAGTATCCGGAGTCAAGTCACTTTCCAACTCCCACTCAAAACTATGGAGCAGTGCACCCAATGTAAGATGTAGCATTTGATGAGCTAGTGGAATCCCTGCACACATTCTTCTTCCGGCCCCAAATGGTAAAAACTCATAATCATGGCCTCTGTAATCTGTTCTTGATCCTATAAACCTCTCTGGCTTAAATACTAGCGGATCATCCCAGCTTTGTGGATCTCGTCCAATTGACCATGTATTTACGAAAACTTGGGTTCCACGACAAACGTTGTATCCCATGAAACTTGTATCTTCTACCGCTTTTCGTGGTACAAGGAACGGGACAGGAGGATGTAAGCGAAATGTTTCCTTTACCACTGCCTGTAAACATGGCAGTTCATCTATGTTTGCCTCTTTGACCTTGCTATGTGGACCAACCACTTGATCTAGTTCAGATTTTACTTTAGACATCCAATCAGGGTTTGCTAGAAGTTCCGTCATTGCCCACTCTACTGTGCTTGCTGTTGACTCGGTACCAGCCATGAGAAATTCCTGTACCCACCAGCGAGAAGTGTTAGAGTAATACTCAAAACCCGAGAATATGATACAGTTGTGAGTTGTTTATGGATTTATGGTAGCCTTGATAGCCTTAAAAATACATTATTAAAAATGCCATTAGCTTATTAATAGTGATGTAACTCGTGCAAGCGCCCCGATCAAAGCTATACCTTGGATGGGCTTGGAAACTTAAGCTAGAATCAATTCCCTACTTACCGATAAAAATATGTTGATATGATGATCAGAGATCTTCTGGGGCTCATCATTTGGATCGCCTTCAAATTCCAATAACAAATCCAAAATGTCTTTCCTAGGCTTCTTTCTCCCCATTGCTATCTCCTCCCTTCGTTCCTTTACAAACGACGAAGTTATCTCAAACACCTTCTTCATATCTTGTTCTGTCTTCTTCTTTAATCCCTGAAGATCCATCCATCTCACCCATGGAAAAAAGTCGGAAATATTTGGAAGGCCAGTCCATTGAGTTAACCCATTCATAGCTGTGAAAAACTCAGACCCATTTCTTAAACTTGGATCCACTATATCTTTGGAGAGCATAAGGTTTCCAAGCAAGTTAAACTCGGCCACGAAAACAATACGCCCAACCTCAATACCCTGTGTTCCTGCAGCTGATATCCACTCAATCAGATCGTCCACACACTTCTCTCGAATGGACTCGGTTTCACTGATCCGCTTGCTCACCAGCATTTCAGTGGCCAGTAATTTCTTCATTAAGCGCAAGTGAGAGCCGTAAGGAGCTAAGATTAACGACCCGTTATGATAATCATGGACACGCATAGTCTCGTTGATGTTGCGATCAGCAAAAGCGAGATCATAGTGCTTGAATAAATGACTTGCTGCTTTGGCTGTTTGAATTACAATGATTCTCTGACTGCCTAACCTTAACCATATAACAGGTCCGTGCTTTGTGCCTAATGCAGCTAAGGTCCGATGTGGCATGGTACCCAAATCGAGTATATTGCCAATTATAGGCCAGCCACGTGGACCGGGAGGAAGACGCCTGAAGCGGGCATTTCTGAGCCAGAAGAGAATTATAATGGGGATGAGAATAACGAGAATTGACGAGTATGGATGATCGTAAGGTATCTCCATAGCCTGATCTGGTGGAGTTGTTTAGTGAAGTTAATAATGGTTGACAAATGACAATTCCATATAATATACTCCCTCCTATTCCCAATAACTGTCACATTTCGGGTTTGGTACGGGAATTAAGGTATTCATTTGTTTAATGTAAAGTAATGTGTGGGGTGGGAAGATTGGAGAGAGGGAATGTATTATTGATTATTATTGTGAGTAGAGGTGATTAAAATAAGTAGTGTTGTGGGGTAAGGTGGGGTATTATTGTGGGTTAGAGTGAATAAAATAAGTATAAACAATGTCCCAAAATGAAATATGTGACAATTAGGTGAATAGACGAAAATGGCAAATGTGACATTTATTCGGAATAGGAGGGAGTATATGGTTATTAAAATAAGCCTGATGCATGTTGCTTACCCATTAATTTACATATCCCAAATTCTGATCAAGTTGCTAGATACATATATACATGTGCTCAGCTGTCAGCTCCTTCCTATTTGTGATACTACTCCGGTTTCCTGGATCGTTATCGGTGTCGCTACTGGATAATAAAAGTTAAATGGATTAAGGGATGGCCTGGGTTTTGTATAAGGAGCTCAGCAAATAGCCGTTGGCATTTGGTAAATGCATTTTTGGACAAGGTATTTATTACGACTCTTGGTCTCTTCGAGAATAATACTAATCATTCTCTTTGTTTTTAACACGAAGAAATGGCTGCGTATATCTGATTTTCCCGTATGACATTATTATCCGAAGTTTTGACCATTGGGGTGTGGTTGTGGCGGTATTGTTCTGAAAATCAACATCTGTGAAATGGGAATGTCATTTATTGAACTAAAGTACAGTAAGTGAATGAAGATTTGGAGCTTCGTTTGCAATTGGATCAACTTCAAATGGGTATGTATTGAGTTTTAGAGCTTCTATAGATGCTATGCCAAGTTGAGGTGAAGACTTATGTTCTTAACTTTCCAACGGTAGGTTACACGTCTCATTTAGCCAAGTAACGAGAGAGATATAGCCTTCGGAAAGTTATGTCAAACCCAAAGGCTCACTGTGCACCTCTATTGATGTGTTTTCGGTTTTTACATACTAAGTTACTAACTATCCATTTGAAGTCCATTAACCCCAAATCTCAATTAGGTTTAGCCTATAAATAGGCTATTACACCAGGTTTTCATATATCTTATGCTTTATTTCTAATTAATTTGTAATTTAGAGAATCATCTTATTTGAAAATATGAATCGAGCATGGAGAATTAATCCATCCATTTTCTTAATCCAATCCTAACGGTATATTCTTTTGATTATAAGACACTCTAATCTTTCTCTAATTATGTTAATATCTTGTATTAAATATTAATGTTGAATTTTGGAAATTTTATTTTATTGTTAATTAAGTGTGATTTCCTTATTTGCTTAATCTTGTTAAGTTCCTTAATTTATTGTTGTTAGAATTGTTAAGTGTAATTTCCTTGTAATTCTATCTATGCAACACCTTGTGTATAATCTAGTGAATGTTATTTCTTCCTACTTTATTTCACAAGAAAGAGATTAACTTATGATTAGGCATTAAAATTGTGCTTATCCCACTTATTAAATCTATCATGCTCTATCTTCTTGTTGGTTTAATCAATGTATGTGATTTATATTTGGTGATTAACAAGTTGGGTTAATAGTTAAGTATAATTTCCTTGTTATTGACTTTAATTTAAGGAGATAGCTATCTCCATCATAAGGCAATAATAGATAACTGGAAATTGATTGTGTCAAAGATCGATCATTAGAAGTTCACTGATTAGATTGGGCCAAGTTGTTTCTAAAATTGTTAAATTTCCATCTTACAAATTGATTGCTTGTTTCATACTCATGTTTAAATTTGTTACTTTGAATCAAACTAAAACCGCGAGTTTTACATAATTGTCTTTTTATTTAATTGTAACTATTTTAATTACACATTTGCTTTTCACTTTATAAATACTTAATTTGACGGTTTTAAATAAAAATGTTTTTAGCGAGTCACCTACGCTAATTATGCTAATTGTAAAACCGAAATGACATAATTTAGCCTTAGGCCTTGGCAACGCTTTACTTATGACCTATTTTCCACTTTGACCTCGTTACAATCTTGTGAACCCAACCAATCCTACATTCTTAGGCCTTTCTCCTATCGAATATCGATATATCTCCCATCTTTTACCTTTTACTTACTTGCTTTGCTTATTTGTCGTTTGCTTAATCTTCTTGTAATTTTTATTAGATTCGGTTGACTCAATTCAAACCCAAACATTTTTTACCTAACATAAACAATCATCGGCCTTGTACTCCTGTCTTCGTAGATGCGACCCGACTTACCATAGCTACTAGCCTTAGGTATTGTTGGTAACTTGTTTTATTAGGAAACTACCACAATTCCCGCATCACAGACAAAACAAATCATAAACTTTATATCCGAATGTACAACACTATTTTACATTGATAAAATGCTATTATACATCAATAAAACGATATTATATATCCAAGGTTATTGTATTTTGTTTGAAGTGTCACAACCAAATACCATAGTTCAAAATTTGAAAAAGGGGGCGTGAATGAAAAGTTCATCAATAAAATTAGAAATTGGCTTATATGGCGAAATTAGTAAATCTTTACGCGAATCTTCCACATGCTTGTTTCTCAAATCTTATCTTCATTCATTTGTCACACTTCTTTGCTTTTGATTAATCCTCCGTGTCGATTAATAGTTTACATTTAATTTATTTTCTCTCATAAAAAAGGTAAATGTAAATTATTCACGGTAATAGATGAGTAGTTGTTTTGGTTTTGATATAGTGCCATTTTGGACTCTAGATAGTCATCCTTGTTGAGTCTAGATACTGTGTACGCAGTAAATCCATCAGATTACATTTATTTCTTTGCTATTGTTAACATCTACTGAATACTTGTCCTAAATAAACCTTTATGCCTTCAACTCAAAACAAATACTATAAATATAGTGTCAATATGTTCATGAATCATGCATTACCAAAGCTACCAAAATTAAGCTACTCTCGACAATGTCCATGGCTAAATTCAACCCAATATTATCGCCTTCGTCGAAGCTTTTACCTTTACTAATTGTTATACTGTTATGCTGTTTTACTCAAACATCTTGCACACAACCAAACCCAAAGCCAAAAGGTCTACAGCTTAGAATGACCCATATAGATCATCCTGAATCGCCTATGTACCAACCCGAACTCACTGACAAGAGATTTATAGGCGTGTCTGAGTCCAGGACGAGTGAAGACCAAAGAAATATATCTCAGTACTATGAAGCTGACAATTGTCTCTGATAAAACTTGAGGGTAAATTGTACTACGTTGAAATTGGACTTGGACAGTTCAATGATCAGCCATTTCATACGAATTATCTTGCGTTGGACACTGGCAGCGATGTTGTATGGACACAATGTGAAGAATGTAGCCGTTGTTTTCAACAAAATACGCCTCTTTTCCCAAGGAGTACTTCTCAAACATATCTACCTTTTCCATGCGGCCAATGTCAAGGCCAATGCTACCAAGATCATTGCACAAAGGCAATAAGGTACGGTGATGGTGCGGCCATGAGTGGAATCTGGGCACGAGAAACTTTCACCTTTACATCACAGGAGACTGTTAATGGTCTAAGTTTTGCTTGCGCTATCGATATAACAGACTTCAAGCCAGCAAATTCTCGTAACAATATGGTGACGGGAATACTTGGAATGAGCAAAGGCAGAGACTCGTTAATTACGCAATTAGGAGACCGAGCTGGAAACAAATTCTCGTACTGCCTCCAGCAACGCAACACCCGAGTTCAAAGTTCCCCAATGTATCTAAGTTTCGGAGACTATATAACAAGTCCGGCCATCATGTCCAGCACTCCAATACTAGGTCGTAGAATTTTCTACTATGTCGGCCTGAAGGATGTTAGTATAAGTGGCATGAACCTCAACATACCAGCGCAGTTCCTGACATTACAGCGTGACTATACAGGGGGAACCATATTTGACACAGGGGCAACCACAAGCCGCTTTGTCTCGGGGGCTTTTGAAATGATAAAAGAAGCGATAGACAGATATGTTGAATACTATAATGGGAATACATTACGGAAGCGTACAACCCCAAATGAATACGGTCTAGAGCTTTGTTGGGAGCCACTGTACGATAACCCCCAAGTTAACTTTCCGACCATGTTCTTCCACTTTCGAGGCAATGCAGATATGTTGGTTCAGCCTACTGAAGTTATCACAAAATATGCATATCCAGGACTTCCTCGCCCCGGTTTGTATTGTATGACGATACAGCGAGCAAAGGCTGGTTTTAACTCCATTGGCTCTTTCCAAATGATTAATCAACGAGTCATAATCGACGTTCAGGCAGCACAAATCTCTTTTGCCCCAACTGATTGCTCCAACACCAACTTTTGATATTCAAGATCAATGACGTCTTAGACTAGTACACACTAAAAAAAATAAAAAAATAAAAAACTTTTGATAATCAAAGTTGATAGATCATACAAGTTTATTTTTTCCTATTCTCCATTTTTGTCAACAAGTAAGACCGTTTCATTAAAACAGATTGGAGTTATTAATTAATAAAACTTAGATTAAAAATTAGCCCTTATATAATTTTTTTCCTAAAATTATTTTCTTAAAATGCACTTTTATTAAAAATTATTTGAAAACTTTAAATTTATGAACGGATTTTACTCTTTCACGTACGTTTTTTACAACTTTGCCCTTGTCATTTTTCCCCTCCTCACTCCACTCACCACCAGCAACCCATACTCCGACCACCACCATCCCCTTCTTCGGCTACCCTAGTATAGTTTCCCTTTTCGCACCCCCCTCCCCGGACTGAACTTCCTCAGAATGTACAATTTGTCAGATGTACGAATGTATTACAATTTTGCAAAGTTAATTGAACATGTTAATATAAGTGCAATCCAGGAACTTCAAATAACAAAGCAAAGAAATCAATCGTTATATATTGAACATTGCATCTACGAGTAATAATTGATAAAAAAATGAAAATGTTAGTTCATTAATTAATAAATCTTAATAATTTCAATAAAATATATTAATAAATATAAAATAATTGAATTACTTCACTAAATGGAAAAGTATGGTCCATTGTCAAGTTTTCAGAGGAATTAGATTCGATTTTAGGCGATAAAATGCATATAAGAGTTAATTTTATTATGTTTAAGAAAAAAAGTATGCTATGAAAAAGTGTGTAAAAAATAAATCTCGTATATGAAAAAGTATTTTTAAATTTAGTCATCAGAAAACTAAGGATCATGTCATTACTCAAAACTCAACTTTAAATTTTTGTTGAAATTATATTAGTGTTGGGATTAAAAGTGAGTAGTGCTTTTTAATTTTTTATCACCGAGGTTTTACATCGGCGGAGTTATATCATAAATTTTCCAATTTTAACCATTCTTATATATATTTTTTCCTAAATCCCAAACATAATTAGATAACTTAACATTCCTTCAACAATACCAACAATGAATTACACGCGGGAAACACGGTAAGATACGATTCCCATTTTCTTAAATTGACCTAATTTGATTCATCTTTAATCAGTTGGAGTTTGTCTAAACACTCGTCAATCACCAGTCACCAGCACAAATGGAGCTGACTACCTAGAATCATAAACTGAAACAACGAAATTTACAATTCACGTAGTTGTTTTAATCTTAAGTTGTACGCATCATAAAATTTCTCTGTATTTGAAGAAAAAAACACGCATCATAAAATTTCTATGTATTTGAAAAAGAGACACCGTGATTCCACAAAACTCGAAAATTAGATGGAAAACATCATAGAAACAAAACAGCGTCATTTGTTTGGGGCTTTTGGATGGTACTTCTTATCAACGTGAGGAACCACGGCCCTTTGCAATTAAAGTAAAAAAAAGGCTATCCAACTCGAACATTTACCACAGATTTGTACTATTGGTGGCCATTCCAATTGAAGAAAATTATTATTTGCTATTGACAAACATCAAGAAATAAAAGAGAAATAATCACTCATTTGTTTTCGACTATAGAATAGTTGAAGAGTGAAGACTCGTAAGAAAGCCTAAACTATAAATATTCACTACAAATGCACAATATAATTACAACATCAAGAAGAGAAGGATGAAAACTGTTGAGCAATAAAGAAAAATTCTGCAGCACAGCCTGCTACTACTGGTTTCAACTATGTATGTTACCCCAGTAAGAAATAGAAGACGGCCGCCTTTCACAAATGAAAATAGAAAAATCAAAAGATATTCCTCCTGCATAACAGTCGACTGCATAATGCTTTGTACGACGGTCACCACAGCATAAATAGTGATTAGAGTCATCACTAGCTTGTGTCTTGGTTTCGAGCTATTTACACTCAAACAGGTGTTACACCATTCAGTAATGTTAAACTCGTGTCCTGTAAGCTAACTATTCCCGTCTGATCAATTAAAGTACCGATCTGCTCGCCACATAGTGCTCTTGATATGTTACCAGGCTCATGAAGGTTAAAAACCACCACTGCACACGAAAAGAACACTAAATACTTTGGTTATGAAATTTTGCCACATATTCTTTTTTCTCTTTAAGAGCATTAATACCAACTGTTCTCTTTACAATCCTCAATTTGTTTCTAATCACCCAAAATTTTCCCCACAAGAATCATCAATATAAATCCTCACTTCTTTTATTAAACTCTTCGACTCTTGTGAATGATTAATAGATGATCTTTCCCAGTTACCTTAACCACTTCATTTGACTATTCATCTGATAATCAAGAGTATAGAGGACCAAAAAATGTTCTCCGCCATACTAATCAATAAATTTGAAAATTTTAATTTACTCACGGAGGATAGTACATACTATATGATGAATGAGGTCAGTTGCCACCTATTAGATTTAAGTTTTTCTTCACATTACAGGTTTAAGGTGCCTAAGGTGCACCTGAGGCTCATAACGTGCAACCCCCAAGGTACACTCGAGGGAGATAATTGCAATTAACTGTTTTTGTCTTATTCTATCATTTCTTGGTCCCTCTCGATGACGAACTTTGGCCTCTTAAAATGTCCACCTCCTTCAAAGGAATGAAAAGGCTCTCTTAGGCGCAATTTTTGAAATTTTTTAGCTCCACATACAGAAAAAGGGCCTTTCACTTATGAGGCCTGCGCCTCATCGCTTTGGGTCCTCATTGCCTAACGCCTTTATGCAAGCAAACTCAGGAGCTTCAAGTTCTGCCTGAGACTTCAGTATTTCTATAAAATTTCCTAATAAGCCAGTTTTGTTCAATATGAGAAGCTGCTATAGATTGAGGCAGTCTACTCTGTACTTGTATGAGATATCTTACAGCTATTAGTGTTAATTGTAAGCCTACACGTGCTCAACCATACCTATACTTTTTCTGAATTTGTATAACCTCCTTTTCATCGTGTTCTTCCCACTTTTCAAACTATGTTCTACGGCAATTTGAAATATGGGAAGAACATTATGAAATGGAGGAAACCATAGTAGAAGAAAATATAGTCTGCTTCAGTAACACCAAGTCGGGTGAGTTGGTGTTCGATAAATTATAGAAGGGAGATGTTTCTCATAAAGTCGATATTATTGATGTGTGTTAATATGAATACATTATCTGGGTCCTTATTTATAGTGTAAGGTAACTCCTACATTCATCGCAATCAGGAAACTAAATCCTATCAAATACCTTATTTCTAATCCTAATAATATCACTTCCCTGATCTTATATTACTTTAATATATTATTCTAATCCTATATGGTATAATGTACCATATTCTCTCACTGTGGTGCCAAGCAATTAGAATTTACACCTCATATTGCAACCAAAAGAAGGAATCTGACAGCCATATTTCAGAACTGCATATTCCCATTCTTCATCTCATCCGGTAATACTTCATCAACCTAGTAAGACTCGTGCTCATGCACCAACATTCCTCTGGTGAATCCTGCTCCCCCAAGGCCCCAAGGTTCGTTATCCCTTAACAGGGTGTCAATTGATAATGGTAAGAGAAGAGGGTTGTTTAATGGCCATAACCTAAACCTCAAACCTATTCTGGGAACAAAATTGAAAAGAACACCATGAAGAAGGGTGAAGGGTTGGTGGGTGGCAAGTGCCGTTGGGTTCATGTTAGTGTTGGCGGTATTGGTAATGTTTGGATGGGTTGCCAGTATTGATAACAATGGATGGATGGTTGAAGTTTACGGGTGATGAGGTAAGTTCATAAGAACTTGTTTGGATGAAGGGTTTTGGAGGGAAGGAGAGGGGAGGGGAAGGTAGAGATACAAAGTCCCTTGCTAGGACAAATTGGGTATGACTGTATGAAACAAATGGAAGGGGTTCCCTCCAAGCCTAATCAAAATGACATCCATGGGAAAGATCTGGAGGGAAATATCTCCAAAGACTCCTGCTCCATTTCCCCTTCCCTTCCCTTTCCTCCCTTGCCCATTCAAAACAATATCACACTACACAATATCACAACGACGATACCTCCTATATATTTTAAAAATATTTATTTATTCACGATAACGGACAAGGTTCGCAATTTAACAACGAATTTAATGTGAATAAACATTATCGTAAAGTGTTTTTGAGACGATCTTTATAATAATTGTTTTATTTTTATTACCGTTTATATTATACGGTATATCGTTATTGATTTATTTGGCTCGGTGATTTGTATTATATGTAATTTACGGTTATTATTATTAAAATTTTAAGCAACATCAGAGCCTTAGTCCCAAAATGTTTTGGGGTCTGCTGACATGAATCATCCTTTGGAACCGTCATGAGTGAACTCTCATCTCAACAATTTATTAATTTTTTTTTTTTTTAAGACGGTCTAAAAATTAATTAATTTCCCGAACATTCACTCATATTTTGTTCTTATCTCACAAAAAAAAAAATAACAAAATAAAGGATATTCTATGGTGTACCCTCGAGTTTTTCAATTTTAGAAAACCGAAAAACACGGGGTAAACAATAGAATATCCTAAAAATTTACAACAGAAAAAAGAAAAACACACCAAATATTGGTGTCGTGTAAGTTATTATAAATATTGTTATTGTTATGTTTAGTCATTTTAAATGACAATCAGTCTACTCCGTCAACTTTAAACTATTATTATTTATTCGTTTATCTTCAAAAAAGTGTAAAATATCAGTCATTTCAAATCACAATCAGTCTATGAAGTTGATAGAGTTGAGGTATATATGGAGTTGAGGGTACACAGGGCATGTGGTAAGTGGATACCATATATACACCTCAATTCCATAGACTGATTATCATTTGAAATGACTGATACTTTACACTTTTTTGAAGACACATAGAGCATGTGATAAGTGAACATAGCCTATGGAGTTACTACTTGGCTATAGAGTTGGGCTACATACGTCATGTAGTAGGAATTCTACGTTATGGGAGATGTGTTGGATTATGTATTTTTTTACTTTTATGATGTTCATCATGTTTTTGTGCTGTTAATTTCGTAGGGCTCCGTTTGGCAAAATATTTCAGATACCTAATTTAATCAAAGTAGCTTAATTGACCAAAAATTTCAGGTATCTTATTTTTTCGTAAGCGTTTGGCAAATAGATTATTTAACCAAATAAGTTAACTGAAATGAAATGCTACCTAGAGTAGCATTTGAGATTTTACGTACTCATTTGCATTTATTTTACTTTTTTGTCAAAATGAGTTATCTTTACAGTTAGTTTGTCCAACATTTATTAGTTCTTAATTTCCAGCTACCTTTTGAGATTTCACTTAGTTTTTCGGTTTGCAGCTACCTTCAGCTAACGTTTTAGTTAGTTTTACCAAACAGAGCTTAATAATTGTTTATTTTAGGGCTCGAAACTTTGATTTGGAGCAAACTGTTAAAAATTGAAATTAGTTTGATTTTGAAGCAATCCTCTAATTTTTGTTTGGTTTAGATGGGCTAGACTGATTGTCATTTGAAATGACTAAACATAACGGTAACAATATTTATAATAATTTACCCGGCACCAATATTTGGTGTGTTTTTTCTTTTTTCCTTTTATTTTGTTTTAAATTTTTAAGATATTCTACGGTTTACCCCGTGTTTTTCGGTTTTCTAAAATTGAAAAACTCGAGGGTACACCGTAGAATATCCCTTCTATTTTTTTTGTTTTTTATTTGTGAGATAAGAGCAAAATATGAGTAAATGGAACATTAAATTAACTTTTAGACCGTCTTAAAATTTAATAACAATAAACCGTAAATTACATATAAGAAAAATCACCGAACCAAATAAATCAATAACAATAAAACACTTATTATAGAGATCGTCTCAAAAACACTTTACGATAATGTTTATTCACATTAAATTCGTTGTTAAATTGCGAACCTTGTCCTTTATCGTGAGTAAATAAATATTTATAAAATATATCGGCAAGATCGTCATCGTGTTATAAAATTAACTTTTAGAGGTTCAAGGGCAGATTTGAAATAAATTGAAAAATTGGGGCGTAACAAGTAAAATAGGGGGCGTGATAATGAATTGTCTCAGATGTAAAACCGTTTTATTCTAGAATTTATGTAGTGGAAAAACTGACTCACCCTCCCGCTGACAGATCACGCGCCTATAAGCTATAAAGATACTGTGATTCTCTGATTTCTTTCTTTCTAATATTTATAAGGCAGTAAAAACAAAAACAATTAAAATTACGCAATTCCCACCTACCCCTAATTGGCTTATCCTACCCATTTAATCACACATATTTACACGCCTTCTGAGTTCCGTCTGTCTTCTACTCTTCTACTCTTCTACTCTTCTGAGTTTCTATTCCTCACTTCTTCCTTCATTTAATATCTGCTTCCCAATGCCCCAACTCCATAGACCATGTCCACATAGGCACATACCACATGCCCTATGAAGTATGAACCCCATCTCCATAGACTATATCCACCTAGGCACATACCATATGCCCTATGAAGTATGAACCCCAGCTCCATAGATTATATCCACATAGGCTTAGGATACCTAAGGGAAAAGTAGCCTCATTTTTACTAGCACAGTAGAGATACAAAATCCCTTGCTAGGATAACAAATTGGGTATGACTGTATGAAAGAAATGGAAGGGGTTCCCTCCAAGCCTAATCAAAATGACATCCATGGGAAAGATCTGGAGGGAAATATCTCCAAAGACTCCTGCCCCATTTCCCCTTCCCTTCCCTTTCCTCCCTTACCCTCCCCACCACCTCCACCCCTCCACCTCCTCCCCTCCCTTTCCCTCCTCTTTTGTTGTCCAAACATAGGCAAAGAAAAAATGTGGTTATTCAATTTTTGGTTTATTTTCTTTTCCTATTTATTAGCACACGTGAAAATTTTAGTGGTTTGCAGGGGGGGCAGACATAATATGGATAACAAAAGACCTCAAAAACCTTTATTATGTTGCTTTAGGGTGTGTTTGGATTAGGTGGGAAAACAAAAGGAGGGGGGAGTAGGGGATTCAAAATCCCTTGTTTAGATAGCAAATGAGGATGGAGGGAAATGGAGGGGGAGAGATTTAGAGGGATCCAAATTTCTGTCCTCCAAGCCTAATCAAAATCTCTTCACAATATAGCCAAGATTTGGAGGAAAATTCTATTTAAACAACCACACTCCATTCCCCCTCCCCTTCCCTTCTTTCCCTTTCCCTTCCCTCCTCCTCCTCCCCTCCCATCCCCTCCCTTTCCCTTTCCCTCCACTTTTATATCCAAACACACCCTTAGTGACAAACGAATACTCCCATACAATGAATAGCTTCCCCGTGACGGTAATTTACAAATGACCCAAACCAGGAAGTGTTTGGATGGAGGGATTGGAAAGGAAAGGAACGAAACGGGGAGAGCATAGCGGATTTAAAATTCCTTGTTTTTGAATAACAAATAAGGGTGGAGGGAATAAGGGGGATTTTAGAGGGATCCATTTTCTCTCCTCCAAGGCAAATCAAAATCCCTCCATTCTAGGAAAGTTTTGGAGAGAAACTGTATCCAAACATCCACTCCCCATCCCCATCCCCTTCCCTTCCTTCCCTTTCCCTTCCCTCCTTCCGCCTTTTTGGTACCCAAACAAGTCCTAAAGTACAAAAGTGAAAACCCATGTCTGGTGTCTGGTCATCCGAGAGACAACCTACAGAACTATTGCACCATTTATGTTTTAGAAAATGAAATGGGGGAACTAAGTATACTAACCAGGAATACCATTCTCTTCGCATAGTGTCAACAACATCACGTCCAAAGACGTCGAGGCTCTGGACCCTGCCTCTCTAAATGAAATATGCTCAAATGTAACGTCATTGCTTTGGGAGGTACAATCATAGAAACCATCAACATTGCCACCTTTGATAACTGCCTGGGCCTGAACTGAAATAAAGAAGCGAACGACATAATCAGGAAACTGAGTGGAAAAATTGAATAAAGTGGATCAAACAACGCATACAGAATCCAATGATTCAGGGGTATAGTATCCATTTAGCAAATAAACTGAAGATAGATGAGCCAGTACTCTCGGATGCGCGAAGAGCTGCTGTTGTATCAGTGGAAAACAAGGGATTTCCCGAACCACCCCCTATTCCTCCAAATATTACAACTCTTCCCTTCTCTAAGTGACGTATAGCTCGTTGCCTATTGTATGGCTCACCAAACTCGGGCAATGAAACCGCAGTTTGCACACGTGTCTGGACACCAAACTTTTCCAACGCTGACTGGACTAACACTGAATTCATCACCGTTGCCATCATGCTGACATGTAATATAAAGTCATCATTGAGTGTGTAAAGAATCATAACAGGCTGTAAAAACCAGGGAAGTAGCAAATAATCCCCATACTTTTGGCATTATGTGCAATTCAGCCCCATCTGTTTCATTTAATGCAGATCCACCCCATTAGTTATAATTTATGTGCAATTAAGTCTAACATAAAATATTCAGGTCAATTTCCCACCGGAGGAAATGACATGGCGCCGGAAAAATGACTAGGACTACGTGACAAGGATTAAGTTAGAAAATTTTAAAATAAAACATACACAACTAATTACCACTTACCAGTTACAATGACCCTACATTTTCATTTTACATACCTGTGTCCCTCACTCACTCACTCACTCCCTTTCAATTCCCCATCTCACTCTTCTCTCCCATATTTTTTGGCTTTTTGCTCTATCCTGAAATTAATTCTATCTCTCCATTTTTCACCTCAATTTATTTCAGTCTAAAACCTCATTCCCATAAATCACTCCCTGTTTTGTAATTGAAAGTTTGCCCAAGTAACAAAAGTAACTACAAAACAAAACTTGTGGTAAATTTCAGGTTTTTTTAATACTCCATCCATTTATATTTGAGGACTGGGGAAAATTTGGGGAGTATATATTACGAAAATAATTCAATTTATTATATTAAAGAATTGAAATTAAATACTTCGTTCGTTTCAATCATTTGTTTACCTTTCATCAAAATATCCCCTTATGCAATTAATATAAAAAGTAAACAAATGAGTGAAATGGACAGAGCAACGATTACAGAAGTTGATTTATTGTTTTTACTTATTGCTCATAGATACATGAGTGTGATGGAGGAGTTAAACCGTCGTAAGAATGGATTAAAATACCTATAGAAGAATAAACTACTTTCCCCTTGCAATTTTAGACGTTTTTTTTCATTTTAATTATTTAGTCTAATCCAAGTCATTTTTCCGGTGCCATGTCACTTTTCTCCGGCGAGAAATTAACCTAAATATCTTGTGTTGGGCTTAATTGCACATAAATTATAAATAATGGGGTGAATTTGCACTAAATGAAACACATGGGGCTAACTTGCACATAATGAAAAATGTTTGGGGCTTATTTGCTACTTTCCCGCGTAAAAACTAATTGTAAGATTAATATGAAAAAAGGATGGTCCAAATATCAACAGATTTGACACATTGGCTTGTATAACAAAAGCACATGAGTAAAAAAGGACCTAAACTCATATGATCGTTTCATAAAAACACATACATAGTAACCATTGCTGATTTAACAATAATTAGGATAATTTGTGAGAAACTACCTTACATTTATGTCCATTTGTGAACAACTACCTTACTTTTTTCTTTTTGTTAAAAACTACCTTTCATTTTAATTTTTTGTTAAAAACTACCTAAAAAAAGTTTTGAGGCCAATTTTTATTTATTATTGGTTTCACATGTGTTAGTTCTCAAAATTTTCATTCTTATTTTGTCGTTAAACTTGATATCCAAGCTTATTCTTCTTATCTAAAGTTCTAAACGAAAGGGAATTCTTGTCATTAACTTCAATTTCTTTCTTTAAGCATGTGAAATAATTGCTCCGGATGATGAACATGGGCTAAATCGTATGAACTCTATGCTATTCGTGAATAAGAATGAAAATTTAGAGAACTTACACGTGTAATATCCAACTCATAAATAGAAATTGGCCTCGGAATTTTTTTAGGTAGTTTTTAACAAAAAATTAAAATAAAAGGTAGTTTTTAACCAAAAAAAAAAAGTAAGGTAGTTGTTCACAAATTGACATAAATGTAAGGTAGTTTCTCACAAATTATCCTAAAAATAATGTAAACTATGCCAAGGTTAGACACCTACAGCTAGCAAGCACCAGAAGCATATTACACGGACAGACATATGACCTACAAAGTAACACAGCATACTCAACGAGATTACAAGACCTTGCACCAGAAGCATATTACATAGACAGACATATATGACCTACAAAGTAACACGAAATTACAAGACCTTATTTCCAGTACGGAAGTCCATATACATGCCGACAAAATTGTTGGAAATAGCATTTTACCAACAAAAATAGCTAAAAAATTGTGTTAATTTTTCCTGTTTTCTTTTTACAGACATGAGAGAGTACAATAAAATAAAATAGATAGAAACATTACCCCATATGCATCGAAGAAAAAGTAATTAAAAAGGCATGCCACTCAACAGTCAAGATACTCTAGAATCCCAATAACAACTACCAACATGGATAATGGATTAATCAACAAAAAGGTCACATACCCAATCTGGTATGTAACACATCTGTCAGCACCCGTTGCATTTCTCCATGTATCCCCACAAAAGAAGTTGCGTCCTCCAACAACAATTGCAACCTGAAATACAAAAGATGAAGTAACATATCCTACCCTCCAAAACTAATTTTAATTCACTTAAAAACCATGAGAATGAAAGATAGGTTACCTGCACCCCAAGGCGATAAGCTAAAGCAATCTCTCTAGCAATAAGCATAACCACCTAGATATTTAAGAAAACCACTTAGATGGTTTATAGAAATTATGCCAAAGCAGAAGAACAATTATTATCTTGTTGCAGAATTTTATTTCACTGAAAACTAAACACTTGTATAATTACCTCAGCTGCAGAGTGAAACATCTGATCTAATTTAATATAGTATGTATAGTATAATGTATCTAAATAGACCGAATGCAATCAATTACTTCCTTCATTGGATTTTGCCTATTTGACAAGGGTCATTTCTAGGAAATCAAATTGAAGCAAGATGCACCCTTTAACTTTCAAGTGTCGGACTTTGTTCAATCAAGTGAGTTTTAAAAAACTGTTTATTTTTTTAGGAGTTTTAATGAATAAATGATTAAACTTAGAAATGGCCAAATTCAATTGGAGCAACCATACATTGAAATGAGCAAATAAAACTAAAACGAAAGAGTGTGAAAGAACATGCATGAATCATGTCTCCACCAAATATTAGAAATAATCACAAAATAATAAGCCTATACCAACCGTTAATAAGATTGAAAAAACAAAATCGACAACAAACTCAAAGCAAATACTCGCTGAAATGTCTATCATAGAATTTAGATGTGCAAGACAAGGTGTTTATTCAAATCTGAAGTAAGCAATCTGTATGATTGGTAAGGAGAACATTGACCTAGGGACAAACCTTGGGGTCTACATTATGAGGACCATTGCCTGCCAAAGCAGCTCCACTGATCTTAAAAACAACCCTCTGCCATTTTGTATTTGGTACAGATTTAGACTTCACATTGTTGATCTGACCAAGAGGGCCAGGTGTTCCAGTTGGATATCTAACCAAATACATATATGCAATTAGAATCGTACACAATACCTATTACCTCGGGAAAAAAAAGATCACAACAGGGTCAACACACATAAACAAGAGACTGGCATTCCAGGGGCAACAAATCATATAAATGTGTCTATAGTTGGTAACATGAAATTCTAAACTGTAGATGATATAGTGCCATAGTGGATGCAAGACGCAAGTGCCTTTGCCCTATCTTGGGGGAAAAACGCAATTGTAAAATAGCTACCACTATACCAACTACCTAAAAACTGACCATCAACATATTGTTGCTACCAGTATACACATAAGTTTGCTGTTCTTAATAGCTCTGTGACAAAAAAAGGGTTTGCATCTGTTTGAAGATGCTAAAATTCCATCTTTCCAGATTCGGGATAGCTGCAGCTGTACGCAACTGACAAATTTCGCTTATCAAAGCATCATGGTTATCTTGGTCTTGGTTCTCACTTTCCAGATACCAAAGACAATCGAACGCCACAATTTACAAAACAAAGCATTCCTGGCTGAAGGATTATAAACAAGCCAAAACAAATTTCTGCCCTTTTATCTAGAAAGAGTCTTGCTTGTGACGAATAATATCCGTCACTAGCGGAAGACGATACACTCCTCTCATAATAAAGCAAGTGGAAAGGCAAGTGGGAAGAAATGGAGCATCTAATGGATACTGCCACTTGCAGATGTGAGAGGGGCACTATCTGTCTTCCGCCTCGCTTGTGACGGATAGTGTCTGTCTTCAATGAGAATTTGTTTTTATCTAACACCCAATGCTCCCTAATTCCCCAATTTACAATGAGATCATCTTTTTTTCCATTAGCAAAATATCTGAATCCTCGTAGAAGAGCCAAACAAACTGCCCCGATTGATCAAATTTTTGAAGGCCAGAGATACAGTTATCTGCTTGAAGTCCGAAGCCTGAAACCCAAATACTCCCATGGCTTCATATTAAGACATGTAAAAAGATAAATTTAAATTTCTGACGTTATACATAAGCCAGTAAAGATTATTTGAAGCGCGAATACTTATCAGATTGCGATAAAATTTCTTTTGAAACTCATGAGTAAATTCTACAAAGTAGACAAAATTCAAAAAAAAATACCATTTAAAAAATACAAGGCAATCCCCAAGTAAAAAAACCAAAAGTGACTTCTCCAAAAGACCAAAACAGCTCCAGTAATTTCAGACGCAGTGTCATAAAACTTGAGCAAGCACCCATCAAATAGTTCCAAAATCAAATCACCAATTGATATTGGCAGTAGCTAATAAACAGCAAATGTCAATGGGTGTAAGTCGTTCAAAATCAACCCCGTGAATATTAAAGCAATATCAAATAGTTGGACTGGATTAGTTGCACCATTCCCCGACATCCAAACACAAACATGGTAATAAAAATTAAAAAACAAATATAAGAAATAAATTACAGTTAAAAATAGTCTAAAAACGAAAGATCCACGACAATATGTACTTGAACCTATAACACAACAGAACTGTGCCAGTTTGTCAAGACGTTGAAATCAGCTTGGACAAAGTCACAAAAGCCGGGTAAAGCGGGGTCAAAACTGAGCTTCATTCAAGCTCAAGCTAGTTCAAGCGAACAAAATATACAAATGACGATAAACAATTAATCCTAAAATAATGAGCAAGAAAATGTACCTCTTCTGCGGCCTCCCACTACTGGCACCACCGACCTTATCCTCATCCGAGACCGCTTTAGAAGACGGTGAATTACCTACAATTGCCTCCATCTTCTTGAACCAAGGCCAATGGCTAACCACAAGTCCAGCACTAGTCATCCGATGCCTCTCCAACTTATACCTCTTCTTCAAATTATCAACCTTGTTCTTACACTGCTCAACACTCTTGCTCAGATTCTCACACCTCTCACTCACAATGGCCGCCACCTCCTCCCAATCTCTCCCTCTCAAATTCCCCCTGTTTAACTGTGTGTACTTGTCCGTGTACGCATCTAACAAACACTCTATCGCCGTGTCGCTCCACTCCTCCCTGTCATTTCACAATACAACACCGCTTTTACACACAAGTAGTTTCTTAAAACCGCTTTACTCAAGTATCTGTGATCGATATTCCGAAGAAATAATGCAAAAAGCAGCTTTTAAAAAGGTAATTGTGTCAATTGTAAAACCGCTTTACAAAAATAAAACTCCTGGCAAAGAATAAAAAGCTTAAATAAATGATGGAGACCGAAAGAGTCATAATATGGAATACCTATCTTTACGGAACTCGGCGGAGCTAGCAGACGCAGTTGCCGGAGACTTGATCTTCTTATAATAGGACCCCGCAGAAGTCCCAGCAGTCGGAGTTCCGCCGTCGCTGACATCATCGCGATCCTTACGTTTGTTGCCTGCAGTCGGATCCGGATTAGGATCAGGATCATGATCATGATCCGGATCGAAGTCAGCGGAGTCATAGGGATTGACGAAAACGGCGTCGTTAGGGGGATCGGATCGAGGTTGGTAGGAGTGGTGGGTGAAATGTTGGTGGTGGTGGTCGTCGGCTGCGGCGGTGGCGAGGAGAGAGAAATCATCGTCGCAAGATGTCATTTTTAAAATATTTTAATATTATTATATTTAATTTGGGAGGAGTTGACGGAGTTAGGGGAAGGAGGAGAGGTCCGTTAGGAAGGGAAGTTAAATAAGACGGTAACGGTGGTGTAGGAATTGGGAAATGAGAAGGTGGAACCGTCACGGATTTGTTGAGTTGCCGTTAGGAATTAATGGTGGATAGATGGAGATGTGATGGACTGCCGTTTTTCGTGGGAGTGAGCTCACTGTAGGTCCCGCTCTCGTATAGTTGTACACTTGTACACTTGTACACTTGTAATTATTGGTATACAAAGTGGCTAAAATTATCCCATGCACGAGATCAAGTTAATTAGATCACTCTTGTACTTCTGATACGAATTCATTTTTTTTATATACTTTGTTATAACTATAGTCTTGTCATTTTTCTTATTCACTACTATAAAATCTTCTTACTGCCTCGGATTTTTTGGCTAATAGACGTGAAATGTTGCTCCGATGTAGAGTTCAGTCATGTCCATTAGTTTGTAATAGACTGCGGTTGTACAATCGATGTCTATTACTATAATGGACATCGGATTTTCAGAAATCCCATGTCTATAGCAACTAATAGACATCGGATTTTCAGGAAATCTCATGTCTATTATGCAGAAATCCCATGTACATGGTTGTTATTTACATCAGACTTTCTTAAAAAAAAAAATCACATGTCTATTGTTGTTTTTTACATCATACTTTCGTAAAAATCTTATGTCTATTGTTGTTATATACATCAGATTTTACAAAATCCCATGTCTATTAGTGGCTAGGTCACATCAGATTTATTACAACCGCTGTACTTTACTGTGGCTTTTTTTTTAAAAAAAATTTGGAATTGCGTGCTATTGCTAATGCTAATAATGCTCAAAAGTGGGATTGTACCAAAACGGAGGTCATTCATTACACATTACGACAACAAAGGCCGTTCATAATACATTGTTTCATCAATACAAGAACGAACCAAACAAAGGTCGTTCATCATACGTATGTACAATAATTCATACAACATACCGTTAAATTAAAGTTCACGAGACGCACAAAGTTTTCAATGTCAAACTATACATTACTATGACAACAAAGGTCATTCTTCATACAATGTTTGTTGCTAGTGTTGTTGGTTGATGCTGTTGGTTGCTGCTACTGGTTGCTACTACTGCTTGATGCTGATTGCTGCTACTACACTGGTTGTTACTGCTCTGTTGCTGCTTGTTGCTGCTATTGATGTTGTTTGTTGTTGCTGCTGTTGGTTGTTGTTGTTGTTGGTTGTTGTTACTGACTATTGTTGGCTGCTGTTGTTGTTGACTGTTGGTTGTTGATACTACTGCCATGCACGAGCATCATCGGCAGAAGTGTTGTTGTTGCTGTTGGTTGTTACCTACTACTTGTTGGGTGCTGCTGCTGCCTACTGCTGCTGTCGGCTGGGTACTGCTTTTGAAGGATCATACAACATAGCAATGTTATACTTGCACTTGTTCATACAACAATGACACAACAACAATGCACATCAGCAATAACAACACGCAATAATAACGAAAACACACAGTAGAGCCGGTTAGGGTTTAATGTGTGACTAGAGGGAGATGATAAAATGACAAACCTGAATGAATGAATGAATGAATTGAAAGCTTAAAGAGAGGGTTTAATTTATGATAATATAAAAATGACAAACTGTAATACCTCGGATTTTGAGTACGATTTCATCACCATTGTTTAATAACCAAACGGTTTTATGCTTAGTTCGTTTTAAGTCTATGGGTTCGTATCATGCTTGTTATGGGATTCGATTTGGGGATCACTTATTTATGTGACATGTTCTTGGTGGGGTTTGATCTAGGGGCTGTTGGGTGAGGGTCTTGGGCCTTGATTTCCGTGCCAAACCACACAGCCCAAGACTCGCCTATTATGAAATAATGAAACCCTCACACCATAATCTCTTCCAGCCGCCTTATAAGAACCCATCGACACATCTTCTGACCTACCTACACACACCACTCTTACCCTAATCTGTTCAGCCGCCACCACACCTCAGAAGGAGGAGTTTTGCACGGCTGTTGGATCACCCTAGTCCTTTCGAATTGAGTCAAGAAACAGGTAAGTCGCAACTTTATGGGTTCGTTTGTAATTCTGTTCTTATACTTAGGGTGTTTGTTGCTTATTCGAGGGGGAGTTTTGTGTCATGGTTGCCGTGGTTTTTGCATTCCTATGCTCCTGGTGGTTAAGGGGTTGTCGGGGGTTGGTCACGGTGGTTGTCGAGTGTCGTGGGTGGTGTAAAAAGGGGGGTTCGTGGAGTCTGATGGGTGGTCTGTTTTCACGGTCAGAGTTGCGTGTTCAGGGAAGGTGGTTTTGGGGTGGTGCTACTGAAGACTCGGGGGAGGTCTAAGCAGTGGCACCACCATGGTCCGAGAGGGGGTTATAGTAGGTTTAGAATGGTGGGTGTTGTGGGTGGTGCACGGGTTGTTTCAGGGGAACGATTGGGTCTGTTTTGGGCGGTGTGGAACTCAGGCGAGTGGTCAGAGCGAGTTTAGAGGCTCTGGTCAGAGTCGACAGGGGGTGTCGATTGGGGTGGTGATGTTGTGGCGACAGTGGGTGGTCGGTGGTGTTGGGAGCTGGTTCTGGTGGGTGGTCGAAGGGGTGGTAGGCAGCGGTGAAGGAGGTGTTTGTCGAGTGAGGCGGCTGTCGAGTGGTTAGGATGGTTGTCCTTCTTTCTCATCTTTTTTTTATTATTATTTTTATTATTATTAGTATTATTAATATTATTATGAGTATTATGATTATTATTTTGTTATTTATGAGTATATTGGTATTTATGGTAAAGATATTCTTTGATATGATTTTAATGAGTGTTCTATATAGTTTGAATTTCAAAATTGAAGTTACTATTTTTAGAAGTTGCTATATTTAGAAAGTTACTATTTTGGGTAACCCGGTGGTTAGGAGGCTTTCTAAATATAGGGGGTTTCTATAAATAGAATGTGCATACGTGTTTCAGGAATTAGGGTGTTTATTAATTAAATAATATTTGTTTAGGTAGCGGGTTTCGTGTGGAACATTTCTAGGCAAGCTTTGGTTTGATCTGCGTTTCCTGCTATTTCAGGTAGGGGAAAAACTGGTATCTGATATAGTGCAATCTGTTCTTATTTGGTTTTGAGCATGCTTATGACATATATCGTGTGATCATTATATGGTGTTATTTATATATTACTTTGTGTTATAATACATTGTGTTCATAATGGGCCTTGTGATATGGAGTTGGATCGGTGCGGAGTACTTGTGGTGTTGGATCGGTGCGGAGTATTTATGGTGTTGGATCGGTGCGGAGTATGTATGGCGTTGGATCGGTGCGGAGTATATATATGGAGTTGGATCGGCGCGGAGTTTATTATTATATTGTTATATTCATTCTTTTCCCTACTCAACCTCGTGGTTGACCCTGTGTGTTCGTGATCACCTGTGATGAACCATTTATTGGGGAGCAGATTGACAGGTGGCTGAGACTAAGGGGGAGCTATGGGAGGAAGAGCTTGGATCCGGACCAGAATAGATGTCTAGATCACCTTAGTCAGTTTTATACGAGTTGTACTTTATTGTTTTGTTAAGACCTTTTTGGACACGGATGTAAGAACATGTTTTGAGTTAAACTTTATTTAAAGTACTGTTTATCTTCCTTTGTATCTACTGCCTCGGGAAACCGAGATGGTAACACCTTTATTTACTTGAGGAGTCCTAGTTCAGGCCCTTAAATAAATGGGGGTGTTACACAAACCTGAATGAATGAATGAATGAATTGAAAGCTTAAAGAGAGGGTTTAATTTATGATAATATAAAAATGACAAACCTCAATGAATGAAAGAATGAATTGAAAGCTTAAAGAGAGGGTTTAATTTATGATAATATACTTTCCTGTTTTGCTTGTTCATTTTGTAATTAAGGTAAGAAATGAAAGTTGGGCTATAACTTTTGTATAAGTTGGATCAACACTCTTCTTAACAGTACGCCAGTACCTAGAAGAAAGATAATATTGACTTCAAATTAAATACAAAAAAGAAAGACAATTATTGATCTGAGCCAGGATTTTATTCTCAAGTATAGCTGCTGATCGATCATTACTAGCATTTATTTGCATAAATCACTTTAGACGAAATAAAAATTACCAACTTAAGAAAAATATTGACTCGAGAATACCGTGGCCGACCATGGTGGAGGAACTGGCAGCCGACAGTTGGCCACTAGCGGTGTTTAATATATGAGAACGAAAGTGACGATCCGAAGTTGTAAAGGAAGATAAACGAAGGTTGGTTAGCAGTGATATCAAAAATCTCAAAATTTAATTTACCTTATCCACTGAAACCGTAACAAGAAAACTAATGTTGAGAGAAGTATTGGATGATAAAAAGTGAAGAATGAACAAATGGAGCTGAATGACGATGGAGAATAACGATGCTAATTGAAACCTGGAAAATCTCAAATATTAAATCTCAAATCTCAAAAATGGGTAAACAGTAAAATAGTCAAATTAACCCTAAAATTAAAACATTAACAACAAAAATACCTAATAGAGAATTTACCAACCAAAAAAACCCTAGTGAGAGAGCAGAGTAAGGGCGCTTCAAGGGTGATTGACGGCACCATGGCCAAATCTTCCTCTTCGAGATCCCCGACTGATAGGCTAAGTCGCGCACCTAACAAAGATAAAGGTCCCTAGACTTGACTAACATACAA
Organism: Silene conica; assembly: GCA_029255685.2. Classification (NCBI taxonomy): domain Eukaryota; kingdom Viridiplantae; phylum Streptophyta; class Magnoliopsida; order Caryophyllales; family Caryophyllaceae; genus Silene; species Silene conica. The sequence continues at coordinate 61,920,379 of CM055311.2, read as the reverse complement.
ATTAATGTAGATAGGGAAGAAGGGGTCGATCACAGGGAGACGGAAATGCATTTGTGAAAAGTTATGAATAGAAAACTACCTAGGTCGGTCACGTGTTGTTTGTTGTTTTGATTAAAGATTGACTTAAAACAGAAATTATAAAAGAGAATTGTAAACAAGTATAAGAGGAAATCTAGGGGATTTGGGGTTGCACATGTAAGAGTGGTGATTAGCTATGTCGAATTACATAATTCATCATCAAAGTTGATTAGGTTCTAACAAATACTTTTCGGTCTATTGTTTAGCCATAGTTTAACTACCAAATGCTTTCACATAAAAAAGGGTCAAACTAGTATAGCATGCTTTGTCTAATTCCATCCCGACTTTCGATCTTAGGATAAAACTAACGGATTAATCATCAACTATGGCCAATAATTAAAGATTAACTGAAAAGAGCAAGCATGTATATAACTAACATGGTGATGATGAAAACATAGCAATTCAACATAACAAAACACCTATTCTATCATGGCTTCCCTACCCTAGATATGTAACTACTCACACATGGCTTTGGGAGCTAGACTATAAATTCTATTAACTAAGATAAACATGATGACGATAACGAAATAAAACTGTAAAGAAAAAGGAAAGATAATACAAGAAATTAAAGGGAAATGGAATAAGAACTTGGAAGATAAAATGCGAATAGCTTCGGGAAATGCTTGAGTAAACAAAGAACTATTTTTATAAAGAAAATAAACTAGAACTTAGAGTAATTTTTACAAGCTGAATGATCCATCCTTTGAATGAAAACAAGCTAGTATTTATAATGACGATGAGGGGAGCCAAGGGTCCGCAGATTACAGCCACCTCGGTGGTCAGGGGTAGCTCACCCCGACCGGGGCAAGAACAATTATACTCGCATTCCATGAACCTGGTCCAAATTCTGCATGACCAGAGCCACCCCGGTACACCGGGGCAGCCCACCCCGACCGGGTGAAAATAGGTGTCCTCGCTCTTTATACCTTTTCAATTGTTTACACTTGAGTTCTTTGATGACGCCATAGAATGACGTCATTATCGCTGTCATGCCTTACAATTGACCTTCAAGAGTTGACTTCCGTTGACTTCTTGACCTTCTTCCTTGTTCATCACTTCTAATACTCGGAAAATGCTTGTCTCGACTTTGTTTAGCTCCGTGATGCTTGGTGAATGTCAAAATGTAGGAAAAATACGAAATTCTTACAAAAACGCTAAACCACATATAAATCACCTAGAACACGGAATTAGCTCAATAAACACTATAAAATAGTGTAAATGATGATAGACCATGAGCTAAAATGGAGATGTAAAGTATATAAAAATATAGCATATCACCCACACTTAGCAATATCACTATGAGAAAGCATCAGCAATCCTTATCAGCAAAGGAGAATAGCAGTAAGGCAACAGCCAATAAACCAGACGTGGAGGCACCTTTAAGAGAGAAATCTATGCAAGATATTGTAGGTGTTGCAGCATATGATGTTGAAAGGGATGAGGAAAGTGATGGTATGGAGGAATCTGACGAGATTGAGAATTTACCAAATCAGGCACATGGCAAGGAGAATTCTGAGGGGACTGGTGAGAAGGGAGTATGATACCAAAAACAGGGGAGGAAGTCAGTTCCAATGGTGGAGGCAGAACCAGAGGAGTTGATGCAATTAATGGAAGAGGATGTCAATACCGAAATTGATTATTGGAAGAATGTTATTTATGGGTTTGTGGTGGGGGTTAATCCATCATGGCAAGCTTTGGAAGGGTATTTGCATAGAATCTGGAAAGAACATATCATTGATAAGGTATCATTCATGCCCAACGGTGTGTTTTTAGTCAGGTTCCAGACAGAGGAGATGAAAAATCAAGTGTTGCAGGTCGGGTACTTTTTGTTTGATGGAAAACCTTTGGTGTTGAAAGCATGGCAGCCCGATATTGATTTGGAGAAGGAGGATGTGAAGATTGTTCCCACTTGGGTCAGAATTCACAAACTACCATTGAAATTTTGGGGTCCAAGTCTAAAAAAGATAGCAGGCCTAGTATGACAGTTTGTCAAAACTAATGAGCCAACATAACAGAAAACTAGATTAGGCTTTGCCAGGGTTTTGGTGGAGGTTACTATAGGTAAAGAGCTACCAAATCAGGTAAAGTTCAAGGATGATAAGGGTATTGTTATGCAAATGAATGTCACATATGACTGGAAACCAGTCGTGTGTCAAAAGTGTACCAAATATAAACAACCAACAAACAAAAATAAACCTTACCTAGGTTCCCCCTAAACCGAGAATATGACTACTCACTATCTCCTCCCTTACTAAAATATGAATAACACATGCTACTATTCATAATGAATAGTAACCAAGCACATCACTTTAAACATTTTGCCATCAAAACTCGGCGTTTTATCCCTTAATTATTTGTGTTTACATCTGAAGTCTGACCTCAATTATTTTCCCTCTCAACACTCTCTTATCTCAACATCCTCCCCTAAAACCTTGCCCTCGCCTCTCGCCTCTCGCCTCTCACCTCTCAGATCACCTCTCATTCCTTCATTTTCCTTTCTATTTCCATATCTTTTCCTCCTAAACCATTCATCTGATCCTCTCCGATATCCATACCTTCCTTTTTTCTGTCTATTTCCATATTTTTTTTCTTTAAACCCTAATTTTGATGATGGGACAACTATGCCACCAAAAATACTGGGATCAGCGTCCGAGGGCAGTGCGGCGACGACGACTGTTTAGTTTGTCATCAGGTTGTTCCCATCTTCTTTACTAATATAATGTCATTAACAATGGATTGATTTTTGGAGTTTTGTTTAGAAATTAGGCTAATTAGTTCATGGTTATGTGTTCTCTGAATATAAAACATCGGCAGGGTAAGGTTACAATTAAACTCATTTATATATCGGCAAATATGTCACATCGTCATCAAATATCCCCTTGCAAAGTTTAAATTTTAAGTTCCTTGTGTAAATTGTTTGTGTAAAGCTTAGGATTTCGATTGGATTTTTATGGGTGTGTTTGATTTTGCTTTCCCAATTCTGTTAATTGTGATTTTTTATTTATCTTAAATGAACGTTTGTTACTGATTTAGAGAATGTTGATAATCTAAGGGATAAGTTGAATTGTGTGAAGATAATAAAATGAGCACCTATTAACATTTTGTTGATGTTTGAAAATTCATATCGACTTTCAAAATAGAAGTAGTCTAAGATGCTCTTATATAAACCGACAACAGCACATATGAGTATCCATATTGCTCAAATTTGATGTTTTAAAGCAATTGGAAGCTCAAAAACTTAAAAGAGTTGAAGACTCAACATTATAGATCAGTGATAACAATAATAAGTTATTAGTAGGTGGATACCCATCATGGTTTCAACCCGGGAACTAGAAGAAGACTAACGAAGTCCAAACTCTTACATTTTAAAAACTCAACAAGTAAGCTATCCAGGATAAATAATAGGTAGCAAGTTTGTCGGTGCCAACGATTGTTAATAACCTTGACTTAGGAAGTATTGCTATGTTTAATATTTCGACTTCTTACTGTAATAAAAGGACTATAAAATATGATGGTGTGGTGTCGTAGTTAACAATAGTTTTTTCTATTTTCAGCCTCCAATCTCAAACCACCTCATGGGCAATTAATGTCTTCTATTCCCATATTCTTTGTTCAAAATTGTTTAGACCTCATCATAATACCTATGTTATATTAGTTGCTTGGTCTTTCTACAATTTAAAGTTATGGCATTGAGCTCAATAATCTTGTCTCAGAACTTTTTAACATTTGTGTGCTACCCATTAACGTTCTAGGCATTGAGCTCAATAATTTTGTCTGATACTTTTGAGACCCTCTATAATATCTTTGCTTTCTTTTGTTATCCATGAACTTTTGGAGCATTGTGTAATTAGGCCTCTTTGTATTACATGACATAGTAGTATATGTCTACTCTCCTTTGCTCAGAGCATTTCAAATGCCAAATTGTGTAGATGTGTCTTGTTATTCAGTGAGAGCAACTGCTACTAGGCTATTGTGAGACTTGCTTGTTGTTATAAACTCTTTTTATAATGAATTAACTTTCTTGTCTAACTTCTTTCGAGCGAACCAATTCAAATTGTGTGCTTCTTATATACGAAGTAGTAAAGGGCTGATGGAATTTCCAACGGAATTGTTATTATGGGTGCTTTGAGAAATCTTCTCTTCATATCTCTCTGGTGAATTGGTAAGGCCACGTACACTTGAACCCCTTTACCTGCCACAGCGAGAGGTTTTGGGATATTGATATATAGATGGTGTTGTGCTGAAAAGTTTCTACATTATGGTTAAAGAGTGTTTTCAAGTTGTGTCATTCATTAAGAAAAAACATTTTTTCTAATAGTACTTGTTTTATTTTGCCAAATGCGAGAATCATATAGATGAGTTGACGGGTTTATAATGATCTTGGATTGTCATTTTGATACGACTCCAAATGTGGAAGCTCAAACTTGGGTAAAATGATGATGGCAATGTCGACTTGGCAAACATGTTATTGGGGTTTGGATCGGGATATTTCAATTACGTATAATTTTGGATACTGCATTTGAGGCATGTCGGATTGTTGGGTCTGTTTGGGTTATAGTGTATTATTATTAATCTATTATTAGGTCAATTGGGGTTAAGGCCTTGATCTGGTTAAAGTTGGTTTGGGTCTTCCTCGAGTCAGATCAAGTCAATTATTGCTTGTAGTTCAAGTTGTTTTTGTAGGCACGCATCCAATTTTTTGATTAGCCAGCTGATATTTTTTTGGGGGTAAAAACAGCTGACCATTTAATGATATTCTTATCATTCTCTATACGACAAAATGTTTTCAGGTATAGACTTATGACCTTTTTATGCTTTAAGGCGTACAAACATAGCCTTGATATGAAGCATGATGTTTCTATTCCTTGAAGAACTCTATTGTACAAATACGTCCTCATCACACACAAGACGTACGGTGTCCATATTTTTTTATATATTTTGCGAGATATTCCATATTGAAGAAGACGAGGTAGTTTCTGTAAATGTGAGAATGCCTATATTTTGAAGTTGAGATTGGAATAGGAAATATTTTTGTTTATCCTGGACATAAACTTGGCATCACTGCTCTCCACATCTTCGTGCTACTGGGCGAAACAAGACAAAGACTCTCGGTCCAGAATTTGTCCTTGGAGCTCTGACTCGTTCTGGAATGAGTTTGGGCGCTCCTGTAATTTTGTCATCCCTCTTTTGACTTTCTTGTTAGATTCATAGTTTGGATGAATAGTAATTTTTTATTTTATTTTATTTTAATGGTGAGGTTGTTCGAGTCTTAGTTTCTGGGTTTGCCTTTTGCAGAGAACCAAGAATCCACAACTTCAAGATTGCACCAATTAAGTTCGCAAGGTAATCTATTCTCGGTATTTTGTTCAAGTGTCTTTGGCACTGTGTTAATAATGTTGTGTGGGTTGTAGCATTGGTATGGCAGACAACTTTACTGCTACTATATTGGCTGAGAAAAAATCAAACTAAAACTTGTCATCTGTTAGAATAATTGTGTTAACAGAGAACAAGAGGAAAATAAAAGAGAGAGTGAAGAGAAGACTTATTGGGGAAAAAAGGAATGGAAACAAAATTAGAGAGGCAAGAGTATGGTTAATGAAGCATCAAACTACTATTGTCGTTATTTACTTACGTATATGGGGATGAATCAAAACCATTTGACTAAGGAGATGGTAATTTTATCCCGTTTATGAAGATGCTACAATTAAGGGTTACTATCAAAATTACATCAAGGTAAGTAGGTAACTGTTCGCTGTTAATTATGTATGGTTACGATTTCAGTTATTCTCGATTACTTGTGGGTTTAAGAATACTTCTGATTTACTGATTTTCAGCTGTTCTTCATTTCTGTATGGTTTAGGCTATCATCAATAGAAAGAACTCCATAAGCGGAGTTAGATATTCCGAGGAATTTGCAATTTTTGCATGGGAGCTTTTAAATGAATCGAGACGTCAATCTAATTCATCATCTTTTATTCTTCAGGTGAGTAATTGCTTTACTGATAGTGAAAGGCTTTTATGATTAGCCTTCTTCTAGCTTGCTCATACTGATTTCGTTTTTGTTTGCGCCTGATTGGATTGACGATAGGCTTGGATAACTGAAATGGTTGCATATATCAAGAGCCTGGACCAAAACCATATGGTGACAGTTGGGGGGCTCGAAGGCTTTTATGGCATGAAAGCTGTAGAAAAGTCGGAAGGAAATCTCGGAGAATGGGCTTCTGTAGTTGGAACAGACTTCATACACAACTCAGCTATTGATGACATTGACTTTGTTTCTGTTCATTTATACCCTGACAGCTGGTTAGTTTCTTCTCTTCGTCATTCGACATTCATTGGTGATCACTAGAGACTCGAACTTATGGCTCTGACTTACAAGTTCAAGTCCCACAAACCGGCACTTGTTAAGGGTTTCTATTTCCTGACCTCGTCTTCCAAATACTTGATTATGCGACTTAATTTTTATATATGAATTGGCAGGATGCCACATGCAAACGAGACTGAGAAGTTGAACTTTGTATCAAAATGGATGGATTCTCATATCAGTGATGCTGAAAATATACTAAAGAAACCAGTTGTATTTACTGAAGTAGGATGTCCATCGGATGCCAAAGGGGAAATCTATAATCGACACTCTTTGTTCAAAACTGTTTTTGACAAAATCTACGAGTCAGCCAAAGTGGGGAAAGCAGGAGCAGGAGCGGGGGCCGTGATATGGCAATTATTTGTCGAAGACATGGATGAATATGAAGACGGATTTTCTATGGTGGCATGGAACCAACCCGCTATTTACAGACTCGTTATAAAACAGTCTTGTAGACTTCGGAGTATCTTTTGGAAAAGTAAATCAATTCGAGAACTTGACTCAAATGATCCTTGTTACAGCCTTATATCCTAACTGACCCGTATCGTCTAAGACTACTAATTTTGTGGACTATTAACGCTTGAAGACAAGACAAGACAAGACGAAGAAGAAAGGTAACTTTGCCCGATCAATAGGATTCAGAGGCATGTACTTAGTTTATTCCTTCTCCCTTTAATTTTTTATTTATGTAAAGAGATCTGTAAATAAGACCAAAAGTAGACATTTCATAATGTTTGCAAGTTTATCTTCATAAGTTGTAATCTAGAAGTTGAAAAGCTTGAGTGATATGAAAGACTATAAGAAGTCACATACATGTACATTATTCCACACAAAAAGTAATCAAAATTGTCAATTGCTACCAAACTTCTAATCAATTTACTCTTTCTTCTGTATTCACTGTTTTGAGTTCTGTTTTCCAAACCGACTTAAGTTTTAACATTCAATATCAATACTCTTTGGTTAATTTCATACTTTTTCAACATTCTTACAAAATTTTAGCTATCAAACGTAATTTTTGATGTCGAACTACAATTAGGACAGGTGTGCACATTCACGAAAGAGTACTGATATTGAATGTTAAAACTTAAGTTTTGTCAAGTCATGATAAAAATTCTGGACTTTCTTTTTATTTTACTCCAATTATATTATACGAAAAAGAAACTTCGGTCCATATTGATACAACTTTGTTGAATTCGGATCCAATCATTCATATACAAAGTACCCCGAATGAAATTTTGGTAAAGATTCTGATCCAAGATTGCTGTTAGACCCTTTATAGAGACGATCACAAATTAATAAATGGTCTTAATTGCTCGTGTTTATTGGAGTGACTTTCATGAGCTCGCTACGCTAAGGAAATCAAAGTATGCCTAGTAAATGAAAACATGTAAACAAAAGCATAATAAGTGACAAACACGGTGAATAACTTGTGGAGAAAACAAAGAAAACAAAGAGAGATTATAGATGTAAACAAATGAACTAAAAACAAAGATTAAAGATGAGAATTATACCAACTTAAAGAAAAGATGGAAACTTGGATTGAGAAAAGAAAACGTACTCGGTGCTCTTATCAACACAAAGCATAATGATTACTTAAACATAATCAATGTATAGCCTTAGATGCGTAGTTTATGGATTAGACAAAATGGCATGCATTGGGCAAAATTTGAAGAGCATGCATAGACTCTTCTTCCCTTGTGTGGCCGACTTCTCCATTCCAAATAAGAGAAGATTTTCTGTTATTAATTCATTCATTCCCTTGTGTGTTTGATCATACTCTTCTCATCTCTCTAGAATAGTTCTAGAGAAACAAAAACATTTCTCATACTAATATACTCCAATATTACTAGTAGTGGTGATATTAATATTAATAATTATTTTAAGGTAAACTAATAATGGTTTTCTAGTAAAAAACATTATTAGCATTAAGGCCCTTCCTTGATACAAATCTTTTGGAACCGATCTTTTATTAGGTCGTTATTCTTGGGTAGCATCTCGGTTGTGTTTTTGGTGACGACTCACTTGGTAGGTGACCAAGTTAGTATAAACCTTCTAAAATCATTGTAATAATACGATTATTATCTTGTGTAATATTGCATGCATGATGACACCCGTCGTTGAGGGGTGCCAAAGATAAGATTTATAAAACCTCAGCTTAAACTCAGATAGGATAAGTCAAGGGTCGAACCACAGAGAGACAGGGTAAATTATGTTTGTAAATTTAAAGTCTATTGCAAGTAACCAAAAAAAGGGGGGTTTGAATTGGGATTTTAACTAATAACTAAAATAATGAACTAACAAGATAATTAAGATAAGATAAAAAGGAGATTAGGAACTTTGGTTCCCCATGGTCAAAACAAGTCAATGAAGGGTAAGAATAATCAAATAACACAATCCCAAGGAACAAAGAATAAACCTTTAGGTCAATATTCTACCCAATCCTTACGGTCTTAGGGTTCCTACAAAAGCACTAAACTTTCGTTCAAGGGCAATCCCAAAGTTGTTGTTAAACTAATCCTAATAATCTTTCAATCCCAAGGATTAGTTCACCAACAACAATGGGGGATTGGTAATTTAATCATCAAACTTATCAAAGTCAAGTCTTTACATGGTTCCCCTAATTCCTAATCACAAGAATTAGCTATGCATACTTTTAATTATGGAAATAACAATTATTAAGAATCTTAAAGAGATGAACATAATTAAAGAAGATAATAAAAGAGAAAACATAAAACAAGAAAGTAACAACAAGATGAACAACAAGATTGAATTAAAGGAAAGATTAATTAGAACAAACTTACAACTTGAAAGGAAATCTCAAGAACAAAGATGAAAGCTTTTCGATAATATTCTAACAATGGAATCTCCAAACATAAAGTACTTGAAAGAAAATTACTTAGATACAAACTTGTTGAAAAACTGCTTTTCTTTTAATAGAAGAGTTTTGGTCTCCTTAAATAAGAAATATTACAAGATTAGGAAATCAGAAAAGAAAACGGAAGTCTCGAAACAGCCAGTGGTCGGTCGACCTCTTTCTTCGGTCGGTCGACCGGTTCTGCTGAGACGGATTTATTTTCTTCGTAATTGGGCTTCCGTGGAGAGTTGGGCCTGATTACATATTCGACATCGGTCGGTCGACCTGATATCTCGGTCGGTCGACCGCTTCTCTTTTTTCTCAGCTTTTATCCGGCCCGATGATTGTATTTGAATGCTCCATCCGAATTTATTGTTCCAAAAACAGCCTCCTAAAGGCAAATAAAGCTTGGTTTTGCTTACTTCCGCGTATTCCTGCATACAAAACATAGAAACACCAAAGTAGACAATATGGGAGAAAAAGAAACTAAAAAGTCACGAAAGTGAATGAAAATACGTGCCAAAAGAGTAAATGAAATGCACAAAATAGGCACGTATCAAACTCCCCAAACCAAACCTTGCTTGTCCTCAAGCAAGCACTAAGACTCAAAAGAAAATAAAAACTCCTAATGGAACGGACTTCATACTCTTCATAACTAAACATAACACTATGCTTAACCAATTTAATGCATCCTTCAACTATAATCAAACATAATGTCAAGAGCAAAACGAGTTAAACATGTTGGAAAAGCATGCTAAAATTTCGACCTTGCAAGACTCATTCTAATTGGACTCTCGCGGTACGCTCGAGACACTCATGAAAGCAAAGGGTCAAATACATATGTGAAAGATAAGAAGATAAATAAAAGTAAGGACTCTCACCTATCTACGACCCGTAAGAACATGCCTGCAATCTAACATGAATAAAATCTCTACAACCGTACATATGCATTCCCACACTAAATAACCATGACACATGCCGAGGCAAATTTGGGATTGTGAGGCTAAAGGTAAGAAGGGGTTAAAATAAGTTATGGGAAGAGGGGTTAAGCCAAGCTATTATCCGTCTGTCCATACTATAAGATCACTTCTTATTGTTTTTTTTTTTCATACACGCCAATGCTCCACAATTCTTCCAACTTTTATTCCTTTCCCCTTTTTTTTTCTTTCTTTTCTTTTTCTGTTTCTTTTTTTTTTTTTTTTTTTTTTTTTTTTTTTTGAAAAACGAACCTACCCAATGGTCCTGGTCGACCGACCAGGGGAACTGGTCGACCGACCAGCCTTGAAGACAGGCTGTTCCGTTTTTTTTTTTTTTTTTTTTCATTTTTCCGTATCTTTTTTTTTTCATTTTTTTTTTCAATTTCCCAAAATCAAAATTCACCGATGAAACATAAACCAAAGGATAGCAAGAAAAACAGTCCCATTACTAAATTACTAGCTCGGCTAGGGTAAGCAATTTTTAGAATGTAGCTAATGGGTAGAAGGGTTCAATTTGGCTATGTGAGGATAATGGGAATAATGAGAAAGGGGAACCTCTACCACATGTGTCAACAAACCACAAAACCGAATGCATACAGGTATTAAGAAGACAAAATTCATGTTTATGCATATTGATGTAACATGCCTCAAGAGGAGAAACTACTCACAACCTATATGAAATCGGTCATGGATGTCACCGATTTATTAAGCTCTAATCCTTAGAATATGTAGTAGTTTGCCAAAAAGGGAGTCAAGTCTAATAATTTAGCATGAAATCAACAAAAACTTGTAGATAATGCAAAAGACTAGCTTGAAAATTTTTGAAAAAATGCAAGGCAAAGCAATAAATGTCATGTGAGGCATGAATTGTATTTATCCGTTCCGACTCGACCTAAAGACTTAAGACAGAGAAGAATGCCCGACAGGGAAGGACACGCGGCAAGAGGGGATGGAAACAAGGAAAACACCTAAAGGAATGAAAAACAAAAGACACAAAAACAATTGCATACTCACAAAGGAGTATGCAAACACCCTCCCCAAACCAAAACGCACAATGCCCTCATTGTGCTCATCAGCATACAACCACAGCAAAGGGATGGGGGTAGGCAGAAAAGAAGCAAACAAAGAAAAGAAAAGGAAAAAGACTAAAAACTACAAACAGAGTCTATGGAGGAAGGAGGGGAAAACTGGAAATCGAAAGAGGAAAATTGGAAATCTAAGGAAGGAAAACACTTACAAAGTAAATGTGGACCTCCCCAAACCGAACCAAGGAAGGGGGACCTCCCCAAACCGAACCCCAAAGAGGGTAAGGTTAAGCATGTCCCTATCCCGCTGAGTCGTAGAATGGCTCAGCGTTCTCCTCACCTTCTCCCTCATCGCCATCCTCCTCAGACCCTCCTCCTGCACCTGAGGCAGAGCCTGAAGCTTCACCATGGACATGACCGCCTGCGAGAGGTGTGTACCAGGAGGGGTGAGTCCACTGGCCGGTCGGGAGCCTACCTTGTGTGGCATACTCCTTGTAGACCGGGTACTGGTAGAGACTATCGTCCAACCGTTTTTGGCTGAACTGCGTGCAAAGACTCGCCAGCATTTGTGGCATAGATCTGTCATCAACAAAAGGAGGAACATAAACATTAGGAGGAACAGTAAAATCAGATGGGTATCCTGTCCCAGGTGTGGCATGGTGGCCATCGGGAGCAGGAGCCCTGGAACCTCTAGAAGCGCCTCCCCTAAGCGGGAGGCGGTAAGACGGGAGTAGTGGTCGGGGCTCCCCTATAACAATAGAAAGGGGGTACATAGGGGGAGCCGTGGTGATGGGGATGCGGTCACTAAGATAGGTGTCTATTTTCCAAACACCTCTACTGTTTACCCAACGCACAGACCTGACATAATCCATGTCCATGTATCGGGAGAGAGGGGTGACCGCATCCTCATAGCGAGGGAACTGGGGTACAAAATAGCGGGCTAATCGGGTGACTAGCCCACCACAGACAATAGTGGTCAAAGAAGTTCCCTCACCCACTGACACAAAATGAGTGGCGACCAAAAGAGCAGTGTTATAAGACTGCTGACCCGTACGTCCGATGTTAAGATAACCGGACATGATGGAGAGCTCAATGTTGTTAACATTCTGAGACTCTTTGCGGCCAAAAACAGTGTTGGCCAACAGACGCAAAAAATAACGGGGGGTAGGGAGGTGGATGGTACTGTTTTTCTTTTTCACATCGTTGGAATCAGAAATACAGGACCACATATCAGAATACGACCCCGTGAGGTCATCAGTAAGACCCTCAGAAGACAGACCCAAAATTTGAGCAAATTGGGTTAAAGTTAAAGCATAAGTTTCATTGAACATGCGAAAAGAGATACAAAAACTATCATAGCCGGGGTGAAGAGCCCCTAAATCAAAGGTAAAGGAGGAGAAAAACTCAAGAGTAAGAAGGCGGTAGGTGATCTCGTCCATAGAGACAAGGCCTGCAAACCCGGTCCCAATGAGCATAGCAACCACCTCATCATGGCATCCCAATGCGTGCAGAGCTGAAACACAAAGGAAACGGGTCGCCACTACCGCGCAATGGTCACTCAGATGGAGGAATCGGGCCTTCTGGGCCGGAGAGCTGAAGGTGATCTGCGGATAGTCTGGTAGACTATCCGTGTCCTGAACTGCTAGACCTCTCGACCTAGAGACACGTCCTCTAGACGTGCTAGCACCTGTAGTGCGTGTGCGCTTCCCACCTTGATCACGGCTAGACATCGTAAGGCTGTAAAGTTCAATGAAAAATATAAGTCTTATGAGCATAGAAAACAATGCTATAACTAAATTAGGCACGAAAATTTGCAAAAACAGAAGGTTTTTTTACGGATCTGGTCGGCCGACTACAGGAGTCAGTCGGTCGACCAGATTCTTAGACGGTCTGTATTTTTTTTTCTGCTGCAATGAGGAATCTGAAACTGAGAAAATCATGAACAATGCAGGTATGGTCGGTCGACCGTAACTACAGGTCGGTCGACCAGATTACGAGAAAGATCAGAAACTGTTAAACAATTAAACTCAGGAAAACGCGACTTTGGTCGGCCGACCTCATTTTCCGGTCGGTCGACCGACCTATGTCAGAAACGAAACCCAGATCTGCAAAATCTTAAAACCCAGAAATTCGAATTTTGGTCGGTCGACCTCCGTTTCCGGTCGACCGACCGCAACAGTGATGGCGCCGGGTTTGAATTTCGCGCGGAAAAAGGCATAAAAATTGTAAGGAAGAATTAAACTATCCTAATTAGCACAAAACTACCCAAAATTTTCAGATCTAAGCATAGAAACTCAAGAAGAAGGAGAGAACCAACATAAAAACACATAAACAAGCATGAAAACGGAATTAAGAGCAAAAATTGAACTTACAAAGATGAATTAAAACTACCTAAAACGAAAACAAGAAGGTAAAAACTAAAAAGAGAGAAAGAAAATGGAGGAAAAACTTACCTTGAGGATGGAAAAAGCAAGAGAGTAAGTAAAAAATGGAGAAGGTGGAAGATGAGTGAATAGTTATTTTTTTTTTTTTTAGGGTTTTATGAGAGAGAGGGGGTGCTGGTAAAAAGAATGGGTCAAAGCAATAATTTCATGTTCAAAAACACAACAACCCGTGACAGCTTTTTCTGCACAAATAAAACCGTAAAAAAAAAGTTGTGGTCGGTCGACCAGAAAAGCTGGTCGGTCGACCACTGTACTGTTACCTGTTCTGCAATTTTACTTACCCCGCCAGAAAAAGTGCAAAAAGTTGTCAGTCTGGTCGGTCGACCAGAGAAGCTGGTCGGTCGACCACGGTACTGACGAATACCTATCTTTTTTCTTTTTCTGCAGAGAATCCAATTTCCACCTGAGGATAAAACAAAAAAGTAAAAAGAAAACGTAAATCTAAGACTAAAGCGCGGGTTGCCTCCCGTTTAGCGCTGGTTTAAGAGGTCCCGCACGACCTTTTACCTTCTAAGGAGCATCTAAAAGGGGTCAAAGTAAGAAACTTCGACTTTTCCGACATATTCATTTTCTCCTCGGAAGTGCTTCACATATTGGCCATTGACTTTGAACCTCTCACCAGATGAGGTTTCTAATTCGATTGACCCGAATTTTGAGACAGCTGTGATGGTGTAGGGTCCGCTCCACCTGGATTTCAGCTTACCAGGAAAAAGACGAATACGAGCATTAAAAAGCAGTACCCTATCACCTACCTGAAAATCACGTCTAATGATTCTCTTGTCATGCCAGCGCTTTGTTTTCTCTTTGTAGATCCTGGCATTGTCATAGGATAACAACCTGAATTCTTCTAACTCATTTAGCTGCAATAAACGTTTCTCACGGGAAAGATTAGGGTCTAAATTAAGATCACATATAGCCCACCAAGACTTGCGTTCCAACTCAACTGGTAAATGACAAGTTTTACCATAAATTAATCTGAATGGTGACATTCCTATTGGAGTTTTGAACGCGGTTCTATAGGCCCATAAAACGTCATCAAGTTTTAGGCTCCAATCTTTCCTAGACTTAGAAACTACCTTGGCTAGGGTCTCCTTGAGTTCTCTATTAGAGATCTCAACTTGACCACTAGTCTGAGGGTGATAAGCTAAACCCCTACGATGTTGGACACCGAATTTATTTAACAAGTCACCTAAGCGTTTCTCCTTAAAATGCATACCTCCATCACTTATGACAACCCTAGGGACACCAAAACGAGGAAATATGATTTTTTTAAACATCTTAATAACAGCTTTTGCATCACAATGGGGAGTAGCTATAGCTTCTACCCACTTAGACACATAATCAACAGCTACAAGAATATACCTGTTACCTTGACTACTGGGAAAAGGTCCTTGATAATCAATGCCCCAAACATCAAAAATCTCTACCTCTAAAATACCTACTTGTGGCATCTCATGTCTTTTTGAGACATTCCCAGTCCTTTGACAGGCATCACAGTTACCTACAAAATTTCTACAGTCAGCATGTAAAGTAGGCCAATAAAAGCCAGACTGTAATACCTTGGCCACGGTCCTAGATGGACCGTGGTGACCACCATATGCAGAAGAGTGACATGCTTCCAAGATGTCCTTCACCTCCCATTGGGGGACGCATCTCCGGATAAGTCCATCTCCGCACTCTTTAAAAACGTAAGGGTCATCCCAAAAATACTGTCTTGCATCAAACATAAATCTCTTCTTTTGTTGCCAAGACAACTCAGGAGGGATTTTACCTGTAACAGCAAAATTAGCAAAATCAGCATACCAAGGAGGGGGATAAGAACCTGAGCTATTAATGATAAATAAACTTTCATCAGGAAATGAATCATCAATAGGTATAGAATCTTCCCCATCAGTCAACTGTAGGCGAGATAGGTGGTCAGCTACCACGTTTTCCGCGCCTTTCTTATCCCTGATCTCAATGTCAAACTCTTGGAGAAGGAGGATCCACCTTAAAAGTCTAGGCTTTGAATCTTTCTTTTGAAAAAGACCTTTTAAAGCTGCATGGTCAGTATAAACAATTACCTTATTAACTACTAAATAAGATCTAAATTTTTCTAAGGCAAAAATGACAGCTAGCATCTCCTTCTCTGTGGTAAAGTAGTTGACTTGAGTCTCATCCAGGGTGCGGCTCGCATAGTAGATAGCATTAAGAGCCTTATTCTTCCTTTGACCCAGCACAGCACCTAAAGCATAATCACTGGCATCGCACATGATCTCAAAAGGGAGATCCCAATCCGGTGGCTGGATAATTGGTGCTGAGATCAAAGCTTCCTTCAACCTGTTAAAAGCTAAAAGGCATTCATCAGAAAACTCAAAGATGGCATCCTTAAGAAGCAATTGTGTAAGTGGTTTAGCAATTTTAGAGAAGTCCTTAATAAAACGCCTGTAAAACCCTGCGTGTCCTAAGAAACTTCTCACCCCTTTGACATTAACAGGAGGGGGTAATTGCTCAATCACCTGCACCTTTGCTTTATCAACATGTATACCTTTATCTGAAATTAGATGCCCTAAAACTACCCCTTCAGTAACCATAAAATGACACTTTTCCCAGTTTAAGACAAGATTTACATCAATACATCGCTGCAAAACTTTATCAAGATTAGCTAAGCATTGATCAAAAGCATTACCGTAAACGGAGAAATCATCCATAAATACTTCCATAATGTTTTCTATAAAGTCGGAAAAAATACCCATCATACACCTTTGAAAAGTAGCAGGAGCATTGCATAACCCAAAAGGCATCCTGCGATAGGCAAAAACACCTTGTGGACATGTAAAAGTAGTCTTACTCTGATCATCAGGATGGATGGGAATCTGGAAGAAACCTGAATAACCGTCTAGAAAACAGAAGAATTTATTAGAAGCCAATCTTTCAGTCATCTGGTCAACAAAAGGAAGGGGAAAATGGTCTTTCTTGGTGGCGGCATTTAACTGTCTATAATCAATGCACATCCGCCACCCAGTCACAACTCTAGTTGGTATTAACTCATTTTTATCATTCTTAACCACTGTGGTCCCTCCTTTCTTAGGAACCACCTGAACTGGGCTAACCCACTTAGAGTTGCCAACTGGATAGATAATACCTGCATCAAGAAGCTTCATAACCTCAGCCATAACTACATCCTGCATCTTAGGGTTCAATTTACGCTGTCCCTGTCTATAGGGCTTATGCCCTTCCTCTAAATCTATTCTGTGCATACAAACATCAGGGCTTATGCCCTTAATATCATCCAAAGAATAACCTAGAGCTTTTCTATTCTTTTTAAGAACAGTCATTAAGGCAGAAAGTTGGTCAGGACTAAGTTTAGAGCTAACAATTGCAGGGTATTGCTCAGTATCATCTAGAAAAACATACTTAAGATTAGGAGGAAGTGGCTTACGCTCTGGTGCTTTTACCTCAACTGCCTGGACAGAATTAGCATCTATAGAATAGCATATGTTTACCAGACTTGTATTGGCTAGGCTTATGAGCTTCTCACCCTCTTCTTCAGTGAGCTCATATTCCTCTTCCTCTTCTTCTATCAAATCCAGCTCTTCAGCATCTTCAGCTGGATTACCTGCACACTTATCCAAAATTGTCAGATCATCTAAGGGATCCTTGGTCAAGGATTCCCTCCAATTAAGGATAACATTCCTGTCTACAATATCAATGGAACAACAAGTATCGTCAGTAGGAATAGTTGCCTTATGGGCAAGACTAAACTCGATAGTGTCATCCCCAATTTCTAAAGTAATGGTCCCGCGTTTGACATCTATCACAGCTCCAGCTGTGTGTAAAAAGGGTCTACCTAAAATAATAGGTATTCGACTATCTTCAGCAATGTCTAAAACAACGAAATCGACAGGAATAAAGAACTTTCCCACTTTTACTGGGACATCCTCCAAGACCCCTAATGGTCTTTGGGTTGATCTATCAGCCATCTGCACAGTAATATTGGTGACCTTAAGTCTACCTAAACCAAGTCTTTCACATACAGAATAAGGTATGACACTGACACTAGCCCCTAGATCACAAAGGGCTTTCCCTATTAAATGATTACCTATGGTACAAGGGATGGAAAAACTACTTGGGTCCTTTAACTTGGGTGCTATATTATCTTGTGAAAGAACATAACATTCTTCCACAAAAGCAACAGCACCGTCGTCCTGAAAATTCCTCTTACGACTTAAAATATCTTTCATGAATTTAGCATAAGAAGGTACCTGGGTAATTAGGTCAGTGAAAGGGATGGTTACCTCAAGATTCTTCACCATCTCCAAGAACTTACCAAACTTCTTATCCTCCTTTGAATTTTTTAGTCTTTCTGGATAAGGAATGGTGACTTTAGCCATAGGATCAGTAACCTTTGGCTCTTTCAGCTGTAAAATTTCAGTAAGGCCTTGAATAAAGGAAGGATCTAGCGATTCCGGAGTAAAAACGGCACTTTTTCCAGGAGCATTGGTCGGTCGACCAGTATCAGCGGTCGGTCGACCAGTATCAGCGGTCGGTCGACCAGTATCAGCGGTCGGTCGACCAGAGTCTGCAAAATCCGTCTTTTTCCTTTTTTCAGAATCTGATCTCGCGTCAGGAACAGTGGCCGATCGACTTACCGAAGCGGTCGGTCGACCTCCTGCTCCTTTGACGGGATCGGATTCCTTGGTTGGAACCTCGGCTGGATCATCCTCTTGAGTTGCTTCTTCACAAACACGGCCACTCCTTAGATTTATGACGTTCAGCGTCTCCATGGGTCCCTCAGAACTAGCTGGAGAGCTAGTTCTTTGGTTGGCTATGTTTATCAATTGTTCCTTAAAAATCTCCGTGGAAGTGCAGTGAGCCTCATGCATCTTAAAAACTGCCGTGGTTAAGGCATCAACAAGTGCTCTTAATCTCTCAATTTCTCCCGTGTTGTCGACCGTAGTAACAAGGTTCGCACTTTCAAGCTTTAGCTGGGTTGCCTCAAGCTTTTCAAAACGGGCTTCAACTGTTGTCTCAAGAGCCATCACTCTATTCATCTCTACATTCAGCCTTCTCGAATTCCCACGTGAACCCTTAAAAGTAGCCCTATGCACCGCCATGTCTTCAATGGTTTGCCAACCCTTCATATGATCGGTGTTGTTCTGGAATCTTCCATTGGCGGCCACATCAAGAATCATCTTATAGTCATCGTAAAGAGAGTTGTAAAAGCAGTTACACAGGTCCCATTCTGGAAGGTTATGGTGAGGGATAGAACGGACCAATTTCTTGAATCGATCCCATGCTTCACAAAATCCTTCATCAGGTCCCTGTAAAAAGTTACGGATTTGGTTTCTCAAGTCCTCAGCTTTTGCAAGAGGGAAGTATTTCTTGTAAAAGGCCAAGGCCAAGGTGGTCCAATCTTTAATCCCTTCACTTGTCATTTTAAGGTCCCGGTACCATTCTTGCGCGTCTCCCTTTAAAGAAAACAAGAACAGAGTTGCCAGCACCTCATCTCTAGACACCCCTTCAGGTAGGGGTATAAAACAGCAATAATCTGTGAAGGTTGTAACATGCTTTATTGGATCTTCATCAGGTAGACCAGAAAATTGACTCTGCTCCACCAAATTGATATGAGTCGAGCGGAGTTCAAAGGTGCCAGTGGTGGGTTTAGGCAAGGTGAATCCTTTCGGTAAATCTTTAGGCTTCGGCTGTAAGTAGCTATAAATAGAATCCATAAAGAGAGTACTCAAGCCTTCCTCTCAAAAACCTGTCTTCTAAACAGCACTAGAAGAAAAGGTAAGAACGGTCTTAAGGAACCTAAGTTCCTTAAGACAAGAAAAATAAACTAAAAATTAACAAACAAAATTGTACCGTCTCCCCGGCAACGGCGCCAAAATTTGACACCCGTCGTTGAGGGGTGCCAAAGATAAGATTTATAAAACCTCAGCTTAAACTCAGATAGGATAAGTCAAGGGTCGAACCACAGAGAGACAGGGTAAATTATGTTTGTAAATTTAAAGTCTATTGCAAGTAACCAAAAAAAGGGGGGTTTGAATTGGGATTTTAACTAATAACTAAAATAATGAACTAACAAGATAATTAAGATAAGATAAAAAGGAGATTAGGAACTTTGGTTCCCCATGGTCAAAACAAGTCAATGAAGGGTAAGAATAATCAAATAACACAATCCCAAGGAACAAAGAATAAACCTTTAGGTCAATATTCTACCCAATCCTTACGGTCTTAGGGTTCCTACAAAAGCACTAAACTTTCGTTCAAGGGCAATCCCAAAGTTGTTGTTAAACTAATCCTAATAATCTTTCAATCCCAAGGATTAGTTCACCAACAACAATGGGGGATTGGTAATTTAATCATCAAACTTATCAAAGTCAAGTCTTTACATGGTTCCCCTAATTCCTAATCACAAGAATTAGCTATGCATACTTTTAATTATGGAAATAACAATTATTAAGAATCTTAAAGAGATGAACATAATTAAAGAAGATAATAAAAGAGAAAACATAAAACAAGAAAGTAACAACAAGATGAACAACAAGATTGAATTAAAGGAAAGATTAATTAGAACAAACTTACAACTTGAAAGGAAATCTCAAGAACAAAGATGAAAGCTTTTCGATAATATTCTAACAATGGAATCTCCAAACATAAAGTACTTGAAAGAAAATTACTTAGATACAAACTTGTTGAAAAACTGCTTTTCTTTTAATAGAAGAGTTTTGGTCTCCTTAAATAAGAAATATTACAAGATTAGGAAATCAGAAAAGAAAACGGAAGTCTCGAAACAGCCAGTGGTCGGTCGACCTCTTTCTTCGGTCGGTCGACCGGTTCTGCTGAGACGGATTTATTTTCTTCGTAATTGGGCTTCCGTGGAGAGTTGGGCCTGATTACATATTCGACATCGGTCGGTCGACCTGATATCTCGGTCGGTCGACCGCTTCTCTTTTTTCTCAGCTTTTATCCGGCCCGATGATTGTATTTGAATGCTCCATCCGAATTTATTGTTCCAAAAACAGCCTCCTAAAGGCAAATAAAGCTTGGTTTTGCTTACTTCCGCGTATTCCTGCATACAAAACATAGAAACACCAAAGTAGACAATATGGGAGAAAAAGAAACTAAAAAGTCACGAAAGTGAATGAAAATACGTGCCAAAAGAGTATGTGAAATGCACAAAATAGGCACGTATCACATGATCTTTAAGTTTTATGACTACACTTTATAAAACTCATATGTGATATGAGTATAATCTGAAATTTGATTTCTAACAAAGGGTTACGTACAAGATGTCATGGAGGGGCAAAAATCAAGGATAAGTCGGGAAGGTATAAAGGTAATTTTCAAGGTAAGACGTACGAAGGAAAGTTAAAAAAGAAAGGATATGCATCAAGGGATAAAGAATAGAGTGATGCATTAAGAACGAGGAATATCCTTGGAGACATAGAAGCGTTCTCCAAAGGCAAAACAAATCTTTCATCTTCAGCAATAGGCATCAAGTCTTGATCGCCACACATGTAAGCTCGCGACTCACCGATTCAAGGGCATAAGAATAAAATCATTGGCAATCAACAAATACGTTAGACCTAACAAAGAGTAATTACAAAACAGATTACCGCCTTAGGTCCTCAGGTCTACCCATCTCCCATTCATTATTTCAAATCAAGTTCATATTTAAGTTGGGGTACACATGCGTGCTTCAGGAGCGATTTAGTCTCTGATACCAAATACGAACCCCGCGATTTAGCGGATATATAAACACGTGATATAGTGGAAAATAAGAGTTGTTAAGACTTTTCTTGAAATATTACACAACATACATGCGAAGGTTCAAATACAAGTAAATAAATTGCGGAAACAAATAAAGTAGAGTGTACGGGGAAAAGATATCACACGCATAAAGGTATGGCGATAGGTAAGTCTAGCTATACAAAACGAAATCTAAAGGTCCAAGGGTAAGCGCTCGAGCAAGCCCCATTACGCTGCCAGTCTCAGAAGCATAATTGCAGTTAAAAATATTGTTCTGCAACAAGCTGGATCTGTCACTGCAGCAAAGCTTCTTATTGATGGCTGGATTAAGGCTGACAAATTCTGTCTCACTGACGCCTATGACTGGTTCAGGCATACTGACATATCTTTCCCATTTGCTACCCTGCTGAATCTCCCTGCTGTTGTACCCAGATACGCTGTTACAGCCACTTTAGCAGTCCAGAATAAACTTACAACTGTTGATGCTCTGCAGTATAGAGGGATGATTATTATCAATCGTTGTGTTCTATGTAAGCAAGCTTGTGAGTCTCATTCTCACCTTTTTTTCAAGTGTCCTTATTTTTATGAAATTTGGAAGGGGATGACTGAATGGATGGGTATTGTTGGAAGGACAAAGAACTGAATTACTGAGCTTAATTGGATTAAATGCCAAAGGAAGAAGAAGCATTGGAAGACTGTTTGGTTCATGAGTTGTTTAACAGGGGCCATAGCTACAGTTTGGGCAGAACGTAATAAAAGGATTTTCCAAGGGCATGATACTGCTACTGATCAGCTTATTCAGAATCTTAAGTTTACAATATGTGCTTTTCTATTGAATGAGAAATTCCCTCAATATGATTCTAATATTCTTAATGATCTTCATAGTCATTAGCCCTTTTTCTAGGCTATAGGGGTTATCATTTTGTATGATTGTATCTTTTTGTTTGCCCTTTAAGGATGAATAAAAACGATTATAACTTTCTTGCAAAAAAAAAAAAACAAGCAAATGGTAATATAAAATAATGTTATACATATAAGCATATATATATATATATATATAAAACTTTAAGAAACCACATTATATAATAATGAACATACACATCATGATCAACGCATGGTAATAAATCAAAACAGGTGAATGAACGAAAATTTGAGACAAGGTAAATGGATATAACCATCCAAACCAAACAAAGCGGTAAATGACCGATAATCAAATCAAACATACCTAGCTATCGGCCGATATTGTTCTTCTTGAAATGACAAGGTGGAAGATATTTGACCTTGATGCTTCCGCCCATAAGTTCTCGTGGGGGAAGAGGGTTGGTTTGTAGGTTGTTCCACCATAAGGAGGTAATGATCTTGGTTTGGGAGCACCCTCATGCGATCGACATTCGAGACCGGAATGAAGTCTTTCCCTCCTATTTGCCAATATTCTAAGTTATCTTTGGGTTGCCTCTTTATCCAATCGAGCTTGCTTACGAGGTAGTCCCTAGTCAAATAGGACTCTCATGGGACAAACCTCATTCTTGACTCGTTAAAGTCACGAACCACCTCATTGGCTATTTGGGTAACCAACCCCCGACATAGATGCCTACATTTTTTAATGGGTTGGTGGAAAGATTTTCGAAGTTAAGGGCTAGGTGATGGCCAATATTATATAATGTCGTATTTGGTGGGGTTTTGCACTAGATAAGACCCCAAGATTTTAAGCTCATCGGTCCAAAAAATATGGCATCCACCCCCCCCCAATTAAATATAGTCCACCCTAGAAACCGATACCAAATGCGGATATGAGCATTATGGAACATGTTAGCGGGTTTTTTTGACCCCTCTTTGATCCTCTAAGACCGAGATAAGTGTCCACACCCTCCCGTGATCAAACCTCTATTGGGGTTTGTAGGTCTTATGGTTCTTAAGTCTAAATACCTTACAAATTTTCTTAAGAGGGAGGTTGTAACCTCCATCAACATTCCGTAGTTCGGTTTTTTTCAAGGGAGAAAGTTGACAAAAACCCCCATATTAACCTCAGGTATGTCTTTTGATGCATATCGTATAAACTACCCATACCAAGCCCCTCGAACAACTCCCTAGTCACCTTATCTAGACCTAGGGCTCGCATCGATTGACTACAAATAAACCAGGAGTGGGGAAAAACGACGCTTAAAGAATTGGAACTAACTCTGGTGAAGCTTGTCCACCCACACTATTTTCAGACAGTCCTTGTCCGGGCCACCCCTGAGCTTAGTTCTAAGAGCCTAGCCTCTAGCTCCGCTTCCATTGTCGCCCTTGTGCGTTTTGGAGGGATTTTGATGAGTAGAAGATGAGAGGATGACTAAAAGGCGACTGGTGATCCTTGATAATGGAGGGGAAAGATGATTTAATCAGGATGGGTAGATGGGGATTTTATGAGGGAAGGGGAGAGTTTTTGTTGATGAGAAAGAAAATGTTTGTAAAATGAATGGAACTTGCGGTGTCTCGACCTAATTTACGCCGAAACAGGGGGTCGCAACCAGTCTAGACTGGCTGCCGGGTGACCGATTGTGGCTTATGCTTAATTTTCGAAAAGTTTGGATTCTGGAGTGTCGGGGGCCGGTTGGAGGGTAGGCAGCCGGTGGACGTGCTGCGGCTTTAGACATGCGTTCAAAACCGGCGAGCCGACTGCCGGCCTACTGCCCACGAACCTCTTCTCTTCACGTTTTCTTTATTATTCATGGCCTGATGATGATAAAACCAAGCTACCATACAATGCTTAGGAAGTGTCTATATGTTCCAAACTAGAGAATGCCATTTAACCACTACTCCTTTGTCTCTAAGCAGTGTTAGCCTTTAGAGACATTATAATCCATTGGACACTGAGTATGCCAATTGTTAGCTTGAATTCCAGTGTGCAGAACCTCTTTAATCTTGCAAATTTTCCTCCACCCCCAGCTAGTGTCTGATTAGATAGGCTAATAGTCTTGCTTTATTACTATATTTATTGTAGTTATATGGGTGATTACATTACTAAGCAATATAAAATAGTTTTTCAATCTTATCAAAATTCGAGGTATTACGATCTTAGAAATGTTGCCTTACACATTACACAACACTTTTAGAAGTGTTACCTACGGTTCCGTTGCAATAGCCTAATACAACACAAAATACAACACTTTATTATCTAAAGCAGCACTTTAATAAATTATTGTGCCTCATTTTTCTATGCTTTATCAAGCTCTTTTGAATAGAAAAACTAATTTCTATCACACTTTTCTCCATTTTGTAAAACTCTTGTATAACATGTTGATTTAAATCTTCTCTCTGATTCGTTTTTAGGACCTTCTTCAATAGATTAATCTCTCGTAGGACCTTTTTTTGGCTAAAATTTAATCATTTCAGAATTAAGTGAATCCCAATTTCTTGGGTTAAACATATCAAAAATATTATTCATATGACTACCATTTTCGATATCATTTTTTTCTACTCATACATTAAAACCCTCATTGTTCTCATCACTATCATTTTCATTCATATCTAAATTATCATCATTATTGTTATCCTGATTGTCAATTTTATTATCGTTGTTGTCTATAACCATGTCAAAATCATAAGAATCATGATTACCAAAAATTACAGCACTTTTAATCGAAAAAACACATTCATTATCATTAATATTTTCACTCTTAGAAGTAGACCCTTTGGTGAAAAATTTATCGCGTGCACCTTTTGAGATTGAACTAATTGTTCTATTCGTTTCTTTTTCTTTCGTTGTTCTGATTCAAAATCAAATTTTCTTATTCTAGGTAACATGATATTAAAATAAAGATATGTGATGAAACAAAACAACCATATTGATGCGGATTCCAGAACTATCGTTGGCGATCAACGTCACTTCGATCCACTGCCCTCCGATAGTCCAACTCCTTGTCCTACCACCAAATCTCCAATAGTTGCAAATACATCATCATTGAATTACTTAAAATTATTATTAAACTCATTAGAATTCATTAAAAATATAGTTTTAAGAAGAAATATTATATATTTCGATTTTTTTGAGACTCAAGTGTAAATTTGACATTTTTATTGACGATTGAAACTGACTAAGTGACAAAGTTTTGATTCTAATTTCTTAATTGAAAATTTAGAATGATTTATGAAAAATTGATTTAGATAATCATGTCTAAAGATTAAAAGAAAAAAGAAATGTTAGATAGGTTGAGGACTAAAGGGCAAGTTTAATTTGTTCTGAGAAATAAAATAATTTTATTTGGGAAGGATAATCAGTATACTCCGCGTCTCTGCGTTTCCCCTTTATTATTTTACTTTTTTTTAATTAGTATATGGGTTTGGCAAGTTTTGGGCCCACAAATTTGAGGCGAACGCAAATACACATAGAGCGCACATTATTGGACAGGCCTGCATTTCTAGCAACAACAACCTCTATCTACCATATTTGGAGGCAAATTAGTGCTTATTCTCGGCGACGTCCAGGACATGACTTTGCATAGGTTATCTCTTGCTACCATATCAAGTCCAACAAAGATCGCAATCAACTACAAATTTCTTAAAACCACTTATCGCTTGATAGGAGTTGGGGGGGTAGAGTTTCTCTTTAAAAGTACAGATCACCCAAGCCTTAACCCTATGGATAAGGTTTTGGTGCCAAAAATGATATTTGTGTAAAATCCTTGTAGCTTATGGTATAAAAGGAAATGACAGCTTCCTTGGTAGTGAGGTGAGAGACTTAGGCCCTGTTCTGGCTTTTTAGAGCTGAACTGAACTGAGCTGAACTGAATGGGGCTGAGCTGAACTGAACTGAACTGAACTGAGCTGAGCTGAACTGAATCGAGCTGAGCTGAACTGAACTGAACTGAACTGAGCTGAGCTGAACTGAATCGAGCTGAGCTGAACTGAACTGCGCTGAATGAAGCTGAAATTAATAGAAATAACTTAATTTTAATTAAAGTATACTAACTAATAATAATAATATAAAAAAAATGTTTGATTAATACAAATTTGCGATTTTTTAAATAACAATTATATTAAAAAAAATATTAATTTTGAAGTATTTTTTTGTAGTAAACTCTAATGGACTTTGCTTTTTTCTGTTCTTGTGTTTTAAAATAACAAAAACAACATTTGAATATTTTACGTCTAATTAACATTAATCATTTTTTTTATTATCTAAACATTTTACGTCTAAATGTGGTAAATGTGGCATGTATTTCATTTTTTTTATTATCTAAACATTAATTATTTTTATATATAAACATTTATAGGTAAATATTATTTGGTGGATTCGGGATACCCAAATACACTTGGGTATTTGTCTCCTATTAGCCATCCAAACGTGAGAAACCATGTGCCTGAATATAAGCATTCACCTCCTAGCGGAATATTTGAACATTTTAATTATCGACATTCATCTTTGAGGATGACGGTTGAAATGGCGTTTGGTCAGCTGAAGAGAACGTGGAAGGTGTTAAAAAACATGCCACAAATGACAACGAAATATCAAATGTCAATTATCGTATCCGCTTTTACACTTCATAATTTCATTCGGATGCATAAACCTGGTATTCCAGTTATACAACATCAAAGTATTTAAGGAAGAGCGGATTCAAACATGGATGATAAAGAACGGAAGAAATTCATGGACAAAGTTCGAAGAGAAATTGAAAAAAAGGGTGCGATATTGGTATCCATAATGACCTCGAAGATGAAGTACATCAAGATGAAAACAATAATAATCATAATAAGAATTAGGGATAATTCACACGGTACCCCCGAGGTTTGGCTTAATTCGCGTGGTACCCCTACGTTTAAGTTTGTGCACATGGTACCCCTCAACTTCCATTTAAGTGCACGAACTACCTTTCCGTTATGACGCCGTTAAATTTGTACTCTAACTTATCTCCCCCTCTTTTACTAACCTCTTTTCCCCCAATTCAACTCATAAACAACCATCATCTTCAACCCACCCCTTCAACACTAAATTTACAAACATCAATTAAAGAAAGATTAATTAATAATAACCGAATTGGTGACATTGCATCTGAGGAAAAGTGAAGAGGGGAATTTATGATTGTGTTGAAACTTAACATTTATTTTCTGAATCACGGCATTGACTTGTTTCCCCTTCTCCTCTGAATAATCAATCACGACAACAAATATCCCTCTTTCTGCTAATGTTTTGTTAATAGCTTCCTGAATAATAATAATAATAATAATAATAATAATAATAATAATAATAATAATAATAATAATAATAATAATAATTGAACATAAACCTAAAACAATAGATCCAGCCTCAAGAAGACAAGAAGGGATGTATGTGTTGCGTTCCAGCTTCCTTTCAATTAGCTGATGGCTGTACGAATGAAGGAGTTTCGAAGTCGGGTTTGGAGTGAAGAACATGGCAATGGCGATGGGTTAATTATGAATTGGGTATGGGACGATGACGGGTAAATCTGGGTTCGCAAAGTGGATCAGGGGAGGTTGTGTTTGATGGAATTAATGGTGACCGAGTTTGTGAACGAAAATGGCGGTTAAATCTTTGATAAATGGTGATGATAATGCTTGTCGGTGGTTGAATTGGTTCTAATTCCGAATTCGAATTGAAGATGGAGGGTGATTGATGGTGGCGGATGATGATGAATACTGGTGATGGAATCGTGTTATATGGACTTGATGATGATGATTGTCGCTATGAAGGGATGAGTTGAAGATGATGGTTGATCTGAGTGGAATTGGGAGAAATGAGGTAAGAAAAATGGGGGAAAATAAGTTAGAGTAGGGGATTTAACAGCGTCATAACGGATGTCAAGGTAAGGGAAGATAGTGCACTTAAGTAAAAGTTGAGGGATACCACGTGCAGAAACCTAAACGTAGGGGTACCATGCGAATTAAGCCAAACCTCGAGGGTACCGTGTGAATTATCCCTAAGAATTATTAATTAATAATAATAAATAGAATAATAAATAAATAAATAAATATAATAATAATAATAATAATAATAATAATAATAATAATAATAATAATAATAACAAAAACAACAACAACAACAACAACAACAATAATAATAATAATAATAATAATAATAATAATAATAATAATAATAATAATAATAATAATAATAATAATGTGGGATATACTTAATAAAGTCGAGTTGAACTGAACTGAAATGAATTAAATGAAACTGAGCTGAACTGAACTGAACTGAACTGAATGAAGCTGAGCTGAACTGAATTGAGCTGAACTGAACTGAACTGAACTGAATAGAGCTGGGCTGAACTGAATTGAGCTGAACTGAACTGAATAGAGCTGAGCTGAACTGAAACGAGCTGAAAATAAGCCAGAAAGAACAGGGCCTTACTTTGGTAGGTAAGAAAATTTCCCCTCAAATCTGTTGCACGTGCAAGGTTTGACGAAATACCATAAGTTTAATTGCGCAAATGTTTCTACTTAAGGGGCAAAGAGAAGCTCTTGTGTTTGAATCAACTTCTTTTGTTCCCTTTGTTCATTTTGCTATTTTTTGCGGCTAAGAAAGAAGATTAAGTTGGACGAGCTCACATTCTTTTTAGTTTTTATTCTTCAGTTTAAATGAGCGTATACACTATATCGCGGGTAATAATCAAATCCGAAAACTCCATCCGATGGAGATTGATGGTAGTTTGTAAGATGGATAGAGAGACAGAGAAACGTTGAGCGAATCCAAATGGAATGTATGAAGATGTTGAGGTAAGAAGAAGCGTGCATGATGACGTTGATGCAACATGAATACATGATTCAATTGGAGCCCAAAGTCCAAAGATAATAAAAGTGGCCCTCGCCAAAAGTGGATTGTGGCAGCAAATAATAGTAGAGGTCTAGCTACACAGCCTCATTCTAGATTGTAGAACAACTGAAACTGACCCCCTCTCCAGTTTGAATTAACTTTTGACCTTTGAGTGCTTTGACCAAACACAGATGAGATGAGTACACCCTGACCCGGCCCATTAATCTCACCTTTCTTTTCACCCAAGCTAAATAAGGTATACCCTATACGAACTAATATTCTCATTTCCAAATTCGCATAAACTCTTTCTCTTTCTCTTTCTCTTTCTCTTTCCCTTTAAAAACACAGCAACACCGAAAGATTATTCATTCCTTCATTCAACACAACATCTGAGTTCCAAACACAACATCACATCACATCACATCATGCCTTCTACTAACTTGCTCCTCGAAGAACCTATTCGAATGGCCTCCATTCTCGAACCTTCCAAATCTGTATTCATTCTTCTTTCCCTTCACCTTCTTCTTCCATTTTCATCTACTATTATATTTACGACGGCCTTATAATGCTTATCAACCTCGTTTATTATTAACACCTTCTACACCCTATTCGCGTTTACAACGATAATTATGGACTTTCGTTTCTCTCAATCTCGCTAACACTCATTTCATTTGTATTCATTTCATTGCATTTCATTTCATTTCATTTGATTTGATTTCATTTGATTTCATTGACAGAATTTTTTCTCCGCGATGACCAAGATCGTAGGAACTCTAGGTCCTCGCTCGCAATCAGTCGAGGTCATTTCTGGCTTACTCAACGCTGGAATGTCTGGTAATTTTAGGATTCAAATTTCATTCATTTTCTGTTCCATTTTAGGTTTTTGTTTTAAATCATTTTGATTGAAATTTGATTTTCATGTGTGCAGTGGCTAGGTTTGACTTTTCATGGGGTGATGCTGCTACACATCGTCAAACTCTCGACAATTTGAAACTCGCTGTTAAAGCTACTAAGAAACTTTGCGCTGTATGTTTATATCCTTCATTCCGTTCTTTCCAATAACATCGTCTATTTGATTCTATACATTCAAGATATGCAATGAAGATTATAAATTCTTAATACGTAATGTATACAATTAATGGAACGGATGAAACATTTAATATTGATTGAGGAAACATTTAATATTGATTGAGGGATAATGGATGTCTTTGATAGTTGTGTTTTCGTCAACTAAATGAATAGTCGCTCATTCTATGTCGTTGCCATGGTGTTCAAGTTTGAATAAGTTCCAATCTATAACATTTATTGCTTTATTTTGCAATGTTTTACCATGGTTTGTAGAAAGTTAGGCAGAGTTGTTAGCCAGTACACTTGTCATAGGGACGGTGAGTTTGTGCACAAAAAGGAGTGTACAACCAGATATATTTAATTGAGCTTATGTCTACATTTTTTGTGTTTTTAAACTATTTTGAGTTATATTTTAATTTAACATTAAAATTTGAACGCGTTGTTTTTAGTTGTATAATAATTTTCTAAGCTTATTACATTTATAGATAAGTTCATAAAATTTACAATATAGCTCATATTCTTTCAGCTTAAGCTCAAATTTTTTATTAAATATGTACCATTTGTTCTATACATCTGGTTGTATAATCCACTCATTGGAGTTTGTGGCATGAGCGTGTTTTACTAATCAGTTTTTGCAACCGTTGCAGGATAAATTTAGCTACAGCTACTGTAATTATGAAAATGTTTGTGCATTGTGGGCCATACGCGGTTATACAATTTCTGACCAGTTATATTTTGAAAGTTTTATAGATTTGGTTGGCAGTTTTAGGTGGTAATAAGGAGGGTTTTTTTAGTACAGTTATGGTTGGTCAAGATGATTCACTTTTAGTACTGCCCAGCTGTGGCTCGTTGAACTATACAATGATCAAACATCCCAAAACCAATACAGAATCTTAGTGTCAAAGGGTGCATAAATCTGTTATAACTATAAATGTTGGTCTTTTAGTCGATTGCATTGATTGGAGAAAAGTAGAGACTACCGAAACTTTGCTTGGGCTCTTTTGTGCTCATAAACTTCCATTCATGTTGCACTCGTATGTATGTTTCTGGCTTTAATTTAGATTTGCTCATTGCATCGTCCTGTGATATATTTGTGTGCTTGCTACCTATTTTACTCATTGTCTGTAAAGGATAGCAATTAATTAGCTTCTGAATCATGGAAAGTCTTGCTTCTTTTGTATGTTCTGAAAGTTGTTTGAAATAAGCAAATTCTGTTCATCTGTTGTAACTTAATTAAGATGACCTAATTAAAGGTAATTAGTTAATACTATTTCTGCGGATCTCAGGTCATGTTGGACACTGTTGGAGCAGAGGTGCAAGTTGTAAATAAAAGTGGGAAAGCAATATCTCTAAAGGAAAATGAATTTGTCACTCTTACGCCAAATCTAGAGCTCGATGCCTCCTCAAAACTCTTACCCATTAATTACAATGGTCTTGCCAAGGTTTGTG
This sequence comes from Silene conica, assembly GCA_029255685.2. Taxonomy (NCBI): domain Eukaryota; kingdom Viridiplantae; phylum Streptophyta; class Magnoliopsida; order Caryophyllales; family Caryophyllaceae; genus Silene; species Silene conica. Next base: position 61,888,630 of record CM055311.2, on the reverse strand, counting down.
AATTAAATCTGTTATTATTTGTTGCAGGTACAACTTAATAGGTTTATTCATTAGGGATTATGAAAACGTTATTGCATGACAAACGCGGCCTGTGTTTTTGTCGTTTGTACTTGAGATATGTATGTTCTAGACATTTATTAATGTCTTATTCTTCTGCCATTATATATTGCTATTTTATTCAGCATCATATAAAAGTCCGAGTAATAATTAACTTCAAGTGTCAGTGATATTTTTGACTTCGGTGATTTGACATATGTACTTTTCAAGGTTTTAGTATAATTATATCATCTTACTTCACTATATTTTCCCATTTTATCAGTGTTTTTATTCACATAATAACGTGAGCAAGATCGACATTTTTGCTGTAGATAGAACTTGCTACTGTTAATGGGTAATATATTTGTTAGGTGGAATTATGGGATGAGTGAAGGGTAAGTTTCGGAACACAACTATGGTCTTTTTTGAATCCAGTTAAGGACTTCATATAACTCTATTAAATACTCTGTATATGACTAATCAGTTATGCCGTTACCTTATCAGACACATGAAAACAAGCGAGCTGATTTCTTACCTCCATCATCAAACAGAATTGTTCAGATATGTACGAACTAGTGTCTTCTATTAGTTAAAGTCAAGTCCAAAATTATATTTTCTCCCCGATCCTCCACACCTCCATTTTTTTTACAGCAATATGGCATCAAATTAAAGCAAAAGAGCAATGTTCAAAACATATTAGCACATTGGCCCAAGACGATTATTCCAAGACCATAATCATAGCCACCTAATTAAAGGAAGCATATACTATAACACCCCAAAACCAGATAGTTAATGGAACCAATAAATAGAAACCAAAAAACCAACCTTCAATCAAATGAAGACTTATAAAGTTATAATGGAGCCAAACCCATAGGATTAGTAAAATATATCCCGTCTTTTTCTAAGATGAACAGAGAAGTGCCTTCACGCCAAATTACAATAAGTCTGAATGGTGCTGCCACCTTGAAAATTTCTCTATGGCATCAAGATGGTGAAGCTTCATCGCTGCCAGTTGGATGTTTGAAGTATTTGCAGACCTAGAAATAAGGGTTGGAGTTATGGGTTGTAATAGATAGAAGGCAAATGACATTTGTCATGACCTAAAATGAAATAGGTAAAACTAGCGTTGGCTTTTCATAAAAATAAAGAGGTTAAACCAAAACTATAGCAGTATTGATGGAAAAGCGTTTTAAATCCTTTACTGGAAAGTTCAATAGTTTGGGTCCTTAAAATGTAAAAACACTCAATGTTTATTCCCTTAATTCTAGTGGGGGATTTTGTGAGGTCTTTCTATGTAGAATGTGTTCATACTGTTTGCAATGGCTGCTTGCTCTACTACTTCTAGGTAGTGTAAGTAGAGGCCTGATCCGTCTGTGGTAGATGTCCTTGGGGGATCACTGGTATTGTTCTTATGGGCTTGCTTAAAGGAATGTTCGACCTTCATTCTCCTAATTTACACCATGTGATCTACTGCTTTTTAATTAAAAAAATTCTATTTCTGAATTTATGGCCAATAGTTTCTTTAATGTTTAACATGATGAATAATCAGGATTTCCATTATTTGAATGTAATGGGAATTTTATTTTGGAGTCATAATTGTTTATATTTTAGATAATATTCTATTTATATAGAATCTGTAGCAATATATATTAATTTGCAGTACTAAACCAACTTCAATGATCTTGCAGGCAGTGAAGAAGGGAGATATGATCTTCATGGGTAAATACTTGTTCACAGGAAGTGAAATCACATCTGTTTGGCTAGAGGTATGTATATGTTCCTATGTGGCAATGCTACTCATATCTTTTGTGGATGCTCTGGTTTCAACAGCTGAAGGTGTTCTGACTCTTCTGAGGAAATTAAGTGTGCTAGTATGCTAGAATCGCTTGTATCCCTTTTTAAAAAGCTACTTATGCCTTTCCTGTGCATGTATTGATTAGGTGTCTGAGGCGAAAGGGGACGATGTTGTTTGTGTGATCAATAATTCCGCAACATTGGATGGAACACTGTTTACTTTACACGCTTCTCAAGTTCATATCGATATGCCAACTCTCTCGGAGAAAGATAAGGAGGTAGGCAACTAGGCATACCAGTTATTATTGGTTTTTGAACTTTCCTATTTAGCCAGTGTTGAATGGTCTTGCCCTTAACATTTTTTTCGCAATTATTTATTGTGGTTGTCCAGGTCATAAGCACCTGGGGGGTTCAAAATAAAATTGACTTCCTTTCACTATCATATACTCGTCACGCAGAGGATGTTCGACAGGTTGATAATGTTCTATATTCTTTTGTAGTTAGCTTCTTGTTAATGTTGGTAAGTAGTAATTTCTGACTTTTAAACTTTCATCATTTGCGCAGGCTCGGGAGCTTTTGACAAGTTTAGGTGACCTAGGTCAGACACAAATATATGCAAAGATTGAAAATGTGGAGGTGAATGCCCATTCCAAATGTTCTTCGCCTACTATAAAATGCTTCAAGAAATTACGATGCGTAGAAACATGTCAAGACGTGAATTATTTAATCGTGTATTCTTATCCTACTGTTTTTGTAGGGTTTGACCCACTTTGAAGAGATACTTCAAGAGGCAGATGGCATCATTCTTTCTCGTGGAAACCTGGGCATTGATCTCCCACCTGAGAAGGTTGGTCTGCAATCTTATTCTCTATCATTGCCCCTCTTTATTCTTTTTTTTTTGCAACATTACAATCATTCCGTGCTTTTTGGGTGGAGGGAATATATGACAGTAGCTGCAACATGACGAGTTTCATCTTTTCCTTGAAGGTATTCTTGTTTCAAAAAGCTGCTTTGCATAGATGTAATATGGTTGGGAAACCAGCTGTTGTTACTCGTGTTGTTGACAGCATGACCAACAATCTCAGGCCTACTCGTGCCGAGGCGACTGATGTTGCTAATGCTGTGTTGGATGGTTAGTGACATTGATACTGTTGAAATTTGATTGCCGTCTTTCCTGTTTTTCGTTTTTTCCGCTTTTTCTTCGTAATATTTGATAGAAGTGTCCCCAATGTGCTTTGCTCTATGTCTATGTATTCTCACAAAGAGGAATGCTAACTTTGGCTGTGATTTACTAATGTTTATACAAATTCATGACTGATCTTCTTGATTAATCATGAACTGCAGGGAGTGATGCGATTCTCCTTGGAGCTGAGACATTCAGAGGCTTTTACCCTATTGAAACTGTGAAAACTGTTGATAGAATCTGTTTTGAGGTATGAGATATATGCAAGAGATCCTACGAAACTGTGAAATTTCCCCCCTTTTTCTTGAGCTCTGCAATTCATCCTATGCAGGCTGAAAAAGTGTTTAATCAAGATGCGTACTTCAAAAAAACTGTTAAGTTTGTGGGTGAACCCATGACTCACCTGGAATCTATTGCTTCATCTGCTGTAAGCTCGTCCTGAAAACATTGCATTCTTGAGTTTATGCAAAAGTCATGGATTCCTTTGATTGTATCTGATATATTACCTTTAATGTTCTTTGTAGGTGCGTGCCGCCTTAAAGGTGAAAGCATCTGTTATTATCTGCTTTACTTCCTCTGGAAGAGCTGCAAGGTATTCTCAAATACACAAACAAAACTTGCAGGTTATTCTATTTCTCATTGATTGCAGGTTAATAAGGATTTGTGAATATTTTGCTCATTGATTGCAGGTTAATTGCTAAATATAGGCCAACAATGCCAGTTCTCTCAGTTGTGATCCCTCGCCTTAAGACAGACCAACTAAAGTGGAGTTTTACTGGTGTCTTTGAGGTATATACACTTAAATATGATTAAGGTTTTAGATAGTAATTGAGTTGGTAATAATTTGCCCTTGCATGCAAAATTGATCATCCTTGTTTTAATCAGGTAATTATGTCCATGTTTCTGATCCAACTGCAGTGAGTGTACTTTGTATTTTCCGCTAGACGTTTGAGTTGTTAGGCCACTGTGCTGTGGGCAGTTTCTTGTGGCATATATCAATCTTGGCTGTTTGTTGTTTATCTTGATTGTTAAGGATGCTCATTTAACAGCCTTATTTTTTTTTATATCTGGTAAATGTTTACATCTTTTTCATAGTTCAAAGTAGGAACTATGAAGAGTCCGGTACTACTTCTACTTTATGTATGCATTTAAAATTTGTGATGCCTGTCAATCTTATTCATTTTGTTCTGTAAGGTCTTATTTGGTCTACGATAATGGACTATAAGCTTTTCATTTCATTTGGAGGTTTCGCTACAGTTTCAGTAGCAAGTTATTTTTGTATTTGAACTTCCCACTCCAAAGTTTTCGTGAACTCTCCCTGGTTTCCTTTTCTTAGTCATTCGCCACTCACTGTCCACCTGTTAGTTGGCTGTCCTTGTGGCCTTACCGCATGTAAGCCGAGGGGCAGTACGCCTTCCCTGGATATCTAGATGTAAAATGATGGATGTTGGACATGTCTCTTCTTTTCTGTTGAATTTAACTAGTTCATTTCTCTGTTCTTTACGTTAAAACTTATAGTTACATACTTGCATGTAACAAACAAAATATCATGTATGTAAATAAGGAATACATGATTTTGTCAGTTTCACATTCACCCATTCAGGACTCATTTATGTCTTCATCGTGCATCATAATACATTTTTAGCCGTTTCCCTTTTGTTTTAATACCCTTCCATGTCTTGTAAAAATTACCAGGCCAGGCAGTCATTGATAGTCCGAGGACTTTTCCCCATGCTTGCTGATCCCAGACATGCCGTAAGTCTTGCATTCTCAATCAGTGCATGATTTTTAATTGCAAGTACCAGTTCATAAGTTGGGATTTAAGAAGCTAGAAGTTTGTGATGCCCATGATTGATTGAAGTAAGCTTTTTTGTGCAGGCGGAGTCAACTAGTGCAACGAATGAGTCAGTGTTGAAGGTTGCCCTTGATCATGGAAAGGCATTAGGTATAATCAAATCACATGATCGAGTCGTGGTTTGCCAGAAAGTTGGTGATGATTCCGTGGTCAAGATCATCGAGCTGGAAGATTAGATAAGATTTAATCTAACCCTGATTATTGTGCCCTAGAACGTTGGTTCTGGGGGTAGTTCAGGAACTTGTTAATTGTCTGCAAAGCCATTTTTGGAACGTTGATTGTAGTCATTAATGCAATTAATGCAGAACATATAACATAAACGAGGACATGCATGCTGGGAACATGTTACCCTTGTGGTCATAAATAACGTCCTCAAATTTTGACTATGGTTGATCACGCTTTTGAATATTGTTTGCTACATTGTATCGAGCAATTTTGGTATGGAACATAATTTTCATCTGAAACATTACTGCTTCTGAGTTGCGATGCCTATTTTTATTCTAGTTGCAAATGACTGTAATTAACCTAGGTTCGACCTTTGATGATGTCCTAATGTCAATGAAAACAGATTATTATTAGTATCTGAAACAGAATGCATTTTGTTAAAGCTGCACTTCACTTAATCACTCTGTTTTCTTCCAGTATGAAGCAACTCTAAATTCTTGATTAGGCAATATCCGCCTTCACCATTAATGACCTGATTTCCTTTTTCCGTTGCTTTTCATCACTTGGTGAAGGTTTTTTGCATCGACAACACGTAAAGGGTACTGATATATAGTTCAGTGAGACTGTTTTACGTCGACTGCATGCACAATTGCGTCGACTGCACGTAAATGGTACATGTAACGTTATATCGAAATAAAGATGGATAGATTCACCCTTAACAATATTCTTTATATCATTTCTAGGACTCTTTTTTACTATAGAAGCTAAAATTACAGCTTACATTCACTGACATCTTAGTTACATCTAAATAAGAACTAGACACAATTATCTTAACCTTAATAACTCTACTAAAAAGATGTAAAAATACACCTCGCTTAACATGCAAGGCTACTTCTTACATCTTTACATCACAAGACACCCTTCCTTCCCTTAAAACCATACCGAGGCATACAGATTGGCGGTTGTACACAAATTCTCATTTCAAACGGCCTATTTTTAATCTGAAGGCTTCAGACAAAACATTCCGTCTGAAGTGAGAGCCGGTGTTGTCGCAAGCCAATTAAACACTGATGCAAGAAGGGTTGACAGCAGCAGTGTTCTGTTGCTGCTCAAGAATCATAAATTCAATCTCTCTTTTCCTCAACAAAAGTAACATCCTTTCATTTTCAAGCCTTTTCCTTTCATTAGCAAGCTTCATCTTGTCCATTTCCCTTTCCTTTTTAGTACTAAACTTCAACCACTTCAACCTCTCCTTCTCCAATTCCAATGCCTCCCTTTGATATTTCACCCCATTTTCTTCCAATTCCATTGTTTGTGCCATCACCCATTGCTTCTTCTCCCTTGAGCTCCTGCTTCCATCTTGTAGGATTCCCCTCACTTCTCCACTCCACTGATTCAAACCTGAACTAAAAATTCTCCCCATTTGGGTCCTAGCCCTCTTCCTACCATTCCCCACTTCCCCATGATCATCAGCATCATCATCCTCGTCATCATCATCATCATCAATATCGTCCTCATCCTCGTCATCATTATCCTCATCCTCATCCTCATTCCCTAAGTTGTTGGTTTGGACCATTGAAGGATGCAATTGGGTCGAATGCAAACAGGACGACACCTGCCCCTGTTGTGGTGCCGGTGACTGGTTCTGCTGCGATGGCGCCACCTGACCTTGACCAGCACCCACCACCACAACACTTTCATCCCCACCTCCACCATTACCGTTACCATTACCAATACCATTAGCATTGGCATTAGCGGTAGCATTAGCATTGGCATTAGCATTAGCATTACCATTACCACAACTGTTATGATAAGCACACATTTCCCTAAAAAACAAATGCTTAGAATTCAACAATTTCTTCACTTCTTCCTTCATTTTAGGCGAAAGATCCATAGTTTCAAGCAAAGTTTGATTCTCCACAACTTTGCATGCAGTCCCTTTCCCCAAAATATCATTAACCCTCTTATACCTTTTATTCAAATCATTGAATTTATCCTCACATTGTTGTGGAGACACATAAAACCCTTTCTCCATCATCGCCCTCGAAACCGACTTCCATTTCCCTTTCTTCTGCATGGCTCCACCAGCAGCACCACCTCCAAAACCCGGTTTCTTCTTATCGGATCCTAATTCAGGTCCCACTCCCACCACCTCATCTCCTATATAATAAACAGCCATAATTAGCAGTCTCACCATGTTATCAGTCCATTTCATCCTTTGCCATGGTGACACCATAGTCCCACTTCCACCATTGTTGCTGTTTTCAGCTTTTCTCTTCAAACTAGATGATGAACTGTGTTCCTGATCATTTGGTTCATCTTCATCACTGTTGGCGACTTGGGTGGCCTGAACTTTGCCATTCTGAGACAGGTTCGAGTTCGGGTTTGGGTTTGGGTTTGGGTTTGGATTAGGGTTGAATGATGGGTAGTTGGGTTGTCTCATTGAAAGTTGAGTTTGTTGTTGATCAATTTGTTGTTGTTGTTGTTGTTGGGGAAAACTCATAATTTGAGGGTGATTTTGAGTTTGTAAGGGCATTCCTGCACCCATGTTTGGGTACATTCTTCCTGATAAACCATTTCCTTCCATTATTCAAACACAAGAAACAATTAGAAATACTACTCCGTATTATTTTATTAAAATTAGTCAAATAAATAAAACAAAGATGCAAACTAAAAATAAAAGAATAAAACTTTATAGTGAAGAAAGTACAGTATGATACTGATGAATTATTTTGTTTCTGTAATTGGGGTATGAAATTGTGATGGAAATTGCAGAAAATAGAGAGGAGTATATATTAAAATTGGGAATTAGTAACTGAAGGTTAATTCCCATAGTATTTAAGATTACTGGTTTTAGAAATACAGCGGCCACAGTACACAGAATTCACTTCAGATTTGCTCCCCACTTCCACAGTCCCACTGTTTTTCTTTTTCTGCTTTCTTTTTTGTCACCAATTAGCTGTGCTGGACTGTGTTTATCGTGAACCTTTCTAAAAAAGACAAATTTTTTAGAGAAAAGGAAGTAAGGAACTTGTACCTATCTTTGTACTTTGACTTGAATCTCCTTAAAATATGGAATCAGAGTCCAATTGGCTGATAATGTCAGTTGGGGGGTCTTACTGACCTTTGTCCAAGGGTAAAATTATTTATGTTGGGTTAATTGATCAGGTAATTACAACAACGTAGATGCTGTAATCCCGGTTATTATTGTCATTTTTAGTGAAAATAATTATAGGAATGATACAAATTACAAGGCCATTATTATATGTAATTCTCTCATGATTAGTCGAATCTATGTATAACGAGCGTATCTTTAAGAGAATTTGGTAGTTATTAATAACGGGTTTTTGTTGTTAAAAAATAACGGGCTTTTAAATTGGCGTTGTGTTAGTTCCCTTTTTGATATTGGTTTGTCGTATTCGTAAATGGAGCATGTCATACAATTAACATACACACGTGATAGCTTTAATTGGTTTGTCGTATTCGTAAATTGTCTTTTATTATTTTTGTAATTGAAATGTCTCTCAAAAATTTGGCGGTATCTTACGAGCGTTCATTTTATTGATTTTTACACTCCCAAATAAAAATGATATTCATATCAAAGAAGTAAATAAAATTTAACAAGTTGGCTCCCATACCATGTCTACAAAATGCTTAATATCATCGAGCTACATCAAACTCAAAATGTTGTATCTCGGTGGACCTAACAAAATGAAGAATCTGAACCCGGAAAATCGATTGAAAACATTTGAATCGACTTCCAATCAAAAACCTAATATGAGTAATCGAAGAGTACCTGAAACTCGATTAAATTGTAATCCGACCAAATTTGAAAGTTACGCGAACTTGAATAAATTTCAACTGACATTAACTCAACTATATTGACATGGATACAAATATCTACTTTTTATAGATCACTGCCACGTAAATTGGGCAAACCATTTGAATTTCCTATTGACATCCTAGAATTGAATTTATGTAGGAATTTTCAATACCAAAGGGGATAAATAGTTCAATCATCCATGCATTAAAAAAATCATGTGATTTCGGGTAACACAGCCTTCACTTTTTAATTCATAAGTTTTACTATTTTCACAATTGTTGTAGTGAAACCTAAGGTATTATTTGATTGCTCCTTATAAAACATGACAATTGGAAAATTCCATAAATTACAAAATCACGAGTTGTTTGGTGGCCATTGTGTTTTAGCAACATGAAGGCATTTAATATTCCTACAAATTTTCAATTCCTAGTGGAGTAGGGGAGAATTAGATTACCAACTCCACCCGGTAATTGGTAACTCCTATAAAATTCAATACCTACATTCACAATCAAGCAATTTTACCAAATCCAGAGTTACCTATGTCATTTATAGTAAAAAAAAGTATCAAGAGACCATATAAGGAGAGATTCTCTATTATCAAACATAACTTCATTATTTGATTGTCATATCGTAATTCTCTCAGTTCTAGTTGAATCTATGTATAACGAATGTATCTGAAAGTGAGTTCAGGTTGCCAAAAAATAACGGACTTTTAAATGGTCGTTATATTGGTAGTCTTCTTGATTTTTCATCTATTTTTGTAAATTTATTTGTCGTATTTGAAAGGCAGCAATTCATACAATTAGGCTACACACGTGGGAGCTATAATTGGTGTGTCGTATTCGCAAATTATCTTTTATTACTTGTGTTATTGAAACATCTCTCAAGCGTTTGACGGTATCTTAGTAGTACAAAACAATTAAGAGCTTGACTCTCACACCATGCCTATGAAATTCTTAGTATCATGCAGATGCTTCTATGCCAGAGTAATGTTTTTCGATGGACCTCATAAAATGAACCCGAACATGGTAAATCAATTAAACATATTTGAATTACGTGCGATCGAAAACTTGTTATGAGTAATTTGAAAATAATCGAAAACCAATTCAATTCTAATTGAACCTAATTTGATGCACACAAAAGTTACATGAACGTAAATACATCTCAACCGATATTAACTGAATTGTCGACGTGTATAAAAAAAATTATTTTCTCATAAAACACTGCCACTTTAGATTTTTCTTATTAATTCTTTATCTTTTAATCATACTTTATATTATTACATTTGTATTGATAAAATATACTCCCTCCATCCCGATCAATAGTTATCTATTTCCATTTTGGGGTGTATCGTTGAATTGTTATCTATTTCCATTTTTGCCAACTTTTTGTGGATCACATTTCACTACATGTGGGGCCCATGTGATTTGTGTGGTCCAAATTCATTCATACTTCTTTTCTTAATCTTTGTGTCAAAAGCAATAGATAACAATTCATCGGGACGGAGGGAGTAATCAATATTAAGCCAATTTCTTACACTTGGCTGATCAAGAACATTATAATCCTAACTCAACAGAACAAATATTAATCATGTCGAGCCCGTATTCAACTCAAAATACAAAAGTGGGTAACCTAAATGATAACACCATATTTTACCGATTTTTAACCCTCATTTTACCTTTTATTTAGTCGAAATAATAACCCGAGTTAGTATTATTTACTCATTTTAGTGTCAAATGATATAGGGATATTCTACAATGATACCCCTCAATTTTTCGACTTTTACATGGTACCCGTATACTTTTTAAAACATACATGATACCCCTAATTGTTGTCATTATCACTAATTAGGCGTTAAATGATTACTTAGGCGCATAACCAAACTTGAAATTTATCATCCCATGACATAAAGGATTCTATTAGAATAATATCCATTCCTTGGACGTGATAATTTGGCAAAGATGAATAATTTTTCTGTCAACATTTTTTTAACCCATATATATCTATATATATTAGGATCAAGATGAATATTGAGCCTAATAGAGTCCTTATGTCGTGTGATAATAAATGACAGGTTTGTTTACGCGTTCAAGTTATCACTTAAAGCTTAAAAATGAGTTTAATTGACGGAAAATAAAGTTTAGGGGTACACGTAGTGATAATTACGCCAATTAGGGGTACCATGTATGTTTTAAAAAGTGTAGGGTACCATGTACAAAGTCAAAAAATTGAGGGGTACCATGTAAAATATCTCAATAATATATTAGTCGACTAGTTTTAAATAATATTATTTCACACTACTTTTTTGTGTTTTTGGTTCTATCGTTTTATTTTATAGGTACCAAGTTCGAGTATGGAAACTGGTTCAAGTCAGATTAAAGAAAGACGTAACCGAAATGAACCCGTTAAAGACTTGCCTCGACAATTTTAATGACACCTCATTTCTCTTATTGGGTTGTTATTTTGGTCTTGCAAAATGTAAATGGGCCCGTAAATGGTAATATTCCTACTCCACTTGACCGTTTTCGAAAACAAGGAAAAAGCAAGATAGGCAGGAGCTGGTTTTTTTCCAGAAGCAGCTCGTTATTTTGGAAGGGCAGCAACATTTCGACAGAAAGGAGTAGTCTAGGACTCTAGGAGTAGTTTAAATACACACTAGTCTTATGCCCGTGTAAATTGCACGGACTTGCACTTTAAAATATTGTAAAAAAATGTCGTTAATATAAGTTGTTTTTTAAATAAGGTCATATTTCACCTAGTTAGTGTGGTCGATATATGGAGATGGTTTTTAAAATAGGGTAACAAAAAAAAACAATTGTTTTTAGTCATATATTATAGCATAACAAAAGTAGAAAATTTTAAAAAGAAGAAAAACAACACAATGAGCAGTAACGGTGTACAATCATAATTACAATTGTACTATAACTTCTCGAAATTGGACGCGCGTTTTTCATCATCGCAAATAATAATCTTTAGAGAAAAAGGAAGTGACGAACGTATACCCATCTTTTTCTTTTTGTCACCATTTAACTGTGCTGGACTGTGTTTATCGTGAACCTTTCTAAGTCGAACGTGTACCCATCTTTGTACTTTGACTTGAATCTCCTTAAAATATGGAATCATAGTCCAATTGGCTGATATTGTCAGTTGGGGGGTCTTACTGAAGGTCCAAGGGTAAAATTATTTATGTTGGGTTAATTGATCAGGTAATTACAACAATGTAGATGGTGTAATCCCGGTTATTATTGTCATTTATAGTGAAAAAACTTATAGGAATGATACAAATTACAAGGCCATTATCATATGTAATTCTCTCATGATTAGTCGAATCTATGTATAACGAGCGTATCTTTAAGAGAATTTGGTAGTTATTGATAACGGGTTTTTGTGTTAAAAAAATAACGGGATTTTCTTGGCGTTATGCTAGTTCCCTTTTTGATTTTTCATTCATTGTTGTAAATCGGTTTGTCGTATTCGTAAATGGAGCATGTCATACAATTAACATGCCCATGTGGCAGCTTTAATTGGTTTGTCGTATACGTAAATTGTCTTTTGTTACTTTTGTAATTGAAATGTCCGGTATCTTACGCGCGTTCATTTTATTGTTTTTTACCCTCCTAAGTAAAAATGATATTCAGACCAAAGAAGTAAATAAAATTTAACAGCTTGGCTCCCATACCATGTCCTACAAAATGCTTAATATCATCGAGCTACATCAAACTCAAAATGTTGTATCTCGGTAGACCTAAAAAAATGAAGAATCTAAACCCGAAAAATCGATTGAAAATATTTGAATCGACTTCCAATCAAAAACCTAATATGAGTAATTGAAGAGTACCTGAAACTTGATTAAATTGTAATCAGACCGAATTTGAAAGTCAATAGGTTTCTTGAGAGATCGCCTCTCAATAAGTTTATTGAGATACTATTGTACAAATTTAAGAAAAAAGTGGTACTAAAGGTTATAAAATAGGTACAAATCATGATTAAACATAAAATGACTACATTTATTTTGTAAATAGGTACGCAATTACTATGGTACAATCAATAACAAAAGGGTCACGAAATACAAATAAAAGAGTACAAAATAATGGTCTCTCAATAATTTATTGAAAGACCGTCTCTCTCAAGTTTTCGTATTTAAAAGTTACGCGAACTTGAATAAATTTCAACTGACATTAACTCTACTATATTGACATGGATAAAAATATTTACTTTTTATAGATCACTGTCACATAAATTGGGCAAACTATTTGAATTTCCTATTGACATCCTAGAATTGAATTTATGCAGGAGTTTTCAATAGCAAAGGGGATAAATAGTTCAATCATCCATATATGAAAAAAAATCATGTGATTTTGGGCAACACAACCTTCATTTCTTAATTCATGAGATTTACTATTTCCACAATTTTTGTAGTGGCGACTAAATGATACCTAAGGCATTATTTGGTTGGTCCTTTTAAAACATGACAATTGGAAAATTCCATAAATTACAAAATCAGGAGTTGTTTGGTGGCCATTGTTTTTGGCAAAGTGAAGGCATTTAATTTCCTACAAATTTTCAATTCCTAGTGGGTAGGGGAGAATTAGATTACCAACTCCACCCGGTAATTGGTAACTCCTATAGAATTCAATATCAACATTCACAATCAAGCAATTTTACCAATTTATAGTAAAAAAAAGTACCAAAAGACCATACAAGGAGAGATTTTGTATTATAAAACGTAACTTCATTATCTGATTGTCATATTGTAATTCTCTCAGTTCTACTTGAATCTATGTATAACGAATGTATATGAAAGTGAGTTTGTTAGTTACTAATAACATGCTTTAGGTTGCCAAAAAATAACGGACTTTTATATTGTCGTTATATAAGAACTTTTCTTGATTTTTCATCCATTTTTGTAAATTTGTTTGTCATATTTGGATAGGCAGCAATTCATACAATTAACCTACACATGTAGGAGCTATAATTGGTGTGTCGTATTCGTAAATTATCTTTTATTACTTGTGTTATTGAAACAACTCTCAAACATTATATTTGACGGTATCTTCGTATATTAATAGAATATCACGGAATATGCCATAGAATATACGTGATATTTATGTGAATTATTTAATATGTAAATATCAGCATTTAGGAAAACTAGACTTTTCAGTTACCAATACTGTAGGATTGCATCTCGACTAAACTATGTATATATGTATGCTAGTTCATTGTGAGACTAATCAATAAGAATTCTTCATTATATTTCGAGTTTCTTACTAAAATAGGGTTCAACTTGAAACTATTTATAAAAATAGGGTCATTTTCAAAGTATTTACATAAAATGGGTCGAGCTCATCAAATGACTACTTTTCAACCAATATTTTGTTTTTTTTCCCAAAATACCTTCTCATCTTCATTAAAGAAAAAGGAAAAAAAGACACTTGGTCTTTGTAACTTCTATTCCGTCCTTAATTTCTTTTTTTCAAGAGTTCAGCCACTTCACCAATTAGCTTGGTTTATTAAAACATAATGCAAGTACAACCAAGTGGCGATAAATATCACCAATACGGAGCGACTCACAGCGAATCAGTGACGTTGAGATTGAGTCGGGTTCGGCACCTTATCGATATTAGAGCAAGTGATGACTAACATAGGTGGTTGCATCAGTGATTCACGTAGGAATAGGCGGCGATGTTGGCTGGAGATTTTGCTCAGAGGAGGGGTGCCTGATAGTCTCACAATCTGGGTTGATGCGAGTGGTGCTAGAACAGGTGTCGATTCTCACCGACGGTCGAATTGAGTTATAAACAAATTAAGGTTGCTTATTTCAATTTAAAAATAGTATCGATTGTTGAACGTGTTAAATGTGAGATCAAAGGAACATAAACTGGGGAGATTTGGGCAGCCAAAATTTAGTATGATTCAATGGCAAGTGTTATGTAGTATGATTAATGGTAGATTTTAATGAGAAAAATAAAGTTTGATAAATGGGTTGTGGGGTGACCAGTGAGGAGATGGAGTGTGAATTTCAGGATGATAGTCGGCTCCCCTGAGACTGCCCGCAGGTGATGCGCGGTGGTGCTATAATGCTCAATATAGGAGGATGTTAATGGGAGCAGAGAAGGTAGGGGATGAGGGAAGTAGATAAGGGTATTTTGGGAATAAATTAAAATATTGGTTGAAAATTAGAAATAAGATGAGTTGGACCCATTTTGTGTAAATACTTTAAAATGAACCCCTTTTTTGTAGATAGTTTCAATTTAAACCCTATTTTAGTAAAAAATTCTTATATTTCTTCCTCTATTTCACAAGTTTAACATGGTATCGTGAGCATTAAACGATCCAACCACTTAAAAGTTATCTCAAAATGAAAATCCTCAAATTTGAAAAGTTCACCATGACAGGTGATCAAAAGAAGGGCAACGAGAGCGGTCCAAAGACAATTCTCGTAACGTCACCTCTCTATCTTCATCCTCCGATTTGCTAAGTTTAAACCGGATTGGATGCTAAGAATAAATTAGCATTCATAGAGGGTAAAGTGACAACCCGAAAGTGATGGAGATGAAGAGACAATCGAGACGGTGGCGTGGCGTCAGTGCAACGCAATGCTTAGGGCATGGTTACGGAACGTGATTGCTCCAAAGTTTCATCCGAGTATCACTTTTTCGCAGCCCATTGCAGACGTGTGGGAAGTGTTGCGTGGGAGGTATTCGGCATGTAATGCACCGAGAGTTCATCACTTAAAAAATGAACTCAATGAATGCAAGCAAGGAAGGGATTTCGTGGTGGAGTATTACATAGAGCTAAAAACAATATGAGATGAGTTAGCCAAGAACAGTAAAAGCAAGAATTGCACTTGCGGAGCAGCGACATCAATAGCAAAGGGAAAAAAAGAGGAAAAGGTACACCAGTTTTTAATGGGCTTAGATTTGAAATTATACGGTCACATACGAACTAACCTATTAATGGAAGATCCTATCGTACCTCTGAATCGAGCTTATGCCCTGATTCTGAGAGAAGAAAGACACGCTTCTCTGACCACCGTGAAAGAAGAGTGTCACGATGCTGCCATGGCTGCTAAGATCTACGGGGAAGAAAAAGGGAAAGGTGCTAGCACAAAATCAGAGGGAGACAGACCACCCCAGTGCACTCTCTGTGGCAAATATTATCATATGGAAGAAAACTGCTACGATAAGCATGGATATGAGGAGGTAAAGGCACGAGATAGGGGAGACGACGTTAAGGCAGCAGCAACAACCGTGGATATGGCGGTCGTGGCAGAGGCAGGGGAAGGAACCCTAAGAAAGGGTTAGTAAGAAAGTGAGCAACAGAAGAAACCCCAAGGAATCAAAAGTGCAAGTATCTGAGAAATCCTTCCACCGGGTGTAGATGTAGTCAGAAGGGGAAGGAAGCGACCCCACTTCTACAAAAATAAACCGCCTAAACCAATCCGCATCTTTAGGTTTGGGTGGAAAAATAATGCAATGAGCATCGCCCTTGTGGGAACGGACAGTAAACTGACCGTGACCAAGAGGACGCACGGAAAACAAATGGGCCAAGTCACCCACGGAGATACCCAAATTGTATATATCGTTCATTTTGCTCAAAGAACTCAGAGTGCGCCAAACGTAAGGGTTTATTATTTGGCACAATGGCAATTGAGTGACATGGAGAAAATCTCGGATAAGTTTAGGGAAAGAGAATTTCAAACCCAAAGAGAAAGGGTACAAATACATGCAGGTCCACCCAGGTCGGCATAAATCAGCCTTCTGCCCGGAAAAGGGGACGTGTATGTTCACTTCATCCCCAAAATGAAATTGCTCCCTCACGAAAGCAATATCCGAAGGGTATAGTAACGAGTCGCAAGAGTGAAGGGATGATAAAATACTCTGAGAAGGGAATAAATCGTCACCCATGATTATCAACGAGGAAGGAAGATGCAAAATACCTGACGGAGAGAAAGACGAAACGGCGGAGGAAGTCAGAGTAAAGAGAGAAGACAGAAGTTGTTTTGGGAAATAGGAGAGAAAGTTATGGAAATTGTGAAAGAAAATTAAAAGAAGTTGTAAATGGGGTAGTTGGGGAGGAAAGTTATAGGCAAAAGTAAAAAAGGAGGGGATGCGAACGGTAGCAAACACAAAAGGTGCAAAGGGCAAACAGATAAATCGACTCCGAAGGTAACTAAATTTCCCGTGCAAATACACTTACACGGAAATTAGGGACTAATTTCGCGCCTCAAAATAATCATTTTTTACTAGACGACACGTGGTAACGTGACATCGGTTCATCTAAGAGAGCATAGATCAATGAGGTGACATCATCTGGACCGCCTACTTATTGTCAAAAGAAACACAACTTAAAGAGGGTTGTGGACTTATTTGAATAGTGCTGAAGAAGTAAATGGGAAGCCCACTTGGCTCTCGTCACACAGGCCCAACCAAATGTTCAGCAATTAGTCACAAGCTAACCAAACTTAGTCCCAATGGGTGGGCCCAGACCATTGGGTATTACCCAATGTTAGGTTATTACCTATTTTTTGTACATTATAAATAGAGGAATGCATTTATTATGCATCCACAGACATAGATACACTAGTTGATTCAATCGACTCTATCCTCGGTTCCATCATATGCTATGCAAACGACAAAATTACCTCGGAATTTGTGCGATGAAATCGACAAAAAATCGCGCAGATTTTTATGGGGCGGGGATGAGGATAACAGGAAGATAAGTTTAGTATCATGGGAAAATGTCACGAAAGAGAAAGTGAATGGAGGGCTGGGATTGCGGTCGATGAGACAAGTAAATACCGCTTTCATGGCCAAGATTGGTTGGCGTATCTTATCTGAACCAAATGCTCTATGGGCTCGAGTACTACGATTCAAATATTGCAAAGGTAGATGTGATCGGGAAATGTTCGTGCCAAAACAGGCTAGTTCGAATCTATGGAGAGGCGTAGTGGAAGCAGTTGATATTCTAAGGAAAGGAATTAGCAACACGATAGGCAATGGACAAAATACTCTCTTCTGGAAAGATAGGTGGGCTACACATAAGTCCTTGGAGGAAGAAGCTTTGCTACCATTACCAGAGGAGGCTAGCTCTCTTTTGGTTGAAGAGATGTGGGATGCGAACACGGGATGGAAGTGGGCGGAATTTGCCGAATACCTCCCTGATCACATTCTTCAAACCGTGGCATCATTTGAGGTTCTTGCAGGCGAGGACAAAGCGGATGAATTGTACTGGACACCCACTGCCTCGGGTTTTTTCACAATCAAATCTGCAATAAGATTAATTCGGAACGAAGAAGATGAACAAGCCGAACCTCATTGGAGGCTACCTTGGAAAACATGGGCTCCCCAAAGAATTCGTGGCTTCTTATGGTTACTTTTACATGATAGAATTATGTCCAATGTCAATCGCAATCGTAGGGGATTAACGGATGATCCGTCATGTGGTGTTTGCGCAGGGGTGGAGGAGACATCATTGCACTTGTTGCGCGATTGCGATGAAGCTCGTAAGGTATGGCGATTATTTCCTGTGGCAAGACAAGATTGGTTCTTCATGTCAACTACTATACAAGAATGGGTAAAAATGAATTTAGAGGGGAAGATGACGCATTTCGAAAACTGGGAAACGCACTTCGCGACAGTGGTTTGGTGGTTATGGAAATGGAGGAATTGTCGAGCTTTTGGGCGAACGGATGACATAGTGGAAAATAAAAAACCGTTCTTAATGCTCCGACTTCAAGAGATTAGACAAGCACAGGAGAGCGCTCTTGTAGACGCGCATCACCCTCAATTCAGGAAAGAAATTTTTGTAAGGTGGTTGGCTCCACCGGAGAACTGGATTACGTTAAATATTGATGGAGCATCCAAAGGTAATCCGGGTTTTGCGGGAGCGGGTGGTTTGTTCAGAAATGCTAGAGGTCAGATCATTGAGGCTTTTGCAGAACGTTTAGGGCTAGCTACAGTCACTCGAGCAGAGTTAATGGGTTTAAAGCGGGGTTTAATGATTGCGATGGAAAAAAAGATTGAAAGACTAATCATTCAGACAGATTCTAAGACGGTGATAAACTTCATGGAAACAGTTCCGTCTGTGCCAACATCTCATATTCATATGGTGAAAATATGTTAAGCATTCATTCGGGATACTCAATGGCAAGTCGAGATACATCACACTTATAGGGAAGCAAATATGTGCGCGGACTGGTTAGCCAATGCTGGAGTTACACAATCTCAACAGGTTGTCCGATATGATATGGCAAATATACCGAACCCCTTGTTCTTGTTGGCTCAGCAAGATTGGAGTGGTGTGGCCTGGCCGAGACTTGTGCCGTGGTCTGGGGATTCTAGCGTCTCCTCTTGATTTAGCTTTAGTTTTGTTTTTCGTAGTTTTAGACTTCCTTTCTTTTTTGCTCTGTTCTCGTTTTCTTTAGCTCTTTTTGTGTTCCTGTATTGTGGTCCTTCCACTCTTCTTCTTACCAAAAAAAAACACATAGATACACCAGTTTAGAACCCGTGCAATTTGCATAGGTATGTATAAAATGTATACACAATATTTAATAAATTTATGAATTATATTGCTGATTCTTGAGACTATGAAAATGTCTCGGTATTTTTAACGTCCGTTACAATATTTGTTAAGATATATTATCGCCCTCTTTCACCAAAGATTTGTATTTGAAAAATAATCTTTTGGCTATTGTAGCCTGAATTTTGGTACCCTGAGAAGGCATATAAATATTAATAGTTAGTGATATAATTTATTAGTTTGGTTATGTGCAAAGATATATACATATAAATAAATAGTAATTTTAACTTGTATTTACCTTCGAGTCGATAATTATAATCGATATTATAGGAATAAAATATACTTCCTTTGATACGCCACGATTCTTTGGCTTGTGTTATGTCCTTATTCATATCGTGAGTTGTGTTGCCGACCATAATTTAAAGTTTTGTTTGAATAATAGTTTGTTGTTTAACCTTTTATCATCGATTATATTGTGTAGGCGTATATATAAGACATTCGTAATATTCTGTAATCGTACAAAATAGAAAATTATATAATCGTACAAACTTTTGTTATCTATTTTAGGGCAAAGAGATTTTTTTGTAATATCTTTTGTATGTCATTAAATTAATTGAATTTTTGTACGTCATTATATTTTGTAACTTATGAATTAATTGAATTTTTGCACTGTATTGCAAAAAATGTGATTTTTTTGTAATATCTTTTATATGTCATTATATTTTGTAACTTTTGATAGAATAATAACTCATTAAATTAATTGAATTTTTATATTTCGGCGTGATTCTGTTTTGATTATTTAAATATCTCATTGAATTAAAATAATATGTCATTGAATTAATAGAATAATATCCCATTGAATTCTGTTTTTATATGTATTGAACTCAACTTTGCAATGAGAATAAAATCTACCATTAATTCTGTTTTCATGATTTTTAGTTTAAGAATATATTAGTACGGATATTTGGTTTAAGAATATTTGGTTTAAGAATATACAAATATTTTTATAAAATATTTGGTTATCACGCTTTGTCTATGTTTCCATATCTGATTGATTCGGCCCCCTGCATCATTCAATTTTCTATTTTAAAAATCTTTTTACAATATTTTCCAAAATCGATTTTACAACACGGGAAGTTGGGCGGGAAATTTTTTAACGTGGGTGCGACATGTGTCCAATTAATGTTTAGCGGTTGTTGTTATATACTTCTATATAGATTTATAAGTCGAATATTATAGTCTATTTGGCGGAATATCAATTCTCCCGCGGTTTTTCCTCTACGGATTCCCGTGTCACCAAAAATGGTCTCTTCTCCTTGTGTTCGTCGCATACATTAATTATCAAATAAACATCAAAATACTTTCAACAATGTCCTAAAGATCACTGTAACCCAATTTAACTACTTTGGTCATTTTTGACCAAATAAAAAGGTATGAAGTTAAAATCCTGTACTAGTATAATTTCTCATTCCAATACATTTCATTCAAAAACACCGAACCATACCACCCCTAAAAATATAAATTTTATTTGCTACTTCTCCTAATAATCTTATGCCCATCTCCAGTAAACTAGGTTTCAGGCATTGGTATGCAATTGTAAAAAAAATGTAAACCAAACCCTAGCTATGGGCTAGGTAGCACCAAAACGGACACGGACACGGATACGGACACGACACGGACACGGGACACGGCATGCCATGAAATTTAGGACACGAGACACGACATCATATATTTATCTAATGCAGAAGCCAAGCTGCTAACGTGGCATCACTAGAAAAAAGCTTTGTCCTACGTGTCGCGTTGTAAAGCATCCTGGAGCTATTGTCCAATTAGATTCATCCTAGAGCTATTGTTCAATAAGATTCAAGATATGGTATAATGGTATAATAACTATTCCAAGATTTCACGGACTAAATCTATGGAATCACAAGATTTCATTCCATATATTGAAACAATAAATAATGACAGTTTTGGCTGAAGATTAATTCCATAGCACGGCCTAAATCCTAGAGTTACCAATCCATAATCACCGAACAAAAAAATACATACAAGTATTTTTTAGACTACATTTTCGATTTACATATGGGTCGGAATAATTACGGGTCGGAATACCTACAAGAATTTTTTAGACTACATTTTTTTATGGTTTAATCGTTATTAAATATGGGTCGGAATAATTACTCTTCATCGGTATATACATTTATGTGAGCGTCGTGATTTATTAGATTACATTTTCGATTTATTGTAAGACATCTGACTTTTCACGTGAATGCGAAACATTTTAACAACTACGGAGTATTTATTTAATATAGTAAATAGTAAATGCAGTGGTCATTTAATAATTTTGGAATGTCTTCGTGTAAGATGTCGCGCGCAATAACTGTTATTTATTATATGAACATCTTTAATAAATATAATTAAAAATACGTTTTTTAACCCAACTATACATTTACTACTCACGTCTCATCAGATTATTTACGTTTTGCTTTTATTGTACGATATGTAATATAAAACTTTATTTTATATATGGGTTACATATTTTAAAAATGGTGCAATGAGTAATTAAAAGTATAGAAATTCTATTGTAAGTCTTGATCATCTTAATGAACAACTATATGATAGCTCATGTATACCGTCATACCGACATGTGTCATAAATAATTCAAAATTTATTTATATGTATATAATTAATCAGCTTTCTTTGATATTATTAATTACGGTATTCATCTAAAGTTAAAAACAGGCCACAGTAAATAATTAATTTGCTTATCTCCAATATTATTAACTATATTCATCTAAAGTTTAAAAAACAGACCCGTGAATTTCACGGGTTACAACCTAGTTTAAATTTAATAAAATATACATTTTATAGTTATAAATTTTTGATTTTATTTTTGTAAAAATATTTGATATTAATTTTAAATAAGTGAATGTAAAACTTGCCCTTGATAATAAATTTATTTTCATTCCTCATCCGAATCAATATTCTAATTGATCTCTTTCGATAACGCATTTCTCATCTCAAGAACATCATTCACCGCAAATGATAACCAAATATCGTGGACACGCGATGGACAAGGCTCAAATACCATGGACACGCGTCGGACACGTGCCCAAATAAATGTAGAAAGTTAGACATGGCTGTTTAGGTGTTGGACACGTTTCGGCGTATGTCCGTGGAGTGTCGGTGTCGGACGCGGTGTCGGACACGGTGTCGGACACGGTACGACTTATTAGGAGAAGTGTCCGTGCTACTTAGGCTATGGGTTTAGCTCATTCCATAATATGACTCGGGCCTAAAATGGGTGAACCAAGGAGAGAGTCAGAAAAGAGAAAACGAAAAAGATGGTGAGTGGTGAGTGGCGAGTGGCGAGTGGCGAGTGGCGAGTGGCGTGGAGTGACGACCCCAGGTTAGCAAGAAACGTCCGGCACATTGTTTTTAGTTTGTTATTTCGTCAATCGTCATTGTTTCTTTGATGTTAAATCATGGCTGTATGAGATTACTTTGACCTAATTTTACTTAACTGTAGTGTGATTAATATTTTGTTTCATTAAGTTTGTTGTTGAAATTATGACGTAATTCGCTGATTAAGATGCTTCTTCTTGTTCGCTCTATTTTGCCTTGTCATTGTTGCGTGCGGTCGTCGGCTTTCTTTTATGCTGAACACGATTTAGAGAAAAAGGCGGAAGGAGAAAGGTTGGACATATGATGGTAAAAAGACGACGACGAAAACGATTTTGAGTGAAAGTGAAGGAGAAAGGAGGAAGGGACAATACAATGTTGGCAATATTATGAATATATTTTATAATTGGGTTTGTAGTTATGAGCAATAAAAGTAGGGACAATGAGGGAAAATGTTCAAGTCGTTTAATCAAGTTATTGTTCCAAGTGTTTTTAATAAGGTAATCAGATGATTAGTTAGGCAGTGCTTGACGAATTGCTGAATCTTTAAGCGCTATTCTGGGTAACACTGTCTCATCCTGGTTACCATCTTCAGCCCCTTAGGGCTTGTTTGGATTGAGAGAATTGGAGGGAAAGTGAGCGGAGGGAAAGGGAGTGATTTATTTTCCTTTGTTTGGATACAATTTATGGAGGGAAGGAAATGAAAGGGGAAGGAAATGAGGGAATGTAATTTCTCTCATCTAGAACAAACTAAAATCTTTCTATGGGAGGTAAGATTTGGAGAGAAAACTTTATTTGAACCTTCATCCAATTATGCAAAGTTATATTTTCTTGGATAACCTCAGTGTTAGTCTCAATCATGGTAGTCAGTACCTAAACATTCAGGAATTCCTTTGCCTACATGTGCAAATTCAGATGCCTTGCTTCAAGAATTCACTCAAATTTGCGTTAATTCGCCATAAGCCCATAACTAGCAAATTAGGAGTGCTTTAAATGGAGGAAAATAGGGGACTTTCAGGTTTAATCCTTTAGTTGTGACTAAGAGTCATTCTTGGAAGATCCAGAAAGAAAAAATCCGTTTAGATATGAAGATACTAAGTACCTCTCAGTTTGCGGGGGCCATTGAGGCACTGGAGCTAATGTTGTTGTTGTATGAAGATACGAAGTATTTCATATGTATTTAAGATAACTTTTTAATATCAAAATAAATGGGTTCGTAATCTGGTATTTTATTAAGATTTTCCTTGTATTAAAGATATTTTCCTGAGTATAGTCTCGCACTTAAATCCTTAAAAAATATCAAGCGTAGTAACATTACGAGTTCAGATTTTAAGTTTATTAATAGTCTATTAAGGGTCAATTGTGTATTTGTACTTATTAATGAGAAAGTGAGAGAGATGGAGGTGCTAAGTGCTCAGGCAGTCAGGCTGTATGTCTTGAAATGTTTAATTCATGTATTCAAATCAGATTTTCTGGCCCTTAAAAAAAAACTCAGATTTTCTGGCTCTTTTCTTTTTTTGTTTGGTGCCAATGTGCACGACTAATCTATCCAGAGCCAACTGTGCAAACTCAATAATGATATGTACTTGTGCCATGCTGTGACCTAGAAAATAGAAACTAGCTGACCAGGAAGAGTGGAAAAAAATGATGGTGGCGAGTAGGGAAACAAGAGATGAGAGGGAGAACTGAAGGTGTTGACTGTGATGTTCAAACCAAGTTCTAAATTTGTTGTTTATAGTTTTTATTCTGTCGTTTTTGCTTGTGGCATATTGCATGCTTTATTTTATTGAAGACTTGAAACTTGCATTGCTTTTGCTAAGAACTGGACGTTAACTTACTTCTCCACTTAGATTTTACTCTGCCAGTTTTAATGAGCAAATGAGCTTAGTTGTTTACTATACTGTTTCGACTTTTGGTAATTAATTTTCGATATGTAAAATGCATTAGTGAGTGGTAATAATGAATAAATTTGGAGTGCTCAAGGTAAAGGCAATGCTTTAAATTTGCATTCTTTTGTTGTTGGTCTTTCTCATTTGTTCTACTTTGTGTTTCTCTCAACTAAAGTCATCTCATCTAACTATTTTTTTCGCACATCCATCCGTATCCTGCGTTTTTTTCCGATTGTAAGACCTACTATATCTATTTCCCTGCTCATTTCTTTTTTAATTCTCTGGTATGTGATTCTTATGATTCTACTTATGACGTTTGTCTTTTTTAGTCAATCAATTGGTTAATCTGTTCTGTTTTATTTGTTTAATCCATATATTATTCAGTGGTAATTAACGTTGAAAGTGCACTGGTGTGCGCAACATTATGTATAGGCTGCAATGGATGAGATAGCAAAAATAAAGCAAATGAATGGAGACCATGAGGATCAGAAGTGTGCTGCAATTTGTGAAGCTTCTGAACATTTTTAACATTCTGGTCCGAATGGGTAGCATGGTTGCACGGTCTGTGAGTATTTGGATGACAGTGTTTTGACATTAAGAAAATACTTTTGACTATCATGAGATGCCTGATGCAAAAGTGAAGGAAATATATTAACGTATCCTACTTGGCTTGGTTTATTTGCTTAAGGGTTCTCAATTATACAAATTGATCCAAAGCTGCAGAGTATTCTGCTATTGTCAAAGATATAGTCATGTACGGACTAAGTACCCAATAAAGTCTGGTGCTTTCTGTATTATTCCAAATTTTGGACACAATAACATTTGAGTCAGGGACCAACTATAGTAACGTCTTGAATGATAATTTGACGCAATGGAGGAAGGCTAAACTTGCCACCAAAGAGTTTACGTGAACCAAGCGGATGTTTCTAACATTGTGAATAGATCATCAGATCTTATGTCTTGAAGGGGACTAGTGGGGAAACCTCAGTTCATAAAAGAGGTAGTTGTTCTTAAAAGGTGAAAATTATGGAGTCTCTAGATCTCAAGCGCAAGTTGGTTGAACTTGGAAATGCTGTTTGACACACAAAAAGCCGAGAAACGCTATTCAAACTAGGCATTGTGTCCATGTTGATTCCAGGATCAAAATGAAGTTTGAACTGGTGATTCCTGGATTGTTCTATTCAAAATAGGCATTGCACATTTTGTGTCTGTGGATTCCTGATCAAAATATTCTACCTATGCTTGCTAGGGCGATGTTTTGTGTGACCCTCATAATGGTGACTATTATGACAAGGATGAGGTACGTCTTCGTGCTTCATGGATTGCCATATAAGCTTATTATTTTGCCATAGTTAGAAATCTTGGGGTGGTATTTGTTTAGTCTGTTCTTGCTTGATTTGATTGAAACATTTTACGGCGAGTACAAGGAAGAAAATTGGCCTCAAATTCAGGCTGTCAGTATTCAGTAAACTCTGTTGCGCCAGCAGAATAAGAAAAAGGAGGGAAAGAAAGGAAAGCTAAATTATTATTAAGGGTGTGTTTAGATAGAGGGATTTGGAGGGAAAAGAAAGGGAGGGAGGGTAGGGGTTTTAAATTCCCTTGTTTAGATAACAAATAAGGGTGGAGGGAAATGAAAGGGGAGGGGTTTGGAGGGATCAATTTTTCCTCCTCCAAGCCTAATCAAAATCTCTCCACAATAGGCAAGATTTGGAAGGAAATTGTATCCAAACACCCTCAATAAGCCTAATAAAAACATCTTTTGGGTGTGTTTGGATACGATTTTAGGAGGGAAAGGGAGGGGAGGGAGATAGCACAATGGATGGAGGATGCTGAATTGATGATGCAATAGGAGTCTAAAGAAAGTTTTCCTTCCAAATCTTGCCATTGATGGAAAGATTTTAGTTTGCCTAAAGGAGGGAAATTAAATGCTCCCATTTTCCTCCCATTTCCATTTTCTTCCTTCCATATATTGTAACCAAACAAAGGAACTGCTCCCTCTCCCTCTCCCCCCCCCCCTCCCTTTCCTTTCAATATGGTACCCTACTTCATGTTGTGTACGTGTGGATTCGTTTCTGAGTAAAATCACATGACCTAATATTTGTGCTCAATTTTATTCAGTACAGTATTGTTCTAAATTGAGCAATTACTATGATCGTAATTATTCTAATCAAATAATAATTACGATCCTTAAACACTCAATAATGTTTCCTAATTTAGTTGGCTAATACTCCGTATCTTTTACTGTTTAGAAATAATATTGAGTTGCTGTTATTACTTGTTACAATTAGGAATTAGGACTGTGTATTCAGATTAAACTGGATCGCCACTATCGATTAATTGTTGACTGGGTTGCAGCCTAACATCTTTCAGCAAGCGAATATTTCTGTGGAGCATACTAGTAGGTGTAGGGACCAAATCAACCTCAAAATAACAGGATAGGGAACTAATAGAGAGAAACATTCAAAAGGATGGACATGTGTACGTGATGCTCTGATCCGATAATATCATCGACGTAAACCAATAAATTGAATACTGGAATATTGTTAATGTCAAGTTGGTGCATATCCCTGGGAGACTACTTGTTGGTTCTAAGTTCTTACCTTAGAACATTCTATAATTTGTGAGCAACAAACATTACTCGACTTAGTTTTTGCCTTTTTGGTCGCAATCTTCAGAGTCAGGGTTCACATCTCGCTTTTAAGTTCATGTGTGACGTGTTTCCTAGTTTTAGCTGTTTTTTTCCTCTTGTGTTTCTATGTTCAGTTGTTTTTGAATTACTTGACACTCATTGTGATGGACAGACACAGTTATAATGCCATTGCTGTTACTGATTTATCTTTTGCAAATCTTAATCATTCTTCACTGTAGGACTGTGATGATGTTAGGATGTGTTGCTTTTGTCGATCTGTCCGAATGCTCATTTGTAACCCGTCTCTCCAGGATTACTTGGCCTTGATTTTAGTCTTTTGGGGATTATACCACGCAAGGTATGTAATTCTATAATCTGATTTATAGGATTTTCGTGTTCAATTATGCAAATACATTTAGTTTCAAGCTATAAAATTGTGATCAATCACTCGCAGATTAGGTGGCATTCAAGACATTTCTTCAACAGGTATGGGGACCTATCCATATCCGTCGATTGGCCTTCTGGCCATTAAGGAAGGTTCTTCTGGAAGAGTACGACTTCAATGAACATGATGCAAATTAACTGGCTGAATTTATCTGCCAATTTTCAATTTTGTCCTTGAAAATTGGTGCTCTGCTGGTCATTGCCTTTCTTATCCATGGATTGGTGTGGGCCTCACTGTCTTGCACCCTCTCCCCCAGCTGACAAGCAACCCATGGAACCTTTGGGTTCGAATAAAAAGGTGAGAGATATGTCGTGGAAAAAGGAATGAAGCATTGCTATTAGCCTATTGTACAAACTCAAAGACTGGCGAACAATTAACATCTTCGCCTAAATCATCATAGAGGAGTTAATTAATCCATCCATTCAATTCTAACCCTGAAATATCTTCTTCTCTGCTAAGTATATTCCGAAATTTGTCTACTGTTCGATGTGATGTTTTGTGGGGCCGTGTGTGGGCTTGATGCTGTTTCGTGCATACAACATACCTTGTCAGTTGGGGTAAAAAGTCTCCACTCCACACTTGTTTTCTATAAAATTAATGTATTGATTACATTATTGTTACCTGTGATTAGGTTTCGATAAGAACACATGGCTGTGCTTGTATTGTAGGAAGTATTACATATGGTTATCAAAGTTAGTATGTTTAGTGGAGCTGGACTGCTGGAGCATGAACAGCAGTTACTTTGGAGGTTGGTTGTTGATGCCCAAGTAACAGGTGAAAGCTTTCTTTTTGGACTATTCAAAGGTAAATTATAGGTGAAAGTTGGAATACAGTAGCAACTGAACGGCCAAGAATGATTCTCCAGGAATCTTGGGACCGGCAGCAATA
This sequence comes from Silene conica, assembly GCA_029255685.2. NCBI lineage: Eukaryota > Viridiplantae > Streptophyta > Magnoliopsida > Caryophyllales > Caryophyllaceae > Silene > Silene conica. The sequence goes on along the minus strand of CM055311.2, from coordinate 61,860,000 downwards.
TTGACTGTTCGTTTTCATTTCCGTACTCATGAAAAGTACGTAGCTTCATGTCTTGTTTCCTTTGTTGGCAATTGTGTAATCTACTACGAACCATGTAATCAGTAAAGAGGATGTTAATTTTTCCTTGTATTATTGAGCCACAAACCTAATACAAAACCGGCGATTTGTGATGCACGTTTACAGGTCCCAATCAGTAGCATTAGCTCATTAAAACTTTAAATATAGGAAGATATGATCATCTTCATATCATTTATAGGATTCTGCAGCATGCATGCATTCATTCACCACAAATTACAAATTCTCATTTAAAACGGAAACTATCCGTCACAAACTGAAGACGGATAGTGTCCCTCTCTAAAATGCAAGTGGGACAACCTATGAAATGCTCCATTTACCTTCACTTGTCTTGTTGTGAGAGGAATATTAACCGTCTTCACCTTGTGACGGATAGTATTCGTCGTTCAACAAGTTTTTTTTTTCATATGTTCATTTATTTGCATAATTGCATCAAAAATATGTTAGATGGACACGTACATACAGTATATTACTACTTACTAGTAATTTAAATTGTAATATCTAGGTAGTGCAATGAAAACACAAATTTCCATATATTTCCGAATTCCGATTATCTTTCTCCAGCAAAGGTAATTCAGTATTTTCCTTATATTTCCGAATTCCGACAATCTGCCATACAAACAATATCGGTATTAATTAATTAACATACTGTAGTAAATGTAGCGAAACAAGAAATAGATGAATACGTAGGGTTTGTCGGTTTTTTGGACTCTTTTTGTGAAACACTCATCTATAAAATAGGTAATTAGCCGACAATTTTTTCAGTTAAAATAAAGCTGAGCTGAAAATAATATAAGATACAATTCAATATATCCAAAATGATGGAGCCAAACTTGATAATGAATATGGGTTGAATAAATGATGAGATACTCAAACTAATAGTGTAGTTCCTAATTTACCCGGTTGGGAGCTGTTTGGCGGGCCTAATTATAGGCATAGGACAGTGTTATGAGAAAGTGATATGAAGTTGGAATCTTATATCCCATTGGCTCGGACTTACCTGACTTCCAAACTACAAAAGTTGCCTACTGTAGGGAGGGAGGTAGGGAGGGAGGTATCTGCAAATAATGCATTGCATGTGTTATTGTTTTTACTGGAGAATCTTGAATCTACCATCTGATGAATCTTGTACACTGTTATGTTCTGTGCTACCATCCACATTCCACAAATTAGCAGCAGCAGGCCATCACCATCTCACTTTGTTTTTCCATCTTTATTACCTTACCTAACATGGGTCCCAACGGCTGCTCAGGAGTCTGCTCCGTAATGGGTCAGCAGTCCAATGTTTGTTTTAACTGAACTCGTCTTATAGGAGCTGATTTAAATTTAGAGTGAAAGTCCAAATAAACAGTAAGGTAAGGAAGTGATTGAACGTCATTCGCTGATACTGCTTCACATTTCCGGCATTTCTTGTCAATATTAACTTAGGTCCCCAACATACTAACATAGATAAAGAGCATCTAAAATGCAGGTGAGAGAATGAATGATGGGTTACAATTAACTTTACATGATACATAACATAAACATGTCAACAACTTGTAAATTGAATGCTAATCTTGATGTCCCTCACCAACTTAACCAACCCTACTCACATAATTAATTCTAAATTTAATCAAAATAATGTAAACATGCTTACAAAAACATCCATCACATTTCCTCAACACCGCTTCATCACATTCCCTACTCTTTTCTAAACTAACTATTTCAACTAATCTTAATCTATATTAGTATATCGTGTTATTAGCCGTAAGACCGTAGCTAACACGCAAATAAACAACCATTTAATTTCTTCTAAATACTATACTTTGTTTTCCCCAAGCAAAGTAGATGTGGAGAATTGGTCAGCAAGGTATTGACCACCCATATGCATTCTAGAGAAACTTTAGCAAGATATGTATATGTTGTTTTCCGGGATCATTGGTTTGAGCAGAAATCCAGAAAACCCATGAATTCATCATCGTTTATCATCTGAATGCTCTTTTCGATCCCAATTATGCCTGCCAAAAAAGGGACTCATCAGATTTTAACTAGGGGTTGTCCAAGAAGAAAAATGGTACAGTATGCTGAAAAAGAATGACAAGTTACCCATTGTTAAAGCACTAGCAAAGATGACCGCCGAGAGGATGAACACTATGATGGAAGCTCTTTTAAGAAATGCAACCAGTTTTCTAACAAAGTATTGTCCCCAGAAACCAGCCACAAGTGAAATTGCCATAAGATACAATGCTGCATTATAAATTATACCATTAAATCATTTAACTTGACAGTTAACACTGTCTCACATAAATAACTTACGAGAAAAACATTTAAAAAGGTCTACTATATAACTTAATCATACGACAACTTTTGACTTAAATTGACATATGTCGCGTTTTATCATTTCAAATCAGTACCCACAAATTCTCATTGTAGACGGAGGGTATCCGTCACAAGGAGAAGACGGATACCATTTTGTCTCACTAACTGATCAGTACCGAGTATTAATTTTCTTTCGTACAAGTTTAGTCTGAATTCAGTAGAAGCTGCATTCTGTCGTTTTCAAATCTATGGCAACTTTTTAATGCTATTAATTGTCAAAAATGAAGTTACTTTCATAAGTTGTGGTATAGTAGACTGTACACAGGCTAATTCGTTAGAACATATAAACGGGAATGGAATGAGGGCCTACCATGAGGAATTGGGAACCTTCCGAGAAAGTAGAATTCGACCACAGACAAGGATGATGAGAACAGCATAACAAAAGTCGCTGTTGCACTCGCCACCTGTTACATAGTATAATACTGAATTAACTAAGCACGAAAAATCAAGAAAAAAAACGAACAGACAACAATTAACTACTTACCAACTTGACTACAGTTTTAGAGTTATAAGTCAAGGACAAAAACTACCCTTGCGCGTCAAGGCTCCCTAGGTGCCCGCCCGTGTCGGGTTAAGAGGGTGTTAGATATGTACAGAGTTTCTGAATAAAGAGGTAGTTTTCAGATGAGATATAGTGAAGATTCGATTAAGAATTGTGCACATCACTGATACTTCAGTGTAAGAAATCCTAAATATTTAGTCAATTATTATGCTTTACTCCGTTTGGATTCACTTGAAATGGAAATTGTTTTGGTGATCGAAAAGTGCTAGATTAGGTTGTTCCTTACAATCTCATTAACAGTTTCATATATCTAGTTAAAACGACCACAATCAAATACAGATATGATGATTCAAAGTGTTACGACTGCAGGAAAAATACTGTTTTCCGGAGACAAAAGTAGCAATCAACTTGCAAATTAACTTTAGGGTAACAGAAAAACATATAAAAACCAGGAACATGCCCACAAAGTCATTTGTTCTTTTGTACTTTGTCATATACTCAACTACGTACTACATCAAATCGAACGGCTATCTAAAAGCAATGCTTGTATATTGACAAAAAGCAATAAATGGGTGATTCTTTTTCAGTTAAGGGAGAATCGGAAACGGCCTTTTTTATTCTGTGGGAAAGGCTAGGTTTGAGATTCTCTTTAGAACCGGTGGTGATGATGATGATGATTATGCTAACACGGTCCTGCACTTCCCTATCAAATGTGCATAAAATACAACAATTATATCGCACCAATGTTTCAACGAGTTGGATGCAAGTGTTAGAGGAAATTTATGTTGTGGGGTGTTATGCGGACTGTTGGTCACACTGCTATTATGTGAAGTTTTGTGCTTTCAGCCTAAATGAAGTTTTCAGTTTGTCGGACTGTTAAATGTGGACACGGGGTCACGGGACACTCTACCAAAGAGAATGTTGAAGAAAAGTAACACAAACAACCTTGCTAAATGGTCAGAGACACTAATGGTATGAGCACCCGTTACCTGAGGAATTACACCAATCTCAAGAAGCAGGGGTCCAAGAATAAATCCACCACCGGATCCCAAAAGACCACCAACAGTGCCGCCTAGAAGACCGCAAAGTGCACAAAATGAAATGGTGATAGGAGTAAATTCAATTGAAGCGCCACAAACTGACTCGTTGTTCCCACATATCTTTCTCTTCTTGCCTTCTTTGTACAACTTTATTGCTTCATACCCAAAAACTCCAAAAGCCACCGGAAACTGAACAAGTAAAAAAACAAAGAGTGTGAAACAAATAATTATTTATAGAACAAACTAGCTATCTTTAACAACACAATTTTGGGTTTTAAACAGTGATGTGCGAAAAGTACATCAAATATTCAAAACTAACCTTGAATACAGGTCAAGTCATTACCTGAACAAGATTAAGCACCCAATACCACGTACTACAGGCTGCAGCATTATTCTGTAGGCGCAGAAGTTTAATAACCAGTATACATATGAGAATAATTTTATGAAGGAAAAAATTATATGAAAGAAATGGAACGTGAAAATAGACACTTAGCGATCAAAACTGCGAAAGCTGTGAAGTTACTTGCCTTGAGGACTTGAAGCAGGACGAAAACAACCCAGACAATTACTAGGAGTAACAGTCTTTTCCAGTTTAGATTGAAGCAAATAATATCCTGGACAGATACAAAAGGCGTCCATTATCAAATGCACATATAAAATCAACAACAATATCGTTATTGAAGTGGAAAATGAAAACGTTTAGTGGCAGAAATACAAATGAAGAGGCAACAAGGCAAGCGTAGTTTGCTGAAATACTCACAAATGCTGTTTTCTCTACTTTAGGATTTAAAGGCTCATAATCTGCATCTATAAGGACTGCAAATGATTGAGTCAACAAAAGGAAATTAATTACATGGTATCTCAAGATTAGAAATTTGAGGTAGGAATCTAATAGACTAATGCTACTTCTTTAGTTACTTACGTTCACCCCTTGAATCAACAAAAGTTTCCCGTTGCTTCTCCAGCTCGTTCTGCAAAATAAACCACCTAAATTTACTACTGCAAAGCATAGAATAATCTGAAATAAACTAATGACAAGTAGAGCAATGTTCTTTTCAATGGAAATTTAAACTGAGTTGAATTGAATTTGCTGAATTGAAACAAAATGAACTTTTTGAACAAAACTGCATTGAACACGACTGCAAATGTCGGACGCGACACACTAACGAGTGTTGGACACGACTGTTTTGTACAACACGTCACACAGTGGGAGACTTCCCATTTATGGTTTGTATATTTTTTTCTTGCATTTAGAATGGTAGACATGTACCCCAAATTGTATATCAACGCTAATTTTAGCGTGAGACGGTCTCTTAGAAGAACGCCTGTTACTGATATATTTTCCATCTTTCAGGTGTATTCACTTCAAGACTACTATAAACTAATCATTATTTGTCCTAGTTATACTACAGATTACAGAATGCTGAGTCTAACTACTAATTTTCTGATTACTTACCTAAAATAAAGTTCTGGAGGGTGTAAGTTAACCATAAAAACAATGAAATTGACATCAGCATAACATGAAGTAGATTAGCTTACATAGACCATAATCCGTTATTATAATCGACTAATCGAAACAATTACCAGAAACTATAAATCTAGCTAACAGAAGGAGGCCTTAGCCTGGTGAAACCTACATAATTACATACCTTCAAAATTGTTTCTTCTTTCCACATAACAATCCCCTTACTAAAGGACCTACTTGATGTGCCTGAAAAGTGAATGTATCATACAATTACTCCATTAATATGTTGATCAACAAACAGACATAATAATCATAAACATCAAACAAACTTCAACATAAAGATTTAATTAAACAACTATACTTCTCCGTATTCCGGGCCTAGCAAGAGTTTGGTTACCAACCTAAGAAGAGGATAATAATGAGAACAGTAATGAGCCAGTAAGGGAAGACAACTGAAAAAGCAACTCCGAGGGTGATACCAAGCATAAGCATTGGCTGAAACAAGAGTGCTAAATCATAGTCTAAAATCGGAACATCCTTTGATGGATGTTGCACTCTTACATTATACCATACTGATGCTGCTGATGCTGCCATTATCATACCTACCCCAAAAAGGGAAAAACAAAAACATTTTTAGACCAACATCACATAGTTATTATAAACATGCAATTATAGAATCAATTGTAATTCTTATATAAGACGGTCTTATCGTAAGAGCAACCCGAACAGGGAATTGGGATGGTTTGGAAAATGACCAAAGTAAGTTTGAATATTTTGAATGCAAGAAGTTACATTTAGAGAGAGCAGCAGCAGATTTGGTATCAAAGCCAACAATCAAAGTAAGCATAGGAACAAAAATGCCGCCGCCACCAACACCACCAACTGTTCCAAATGCTGATCCTAAGAACCCAATTGTCGTCGCAACCGCCATTCTCCATCCAAATTCTAATTTCTGTGATAAACCCACATCAAATTAACTCTAAAAATGACAACTTTAATGGTTAATCATGATATAATATAACAAAAAACAGAGGAAGATGAACATACAGGCCAGACATTGTGGTTGTTTGAAAGGGTAGAATTGAGTGAAGAACGTTGAAGTTTTTGTTGGTAATTTGAAATGAAAACAACCGAAAGAAGAGCAATAGAAGAAGAAGATAGTAAATATAAAATCATGGATTTAGTTGTTGGCATGGTGATAATGGTATAGTGAAGCAAAGCAGTGATGGACACTGATGGTGCTGAAACTAGAGCGAGGCAGAAAGAATAAGGCGTTACGTACCTAATATTCAGGGGGAAGACCAGAGTGTAGAAGGTTTATATTCAATTTCTGTACAATTATATATGGTAACGGATTATTTACCTATTCTTCATAATAGGTAGTATAATTTTCTTGTAATTTTTTACGAGAGAGGGTGATATTTAGTATCAACTAGTTTTCTTGCCCGTGCGTTGCACGGATATTGAAATAAGTTGTAATTATAGTGTTTTGTTTTACACATTTTAGTTGTAAAATATTAATTATCCATTTAATGTTTGATAAACTATTGTTTTAGATTTCAGTTAGTTAATAACTAATATCATGTCAATATTGGGAAGAAGTAGAAAATTCTCTATTTAGTTGGCAAATGAGATATGAGAAATAGTAAAGGAATAAAAGGTTCCAAACAATACAACTGAAATGGTATAATGAAATTAAGTATGTTACAATCATTTTAATCATGAAAAAAATAACTCAATAAAAAATTAATGATACGAAGTATAATATTGACATAACATATACTCGCTTCATCATTTTCCAATGTTCCAACATTCCATTTGTGTACAATTTAATCCAATGTTTTCCTTTCATACTTGGTAAAATAATTGACATAAATATCTTCTTATATTTACAATAATACAATTGCAACGAACTAAAACTCCACATTACAACATTTTTTTTATACACACCCCTAAATATTTTCAAGAACACCGATACAAAATACACTAACGCAGAAATAAAATTTATTCTCCTACTAAAGGTTGTATTCGATTGGATTGAAGGAAGTATAACATTTGATTGTTTAGTTTTGTGTCTAACGCAGAAATAAAATTGAGTTTATACACATGATATTTTAAACGTTTTTAGCTTATATTTATACTCTTTGTCGATTCTTATTTTCATATTATACACTTTTTCAAATAAAATTTATTTCTTTACCTTCTCCAATCAATCAATATCTCATGTTATCCATTTTTTCCATATTCGACCATTTCCACCCAACTAACCAACTAAACCCATCAGAATCAACCTTGACCATAATCATATCCCTAAATAACTTATCCCCACATAAAATCTATTTTTCTATCTCCTAAATCACATTGTAAACGACATGGAGTAATCCTACCCGTCGAGTACTATTTTCAGCCATCTAACCAACTTAACCATCAAAATCAATTGCTTGTATTAATAAAATTACGCTCTTCAACATCAGAGAGTAACCCCTACCCTCCAAGACACTTACCTCATCTTTCAAGACATATCTATCCCTACTCATAAAAAAAAAAAACACATTCAATTTAAAGTCAACTCTCACCCTATAACAATCAAAATTGAGTATATATACATGTTATCTCATCGATTTTTAACCTATTTTCACAACATCTATGTCTGTTATTTCCACAAAAATAGAACTTTGAAATAAAATTTATCTACTTACTTTCTCAGTTGTTCTAATCATTGTCATAGTACATATGTATCCTTTTTTCCACACCATTTAGATATTCGTCGTAGTCTTCTCAACTAACTACCCAACTTCCCAACTTGACCAATAGAATCAACTGTATCGCTGAACAACCCTAACCCGTAGACATTTTCACGTACAATTCAGATCACACGCTTAATCGTAGGAGAGTAACCTTATCACCGAAGATACTTACCTACTCCCTCGAGACGTATCTATCCTCATCCCTAAAAGTTTGACACATCCAATGTAAAATCAACCCTTATCCTATAAGACAATGTCCACTTTAAAGAATAAGTTGAAAATATGGAGAGAAAAAAAGAATATGAACTATAATAAACTATAATAAACTATAATCTAATACTAATTCAAAAATAATTTTGATCTTTTTACGACTTACTTTATCCGTCTCGGAAACATCATTTATTTGTCATCACTTTGTTGTTTATGAATATCTTCTAATACTCACTTACATTTCATCTCATCACCACAATTATTCAGCTTAACTCACCTACATCATTGTGTTCTTTATTATTTATATTTATATATATATTTATACTCCTTAAATCGTAATTTAATAACCCAACTAACCAACTTGATCATCGAAATTCATCAACTCTACACCTAAACAACCCCGACCTATTTTTTTTGTACTACTCAAATCACACTCTTAAAAGTCGAAGAGTAACCCTACCGTACTCCTGAAGACACGTATCTACATTCTAAAAATCTATCTACCCCGACCCCTGTAAAAAAATATGTCACTCTATAACACAATGTCTCATCGGTAAACAATAAGGTGAAAATATGTCGGAACAAATATTTTGTTGTTTATAAAATATATTTCAATACTTATTTAAAATACATGTCATCCACTCAATTATTCCACTTGACTTATCTATAATTCTACATCATTCCGGTCTTTAATATTTATATTTATAGTCCTTAATTGAAATTTGACATTTTTTGCATTTCTCTAAATTTATCTTATTTTATTTTACTTAATTCAAGAAATTATCTCATTTTTTTCGTAATTAATTACGAAAGTGTACAATATTCACTTAAATAATAGTGCTACTCTTGTACTAAAAAAAATAGTAGTGTTGCTCTTAATTTGGTTGAATGTGTGATTGATACGCAAACGTTCCTTTTAAGTAAAAATTTGTATATAGTTAAATACTTAACTATTTTCATCGTAGTTCACACATTATGAATCCAGACGTGGTATTTACTTTGAGTTTGAAGGGTCAAGTAATATGGAAAAGATAAGAACATAATACATAAAGAAAAATAATAGATTTGTCTCCATATTCCAATGTTGGACTATTTTTGACCCATTTTAATGTTAAGACGAAGACAAATTGAATTAGTTCTTTCTTCCGCTATCCCATTTACATTTTTAATAGAAATGTTGAATAAAGTTAATAACCTTAAACAATATGCATATAAATATTAAAGAATAATATTCTAAGTCTAATAGGAAAATTGTAAATAATCAATTATTATCTAATTCATTTCCCATTTTTCATTTTTAATAAAAAAGTTGAATAAATTTAATAACCTTAAATAGTAAGCATACACATCTTAATAATAATGCTCTAATCTAATAGGAAAATTGTAAATATTTAGCTATGTTTTATTTTTCTGAAACTAATAGAAAAATTGTAAATAATTTATTATTTTCTTATTTTCTAATTCTAATAGGAAAATTATAAATAAATTATTATTTCATCATCTATTTTCTAATTTCCTAATTCTAATAGAAAAATTGTAATTAAATCATTATTTATTAATAATAGAGTTTTGTAAAAGTTGGAGACTACCACAAGCTTAGAAAAAAGCCTCATTTAATTATATATAAAGTAAATAATCAATTATTATCTAATTCATTTCCCATATTTCATTTTTTAATAAAAAAGTTGAATAAAGTTAATAACCTTAAATAGTAAGCATACACATCTTAATAATAATGCTCTAATCTAATAGAAAAATTGTAAATATTTAGCTATGTTTTATTTTTCTGAAACTAATAGAAAAATTGTAAATAATTTATTATTTTCTTATTTTCTAATTCTAATAGGAAAATTATAAATAAATTATTATTTAATCATCTATTTTCTAATTTCCTAATTCTAATAGAAAAATTGTAATTAAATCATTATTTATTAATAATAGAGTTTTGTAAAAGTTGGAGACTACCACAAGCTTAGAAAAAAGCCTCCTTTAATTATATATATTGATTCCCTAATATAACTCAGATTGCAATTTATTTTCAATTGTGTTTATAGGTGTGTTATACTAAGTAATTATACTAGAGTAGATATTGTGTTACATAATAATATCTATAATATCTAATTAAAAACATAATTAAAATAATGTCATATGACAAATTTTAATATGACAATTTATTATATGATATCTGTAAAATCTAATTAAAATGCTAGCTAAAATTTGGTGAGTCGAAGTCGTATGCTCTCAAAAATAAGTAATAAGTCATATTACCTTAACTATATAGTAGAGGTAAGTCGGGTGTCGAATCCACTGGGAAAACAAAGTAAATTATGTGAATACAAATGCAGACAAATAGTAACCAAGGGGGGTTTTAGAATGATTGAGTAACAAAAATAACAATTAAATAAATAGATGAAAGACTAAAATAATAAAGATTTTAGATGATTGAGAAGGTTTCGGGTAAGAATTTCCACAAACTGATCAATTGATCATAGACTAACGACTCCCTATCGACTCTTAAGTAGACTATCGTGGGAACAATTTCCCAACTCCTTTGTAATATTATTTGACTCGAAACGCGATAATCAAATAACCTAATTATCAAACAACCTAATACACGCGATTAAGTTTAATTCAATAACAGCATGAATGAATAAGGAACGATAGAAGTGACGACCAATAAAACACGCGATTATTAGTTCGAATCACAAGTTAATTCTCTCTTTAACCTAGATATGATGAAACGCATCCAATACAAAGGGTAAAGATTGTTACTTTATGTAGCGAGGTTGAACAATTCCGGATTTATTCACTAGAATAACAATAGATTGATAATTGTGAAGATTAATTAGCTACTTTAATCTAAACATTCAACAACCATAAAATTGAAACAAAGAATTAATAATACTCAAGAAATTAAAGGAAGATGAATAATAATCTCACAAGATGAATAAATCAGATGCTTCAAATCTTAATCCGAGATAAAAAAAAATTAGTTGTCCATGTCTTTGCTAATGAAAAATAATTAGGGTTCTCTTCTCCTTCCAACGTAACTGATGTGATAATCATAGATACTAGGTAACAAAAATATATATCCTTTTTTTATAAAAACCCAAAAACAAAAATATGGAAAGAAACTAAAACAAGGAAATAAAATATTTGCGTCTTCAGTTCTGAGCTGCTCTCCCGCGCCTCGCATGCTTTCTCTTGGCATTCCGGTCGCCCAGCCCTCTCCTGGCAGTCTCCTAGCACTCTCCTGGCAGTAAAGCTTTCCTTTTATTCCCTTATTCAACCCACCAAAACTCCAACACTTCAACACTCCAATCTAATCTATGGAATCAATGCACAAAACCCGTCTTTTATCCAACATATGACATTCCTCCAATATTGCAACATCAAGACTTTTAACAATCATTTTTCATCATCAATTTAACACTTTAGTCTAACCCAAATCACCATTTTTAGCACCTACAAAACACACTACATCAACTTCCCCACAGTTAGACCGTTGCTCGTCCCGAGCAACACTCGGAAATATAACAATGAAACACACAAGGTCTTACAAGAGAAGAACGAAGCGATCCATCAACAAGCTATATCAACATCCCTCACTCGCCCTCCTTATATCATCCCTCACAAAACCATGATGACACAAGGTCACATTCACAATAAAACTCCAACAACAACACAAGTTTGTGACCACAAGATAGCCTCCATAAACTTCAACATCCGCATCAACAACCAACGACAAAATATCATTCGTATGATGTTACGAAATTCTAGTTCTACGACTCTTTTTAGCACCAATTAGTTCTACCCTAACACCTTTTTGGTCCGCACTTATATCACCTCGTTAAAATGCATGGGAAGTAGTAAATCAATGTTTTTTTTTCTAATAAGATCTCTCATTTTGGTTAGAGCGCCCGCCCTTGCGAGTTTTCACTCTAACTTGTATCATTTTTTCACCCTACTCTCGTGGCACGCAACTCATTTCTTCATTTACCCGGAGCACCCTTTCGGGTTTTTACTCTGTCCTCGGCCACATTCCCTTTTTTTTTTGCCAAGGTGCCCTTTCGGGTTTTCACTGTTAGGTTTATTAGTTACACAAAAACTAATCTTTAGTCATACTAACATAATCTTTTAATTAACCCTTTAATTAACATATTATAAGTGATCTTAAGCATGCTAAAAAGCGGAAATAAAAGAGTTCTCGAACCCTTACACACGGCCCGAAAGTTTAGCAAGGATGATCCTCCTAGTACCCAAATTAGAATACCTCATTTGGATGCACCAAGACAATCCCTCAATCAACCGAGACTTGAACAAGCTAGTTACAAAATCGGTTTCTCCTTAAACTTATTCTAATCTCTCTTATTAGAATGTTATTGCAATACTATAAAATAGTATGATTTTTATTATCTTATAATAATATATTAGAGGTTTTATCACAATTTTTTCTCTCTAGAAAATTTGCTAGGGTTTTTGCTAGAATGAATAATGATTTTTTTGTGAGATTAGAAGATCACAACTTTTATTAGTGTGGTTTTGGGTTTGGGACGGCCGAAGCATAGGGAGCCACAAGAGGGAACACCTTCCCTTTCCTATGCAATTCTATTGGCCTTAGGTAGTGTTCTCAAGGCACACTATAATCATTAGGTTAATAGGGTATTTAGTGTGCTTCTCAAACACTCCTCAAACCCTCCCCAAACCGTCACATTTAAGGTCAAAATGGTTATCCATTTTACACTTTGTCAATTGTACAAATTGTATAGAATTGTGACATCTTATATGTAACAAAGTAATACAATATAATATATATATACATAAATATTTATCGTATAAATATTATAATTAAATAAATCCTATTTATTAATTGACAAGTAATTCGAAATTACAATTGTAAAATGATCATTTATAATTATCGTCAATACGATTTACAACCTTTGTATTAATTATAACCCGATTCATTCTAATCACGATATTATAGAATATCGTTTTATTGTTTAACAACTGATACGTTTCAATTTTAAACACAAATCTTACATTAAGATTTAACCTCTAATTTCTCGATATACGAGTTTAAGGAATATGATCAAATCGTATCAATATACATTTGATCATTTTATCAATTAAGGGAATTATCCTAAAGGTGTGACCTAAAGGTATCAACTGACCACCACCATCATACGACAGTAATGTCAAACTCTAGCTAGCCAATCATTACCGATTAATGTTGGCAGTTGACTAATATAAAATCGTATCATCCCTTGCGCATTCTCGCTATGAGATTTAATTACGTGATCGCACTATTGTTGAGGACACATTTCCCAACAATCTCCCACTTGTCCTCGACAAGTGTGCGTCACCAATTCTCTTGTCCTATTAAAATCTCCCACTCAATGCAAGATGTCTCTCTGAGGTCGTACTTGCATTCGATCATATCATGAGTGGTTTCCTCGATCTGGAGAATAACTGTTTGACCGGAATTATCTACCATAGATACCTTCCGAGCGTGGCCACGCATTTTCAGTTAACTTCTCCTCGAGTGGCCTTGAGATTTGAACAACCCTGACAAGGGGTGGACAATTTCTATCGCACTACTTCCTTCAACTAGTCACAGTCAGTCATAACCCAAAACAATCCCATTTGACTTCAGTTACGAAAAGTCGTAGAGAATGGATCAAGGTTATGCCTAAATTGTACCATCTTGGGAGAGTAGTCTTTAGTCTAAGAATTGACTCACAAGAATACTATAGCAGCTCTCGCCACGACCCGGCTATAAAATTTCCAGAACTCTATAAGCGGTCACATTGCCCGACAGAGTGTCTCTTACAGTCTGCCTATGTGATCGACTAGTCATCACATATGACTCTATGGCACTTGAACTTGCCATCAATCGCCTCACACTCTAGTCGCTTTGAGATGTCACCTCATGCAAGCGGCTAGGGGACATACTAAGTCAATCCAGTTCACTTATGGGGTTCAATATTGTCTCAAACAACCCATTTGGACTTTGACAAAGTATCTTTTACTTTGAGTTAATTATAACTCAAATGATGTTGTCATGCAACAATAGTCAATACTATTACATTGCATTTGTTTCACAATCATCTATTTGTATTAGTGTTTTGCGAATAACCCTTTATTCATAATTGCAAAACTTACAAATTTTTGTCTCCTTCATTCTCATATTATCCCGTATAATATGATTCTATTTGAGTACATATCTAGAACTCTTTCTAGATTTTGAGTTTCCTTTCCGGAGGAAAGCTCCCACTGTTATCTTATAACTTGTGACATATCGATATACAGTCACTTATGTACTGAAAACTATATTGTAGTCTATTTATGATTTCATCATTCTAATAATTTTCACTCATCTTGGCTATTTGATAATGGTTTCATTCATCATTATGAATAATGTATCCAACCATTCTAACTTCTAGTGGGCGACCTTTTATTATCCATATAATAAACCTTCCCATTAAAACTCCATCATCATATGATACAAATTATTTTATTCATCTAAATTGAGTACCTCTTATTCTTTACTCTTAAAGAATCACCCATTCTCTCTAAATGGTAGGTTTCAATTATTTGATGAATATCGCTCCCACTGAAAACAATATCCCTCGATTTCTTAAATGAATCGTTCATTTCTCGCATGTTAAACTATTTCTATAATTATTATTACCATCACTATCCTTATAGTGATCTATTTTCTTTTCAATCAATCATCACCCTATTATCATGTCTTCGTTTCCTCGAGACGAATATGACATGATAATTTCCTTGTAACTACATTGAGAGAATTGAGATGATTTCTTCTCTTTTATCTTATAAATTTTGAAAAATCATTTATTAAGGAACCGGTCTTTCTTCCCGTATAGATAGATGATTTCTCCTCTATTATCTTATAATCTTTAAAAAATCATTATCTTAAGGAACCGATATTCCTTCCGAATTCATACGGGGTTTCATGTCTCCTCTCTATGAAACAATGAACATAAAGAACCTTTCTTCGAGTGTCCTCCCGTAGTTTCTTCGGTGTCATCTCGTAGTTTCTTCAAATCATTTAGGGCTCTTCTTAAGACTCCCAAGTAGGAATCTTCTCTAAGATTCTTTATTTATATCATTGGTTTGCGAGCGAAATATTTTCTCCCACTCTATCCTTCTAACAATAACCTTTATTCGTATAAGGATAGCTATTTCGATTAACCAATGCATATGAATGTTTGAAGTTTTATAGGTGTGACGAAAACATTCTCATTTTCACTTAAAATGAAAATCTTATAATGAACTAATATTGTCTCATTTTGATTGAAAGTATCTCATGGCCGGGGTGTAGTTTTCCGTTTTAATCAACACTTTGATTGTATTATATTGATCGTATCAATTGTTAATTGCGTGATTAAATCACTATTATTCATGTTTAAACAAGGCATGTAATTTATTTGAGAAATCAAAACATTGATTAAGAACAAAAGTAGTGACTCGGGTTGAAAACCAAGTCACCAATATCCAAAACTACAACCATTGTTTTAGGATTTTAATCCTTGTCTTACAAGAAAATAAATTGTTCCATAAATAAATGCAAAATATGAAAGAAGACGATATGAAAATTAGAGGCTAGCTCTTCAAGTCTTCGATCAATTTGGATGCTACCATAGCCATCCAAGTAAGGAACCTCATGCTTCCTTCTCCTTGCCCTTATCATTATTAGGAGGCGCCCCTTTAAAACAATTAAAAAGGGTAAATATCAACACATTTGTATCATTATACATAAGTTGATAAATGACATGAATTTAAACGAGAATTATTACCTACGGCGGTTGCCTTCCCATTTTTGAGATCACTTAAGTATTTGGGGCAATTTCGCTTCCAATGACCGATCCTCGTGCAATAATGACACTTGTCTTGCTCTTTTGAAGACGAGGTGGAAGCGCCTTTCGAAAAGGTCTTTTCTTTGGTCGCCTTGGGCTTGAACGTTTTCTTGCCATTGCCTTTATAGGCATTCCTTTTGAAGCTCGTTTTCCCTTTCTTTTTGATGTTCAAAACATCCTTGGTGGAACTTTCATGAAGTTTCATGTCCCTTTCGGCTTGGACGAGCATCTTATGCAACTCTTCCAACGTGGTTTCTTGGTTTCGCATATTGAAATTCACCCGGAATTGAGCATACGCTTTAACCTTATTGAGTGAGTGAAGAACTCGGTCAATAATAAGAGAGTCGGGAACATCAACATTTTGAGCTTTTAGAGTCTCCGCGAGCTCAACGAGTTTGAGCACATGAGGGCTTATCTTTTGCCCTTCCTTGAATGTAATGTCAAAGAAGGCGGAAGCCGCCTCATATTGAATCACCCTAGGAGTTTGCGAAAACATGGTCGCAAGCTTGGTGTATATCTCATATGATGTGGTCAACTTAATCATACTCCTTTGGAGATCCGGCTCCATGGAGAAGATGAGCACATTTTTAAGAGCGGAGGACTCTTTCATGTAGGCTTTATAGGCCTCACGAGTTCCGACCGCGGAACGAGCGGTTGGAGCGGGAGGAGCGGCTTCGGATAGGTAACGACTCTTATCGTCACCTTGAGCGGCCAAAAGTAATTGCGCATCCCAATCCTTAAAGTTTGAACCATGCTTATCGAGTTTGCAACGATCCATAAAGGATCGAAGCCATGATACGTTAGTGAGAGGTGGAGCGTTGGTTGCCATTGATGTTGTTGAAAATTAAACTACAATAATAAAAGGAAAAACAACATCATTTTAAAATTCTTAATTTAAACTAGAAACTTTAACAAGTTTAGTTATATATTTACTTAATGATCTCTTACCCAATTAAGTAAACAATCCCGAGACCCAAACCCATACTAATGCGGGCACGGTGTAGCCGATTCAACCCGTATCGGTATAATTTGGTGGATTAACCCTTTAATCGGTTCTACTCTTAGAACTCTCGGTCGACAATTTTCTTAAAATTATCTTTAGCCCGAACTTATTGCAACTACGGTTACGAATACTTTCGTTGAGATCAACCACATTTCAAGGTATAATCTTATTGCCCCACTTACCCAACGTGACAATTTTAGTACCCCGGTGTAGCCGAGCCTACGTTCTTGTGAAGAAGGGATTCACGGGTCCGTACTTTTTGGTAAGGCTAAGTCTCAATATTTATATGTAAGAGATCTAGTCAAATTATTATCTATCTCCGTATAAGTGAACTAAGTCGGTGAATTATCGATAAAATAAATGACTAGGTCGACTAGGTCGAAACATGCATGATACGATGTATGACGATTTGGCTATGCATGCAAACATATAAAAAGCAAAAATAAAAGCATAAAATAAACCCTAGTATGGCCTTTCCTAGAAAAGAAATAATAAAAGTACAAATTCGGAAACCAACTCCTTTGGTCCCTTGAACTTCACGCGGCACGCACTTCGAGGTAAACACCGTCTTGTCGGAACTCCTTTCCGAATGACACCGTCTTCAAGGAACTCCGGATTTTACAAATATTACAACTTTTCTAGTCTACTTTATACATTATAAAATAGAAATAAATTACAATTGGGTGATACGAGATCACAAAATTACAACCGAATCGGTAACCCCTTACATTACGGGAAATACCGATTAAAACTAAGGCCATACTAAGTAAATTACATAATTCCCAAAATTACGTAAAATAAATCATGACATTCATAATATAAAATATGCAATGCTTATGTAAATATGAATTAACATGCAAACCCTAAGCCAAATCGTCCTATTTAAAACACTTATTTAAATAGTTATCGCAAACCTCGGTTTATGGAATCGCGTGTTTTAACGTTTAACAACACTATGCATTAAATGAAACGGTTTTCATCCTTAAGTTAATCATCCTAACTCTTATAGGTTTCAAAATTTAGTCTCACTCAAACTTTGAACATGACTTAACTTAATATATTTCAATATTGATCGGTATTACTCGGTTTTACGGGAAAAATAATATAAAATCCAAAAGAGTCATAAAAAATTCGAAAATTCAAAATTCAAAATTTGAAAAATCCAGAATGTTCTTAAAATTTTCAGAATCTTAAAATATTAGTATTTATACGGTTTTAACATTATTTCGTAAATAAGACGTAAAACGAGCATTTTAAGTCGGAAAATTCAATAATTAACTTCATAAATGCAAATTAAATACTAATAATATTTTTATACCTTCCAAAACATCTTAAGAACACAAAAATGGACAGAAAATTAAATGGCACACTGCCCAAGAGCCGAAACTTTAATTTAAAGACTCTTATTATTTTAATTTTAAATGCAACTTTTCAACAATTAAAATTAAACTAAATCAGAAACTTTTGGCTCCCAAGA
Source organism: Silene conica (assembly GCA_029255685.2). Classification (NCBI taxonomy): domain Eukaryota; kingdom Viridiplantae; phylum Streptophyta; class Magnoliopsida; order Caryophyllales; family Caryophyllaceae; genus Silene; species Silene conica. The sequence goes on along the minus strand of CM055311.2, from coordinate 61,841,243 downwards.
AAATTTCAGTGATGAACATATCATATATTACTATTATGGGTCAAATTTTTCGGCCATTTTAACAACTATTGCAAATTTTAACGATTTTCGTCATATATCGTACGATTTTAACCTTTAAAATTATTTCTCAAGCATAAAATAAGATAAAATTCTCGAAAATTTTATACATGCTGGAAATAATATATATGACATCGTGTTAAATTTTTATGGCCAAATTCCAACTTAAACTATTAAAGTCGAAATTATGTCACTAATTACCCGATTTTTACATTAAAAATCTATAATATTGCAATATATGAGATAAATTTCTGGAAAATTTAGCATAAATGTTAAATATTGCATGTGACATCCTCATAAATTTTTATAGTCAAATTCACAATATAACTATTTTAACCCATTTTTACTCATCTTATTGCATTTTAACACTTAAAATTCATATCACACGTTTTATAAGTCCATAATTTACGAAAATTCATATTCATATTATAGAAAATACATGTGATAACATACTGAAAAATCTCGGCTAAAAGATGATTTTAGCTATTTTTCCCAAAATAAACGACTTTAACCATTAAAACTTTATAAAAACCGAGATTTAATATACCATTAATCAATATTCATGCAAAAAATATTCCAAATATTCTAAAACATTTTAGAAAACATTAGGTATTCATGCCAAATTAGTTTCGTGCATATCTTATATCAAACGAAAATATCAAGTTTTATATTGTTATCTCTATAACTCCGTAAAAACGTAAACGGAAAGCATGCAAACAACCTATTGCTCTGATACCAACTGTTAGGTTTATTAGTTACTCAAAAACTAATCTTTAGTCATACTAACATAATCTTTTAATTAACCCTTTAATTAACATATTATAAGTGATCTTAAGCATGCTAAAAAGCGGAAATAAGAGAGTTCTCGAACCCTTACACACGGTCCGAAAGTTTAGCAAGAATGATCCTCCTAGTACCCAAATTAGAATACCTCATTTGGATGCACCAAGACAATCCCTCAATCAACCAAGACTTGAACAAGCTAGTTACAAAACCGGTTTCTCCTTAAACTTATTCTAATCTCTCTTATTAGAATGTTATTGCAATACTATAAAATAGTATGATTTTTATTATCTTATAATAATATATTAGAGGTTTTATCACAATTTTTTCTCTCTAGAAAATTTGCTAGGGTTTTTGCTAGAATGAATAATGAATTTTTTGTGAGATTAGAAGATCACAACTTTTATTAGTGTGGTTTTGGGTTTGGGACGGCCGAAGCATAGGGAGCCACAAGAGGGAACACCTTCCCTTTCCTATGCAATTCTATTGGCCTTAGGTAGTGTTCTCAAGGCACACTATAATCATTAGGTTAATAGGGTATTTAGTGTGCTTCTCAAACACTCCTCAAACCCTCCCCAAACCGTCACATTTAAGGTCAAAATGGTTATCCATTTTACACTTTGTCAATTGTACAAATTGTATAGAATTGTGACATCTTATATGTAACAAAGTAATACAATATAATATATATATACATAAATATTTATCGTATAAATATTATAATTAAATAAATCCTATTTATTAATTGACAAGTAATTCGAAATCACAATTGTAAAATGATCATTTATAATTATCGTCAATACGATTTACAACCTTTGTATTAATTATAACCCGATTCATTCTAATCACGATATTATAGAATATCGTTTTATTGTTTAACAACTGATACGTTTCAATTTTAAACACAAATCTTACATTAAGATTTAACCTCTAATTTCTCGATATACGAGTTTAAGGAATATGATCAAATCGTATCAATTTACATTTGATCATTTTATCAATTAAGGGAATTATCCTAAAGGTGTGACCTAAAGGGATCAACTGACCACCACCGTCATACGACAGTAATGTCAAACTCTAGCTAGCCAATCATTACCGATTAATGTTGGTCAGTTGACTAATATAAAATCGTATCATCCCTTGCGCATTCTCGCTATGAGATTTAATTACGTGATCGCACTATTGTTGAGGACACATTTCCCAACATTCACCTAGTCGGGCTCTTTTTTTTTTAATAAAGGAAAAAGTGATACACAATTTACAAATGATATGATAGATATCCTTCCCCACACTTGAGCAAAACATTGTCCCTAATGTTTCAAAGGACACTAAAATAAAGAAAAGTGAGAAAGGGGATCATACCATGAAGACTCAGTGAGAACCGGAAGGGCTCGCTTGGTCTCTGGTTGCACTAGCACGTGCCGCTATCCTTGCTACTCTAGATGCTTTTCGCTCCTCTATGTCGGCCAACATCTCGTGCGATAAAGGATTCATCTCATTAGGGCAACGTTTCAAGTAGAAAGCATGCAAAGATTTATGATAAGCCAAGGACTCCAAAAGATGGTCGTCAATCTCCTTCATAGTATCCTCATGACTCTCCAATCGATCCTTTATCCCCTTGAATTGAGTACCCAGCTCGACTAAACTAGAATCAACTTTGTCTCTCCACTGTTCCATAGTAGTACACCAACTGGAGAAACTTCCCCATGCACCTTCCTCAGAATGAGGCGGATCCCGTACCGATTCTATCCACTGGTGCTCTATCGCCGTCGTCGAGTCTCCACTAGGAAGTCTCTCAGTCCCCTCAAGCCTAGCCCCAGGTTCATCTCTTTCATCCTCCGTATCAGCCCAGTGTCTTTAATAGAAACATCACGAGAAATATAGAAATCGCTTGCTCGTGGACCAAATAGAAGTGGGTCCCCTAGAGGACGAGAAATATAGAAATCGCTTGCTAGAGCCAACAGTTGTTGAGAGAGATTCCACGTTCTTCTCATCTCACGCCGAACCTTGTTTGCCTCGCTATAAATTTGTCCGCTTGTAGGTTGGGGTTTATCCGGGGTTCTTTGGTGAAGACCGTTTTTGATATCTCTCGGCGGAATGGATGCCCGGACTTGTTGCCTCACGAAATCTTTCTCTTCGACATCCAAACCAGCAAAATGTCTATCCCCATCTTTGTAGTTTGTTACTTCGTGGTTGTGATATCCACCCTTCTCCGAAGTCAGAATGTTCCAAACAATCAGCTGCTTCCCATTTATATCATTAACGTAGTCATGTACGGCTCGAACCCTAAACAAACAATCACACTTAGCTGCCCCTCTCTTATTAGGCTTCTCGGGTTTCTCAGGATCGATCTTCTTTCTGGTTCGGTCGTACCTTGAACAACGAAAGTATGACCTGAGCAACTCCGGTTGTTTACGATTTTTGGCCCCATTTGTTGCTTTTACTAAGGCAAACCCGTTATCAAATGCTATTTTATGAGCCGAGGTAAACATCTCATCCCAACTCTCAAAATATGTATCTGACTCAAAATAGGCGGTTGTAATTAACATCATTTCCACCAAACTCCTCAAACGAATCCTGTTAACACGCAAAATTAGTAATGATTAGATTATAAAATATGAAAAAGATCTAAATTTATGTTAAAAACTTAATAAAAAGACGGAAAACCAATTTAAAAGTCTGATCCAGGGAGGGACTTTGAAATTTCACGTCCCATCCAACAAGGGACGTGAAAAACAGACGCCCAAGCCAGCTGGGAACGTGAATTGATTTTCACGTCTAGCTCCACTGAGGACGTTGAATCTGGACGTCCTTGCCATGCTGGACGTTGATTCTGCACGTCCCCCTCCATGAGCGACGTGTGGATTCAACATCCCTCTCCATGGGGGACGTGTACTATTCACGTCCATGGCCATGAGGGATGTTGAATTCGCACGTCCCTCTCCATTAAGGATGTTGAGTTTTCACGTCCCTCTTCATTTATGGACAAAAATTTCGAAATTTCATAGGCTATGGGGCGTGTCGTGTTCAAGCTATGGGGTGTGTCTAATTCAATACTGATTCAATACTAAGGGGGCGTTTGGTTGGGGGTCTATAAGAAAGGGAAAGGGAAACAAAGTTATTCATTCCTTTTGTTGGTGTTTGTTTGACACAATCAAAGAGAATTGAACTCTCTCCCTTACCCCTCAATCCTTCTAATTCCTTACCCCCCCCACCCCCCCACCCCCAAGGGTTTAATATTTCATTACCCTTGTTACCCTTCAACCACTTTTTTCATCTACCACCACACTTACAACTACCACCACAATAGCCACCACCAAACCACCACTATGTCGCCACCGCCGCCGCCGCCACCCCCACCACTATCACCGCCACCAGCGCCATAACACCCCTACCACCACCACCACCACCATCATCGTCGTGACACCCCCACCACCATCATCGTCGTGACCACCGCCACCTCCGCCACCGTCACCGCCATGACATCTCTACCACCACCATCGCCACCACCGCCGCCATGACACCCCCACCACCATCACCACCGTGACCATCACCGTCGTCACCACCACCGCCACCGCCATAACACCCCACTACCGCCACCACCGCCATGACATCTCCTCCACCACCACCATGCCACCTCCACCATTGTCCGCCAGTAGAGAAGTGGTTATTTGTGGTGGTGTGTGTTAGTGGTAGGAGTGAGTGTGAGTGGACCATTAATTATCTTTCTTAGAGTAACCAAACAACCTATTAAATTTTCGGAATTACTTTTTCGCATACGAACTTTACTCTTTCACATACACTTTTTCTTTAATTTTCCACTCCATACCCTTTTCTAACCTAAACAAATTAAGTCACCCATTTTTTCTAAAATCAAATCTAAGTGCTCTAAAAACTTAATAAGGTATTATAATTTTCAAATTTGTAAAATAATTTTATTGTTTAACAATTGTCTATTGAAATTATTAGGGTTTATAAATGTTAATTAGTGAAATTAATGGGAGTCCAAATTACCATGAATTTTGGCAATTCCTTATATCTTCTTCCTTTTTCATCTTCAGTTCCTAATACCGACGGTGCTCGGAGCGGGGGCGTAGTGCGGTTATTAGTAGGTCACTAGAGTACTGGGTGGGGAGTCCGAGGGAGGGGAAGTGTCTGAGAAGGATAACCTGAATTATAAGATTTTGTTTTATATTTTTGTTTTCCAACTTCGATTGCCGACGATTGAAACCACGAAGCACATACATGAATCAACTCTCATTTGCCATTATTCATAAAATCGGCAGCAAATCATACACTCCCAATATCATTGAAATTCACAAATATGAGAAGAATAAGAAAGATTATAAATAATTTTTTCTTTCTATCAAGAATAATAGTTAGTGTCGACTCATGGTGTCTTTGATTTCTACAGGAGAAAAAATCAAAGCAATCACAGTGCTTAATCTGAGTATTAAATGACTTTTTGGGTGGAGGTAATGAACGGGTAGGGTAAAAGGAGGTGGAGGAAGAGAGGAAAAAATCAATTTGGTGGGGAAATGAAAAATATGTCAAGGGTAAAATTGTAAAAGTCGTATGTGAAAAAGTAAAATCCGTATGTGAAAAAGCACGACCCTAAATTTTAGGTAATCCCTTTTCCTTTCCCCTCTTACCCTTTCTTATTTCCTTACTCTTTCCCTTTCTCTAACCAAACGCCCCTAACATGTAATTCAATTCATATGAAATAATGGCTTAAACATGTAAAATATTCAATATAATTCGATTCAAATGAAAATAGATTTGTAGTCACTTACCGATATTGATTGTTCGTTGTTTGACATTGAATCGTTGTTGTTTTTTTAAACGTAGTTACCGAGTTTTTTAAAATTTTGTTGTTTGTTTGGGAGAAAATATGGTGGAGAGAGAGTCAGGGTAAGGGAGGTAATTATTATGAAAAACGTCGACGATTTGTTATAAAACGTCGACGACGTTTCACAACCCCTATATTAAACGGTTTGGATGTGAAATGAAGATGAGGGAAAAACAAGGAGAGAAATGAAAGCTAGAGAGTGAAGCATTTTATACATTTTCTAAATTAATGAGAGACTCCTGCCTTTTTTTTCTCAAAACTGGATGTTTTTACTATGAAAACGGGTCCGGGGTCGGATCCGGGTCTGCGTAAAAGGATCCAGATCCAAATTCGTTTTAAAACTAGTGGATCCAGATCCGATCCGAATCCAACGGGTCTGAAAAATAGAATTCAGATCCGATTCATTAGGGTCGAGTCTTACGAATCTAGACCGAAACTAGGATCCGCTGCCTTCCCTAGTTGCGAGAGTAGGAGCGAAAGCAACAGGGTGGCATTGATATTTGGTCCCATTCACAAGTCACGATCATTTGGTTATTGATGAAATCCAGTAGACGTGTAATGTTTTGGGGCACTTCTTAAATTGGTGATTACCTTTAGTCTTATGAAGTCCCCTAAAAACTTGGGTATGTTTAATGTTGATACCATTTCTGGTGTGTTCTGGACATTGAAGCAAGCTAAGGTATCACTTATCAGGTATGGGAATGGGTGTGCTTCAGTTTCAGCCATGCAACCTCATCAATGGCATTGGCGTCCATCACTCTTCATTATTACTTGGAAAACTCTCTACTCCTCGTCATCTTAAAATCTGCTCTCAACAGTCTCCTACTAGAACCCAAGTACTCTTTTCTTTTCATTTACCTTTTAATTTAAACAAGGGGCCATGTTTGATTCCCGACTCTTGCGAACCCATCAATTTGCCTTACAGTATGATGTTTAAAGGGGAATTTATGCCATTTGTGAAACCCCTTTGTATTAAGACAGAATATATATTTCTGTCTGATTGTTTCATATAAAATTCTGTAACATGGTATGGAGTACATTTAACTAAAAATATAAAACCCAACAAAAAAATTGTATAGAAATATTGTAGTTGAAACAAAATTAACAATCCATGGTTGAAAATTGAAATCATATGTTTTTATTACTGAGCAATGAGCATGTATGTTACCATTTTCCAAGTGACCAATGTGAAGAAACCCTCTTTCTCCTCCGTTCGGGTGTGGCCCAGACTCGTTGTTGAATTTAACAACCAATGACTCGCTTTTTTCGGCTAAGCTAGATGAATCAATGATGATTATGGAATAAAGCAAAATCATTCACTAACCTAGTAACCTTGCTTTCTGCATCGGTGATGTATGCATATTGCATAGCATAGGTTTGATGCATTTTAGAATGAAGTTTTTTGGCACGGCTCATCCCTAAACACCTATCTATTACTCCATTCAATGCCATATCTTAAATTTACCTCATAAATAAATTTAAAAGTTTGATATTCTATTCTACTTGTAATGCTGAATCAAACAAGATCCCGCATAACAATATTGCAAAATAAATTGAAGACTTTGTTCATTAGACCACCCTTTGGCCTTAAGTCAGTCTGCTGTGGGCGGGGGATAGTGAGGTAATGTTATTATGACAGTATTACTGTTGTTCAGTTGTTGTATTGTATTGTATGCATTATTTGACGATACTAGGTTTTCTAGTTCCTTATATTTGATTTCTTTCGAGTAGAGAATAATGGAAAACATCTCCGTAGGAGCTGAAGTTGGTGGAGCTGGTGGAGCAAATTCCTATGGTGCTTTGAAGAGGCTGGATCAATTATGGATGAAAATTTGCTCTGTAGAACCAGGTTTCCTATTTTACGACGTCTTTGTGTTTTGACATTTCCAGATCTATGTTCTTGAAGGGTCTGACTAAATTGAATGTACACACAACTTGATATTGCAGTAGCCAAACCACCACAGGTCGTTACTAGATTTCGCGGTTCCTTTAAGCATAGTGAAGATGTCGGCAATGTAGTAGAGACATATGATGTCATAGTATGCGGAGGTACTTTGGGAATCTTTCTTGCCACTGCATTGAGTGCCAAAGGCCTAAAGGTTGCGATCGTGGAAAGAAATGTACTCAAAGGGGTATATCTCATAAACTCGAGTGAGAACTTGCTTGGATGACCGTCTACTTTCTTTTAGGGACTTCATTAATGTGCTGAGTTTGTGACCAGAGAGAACAAGAATGGAATATTTCGAGGAAAGAGTTGTTGGAACTTGTGAAAGTTGGCATTTTGGATGAAGATGATATTGAACAAGCTATATCCGCCACATTCAATCCTGTGAGTTTATATTTGCTTCTTATCTTGATAATTAGCAATTAGCTAATATATGAAACCTAAGTTTATGACCCGTGTGAAGGTTGTCATGACATTACACGGTTCATATATGGTGTCGGCATTAAATATATTTTTTTTAAGCGCTAGGAGAATGCCTAAATGACAACTAGGGCAGTATCCTTCTGCGTATTGAATCTGCGATGAGTACTGTATGTTTTCAACTGTGTTCTTTTGCATTCATCCTACAACTTAATAATATTTATCTTAATTGTAGGAAGTCAATATTTAGTTTTTGGTCTTGTTTGATATTACTCAAACAATTTGTCCTTTCTCTAATCAGATTGAGTGCATATGACTGCATTGGAAGATTCTGTCTCTGTTATTTCAAGATTTCCGTCTGCGATTTTGCAATTGGAGTCATATCACTTGATTTTGCATGGCCTTTAAATGTGTAATTTTGTTTCCCTGGCTCTGCAGAACAGATGTGGATTTGAAGGAAAGGGTGAAATTTGGATGGAGGACATTCTAAATCTTGGCATTTCGTAAGTCTGACCTTGCCTCTTTGGCTCTTTAGTTGCATATGTGATGCATAGATAAAATCGGAAAAGCAATTACTAACATGCTTGCTTCTCATAAAAATGTAGAAAAAATGTTGCTCCTATTATGTTCTATATGGTATTCTTTTCCTGTTTTCGTCTTTTTTATATTAACATGCTACTATCCTTCTCCTTTCATACTGCATTGGTAAAATCACTGTGTTCTTTTCTTGCTTTAATATTTGTTCAAGCGTTAAGCTTCTGAAAGAGTAAATTGATGGAAACTAGATAAAGCTTGCTTTAAACCAGGGAGGACATTCATACCGCATAGTAGCATATACAGTATGAAATTATGAATGAAGCTTTTAATCTTTTTTCTTTTCTGTAAGAACTAAAATAAACTCAAAACCAAAGGCTTTTCTGCGTTACATTTTGCTCAAAGCCTCAAACGATATACCCAAAGATAAAATTTAAATGTTCAAATTTAGTTAGTGTGAAAGACGTCATGATAAGTGCTTCTAAATCTCTAAGCAGCTTAATGCTTGCATCTTTGTAAATTTGTCTCTGTCATTTATTTGTATGTGGCAAGTAATATGATAATATTTCTGCCTAGATAGACTATAGTAGATGATTCCCTTTTCAATAGAGCCAAAGATTCATTATTATTCAACTTTAGAACTCAATGAAATAAAGTTGTGCTTCTTATGTTGTAAAGTGGCCGCGGGTCTCAACGTAAATTTCACTAGGTCATCCAGGAATAGGCTCCTGTAGTTTTAACATAGGAAGATTGTCGGGTACAATCGGCTCTTTTGGCTTTACCATAGGAGGGAACCTTCTAGACACTGGGCTAATGTTACTGTAGATTTGTAGTTTTCACCAGAAAAATTATGTCTTGAAGTAGGTTTACTCACCATCTCTGGTAAGTTGCATGTTGCTTCCGAACTTTAACTAGTTATAATGTGAGAAATGCATGCTTAATCACAATCGTAAATATACCACGCATCACGTCTATAGCTTATGTGTGTCCTAGTGCAAGTTCCAAGAAAGAAAGGTATTGGAATTCCTTACAGTTAACCTGTTACTTCTCAGATTGATTGGCTAAATCAGAACTCTGACTTCAAAGATTCAGTTCTCTAATAATCATTTACTTATTAACTCCTTACATTAGCCTTTGCTTTTTTTTTTGTTCTTTCAAATTTTATTTTTATTTTTACTTTCTGTCATTGACACTTTCAGGAGATGGTTCACATCAGCCAACCCCAAATTAGTTTGGAATTAAGGCTCTACTACCGTTAAAAAATCTTTGCTTTCTGCATTTTGATCTCTTCATTGTCTTTTGTCTGTTATATAGACCACAACGACTTGTAGATATCATGAAGGACAACTTCAATTCCCTTGGCGGTGTAATCTTGGAGGGTTGTGGGGTTTCTACCGTATCTGTGTATGATAATGCAGCAGTAAGCTCACTTGATCTCAGCATAATCTAACATGTGGACCTACCACCTCATCTTCTGAGTGTTGACCTTCTCCATCCTATGCTATTTTACTTTAAAACTGAATAACTGAAGGGTTGAGATCCAACTATGTCAACTTGAAACATTAGTACCTTCTTACATGTTCAAGCTGGCTACTCGCTTATTTTCTCGCCTTTGTTGATGACTCTCCGTTGCAGGTTCTGGAACTATCTGATGGAAAAACTCTATCATCAGATCTGATTATTGATGCTATGGGAAATTTTTCTCCTATTGTAAGACAGGTCAGTCTTTTTTTAGGGTAAGATGGATCAGTCTTTACTCTTAACATATGGATGCTTTTATGTAGCATGGCGATGGTTGTATCAACGATTATATCTCAAATGGACAAATGCATCAATTTGTGAATAAGAGGTTTTCCGTACTGTTTAAAAGCTCCGTCATATATCTCAAATAGACAAAAGCATCAATTTTGTACATCTTAACTTCGTATAGAAATGAACCTTTGGCTCCATAAGAAGTGGATGGAGTAGTCTACCACTTGGCTTTTAGCTCTAGTTGCCTAGTCGAACTTTCCCTACTTTCAGAAGGTCTTACTAGAGGGCAGCCCTACATTTTTCTCAGATACACTGATCTATCTTTCCGAGGAATAAAAACCAACATTATCTAACGCCCTCAAGGGTACGGGTACCGCAACCTTACCCCCTGTGAGCCCATTTCTAGATTACTCATAATGAAATTTTGCATTTAGAACTGCATCAAACTAATGCTACTTAACAATAAAAATAAATGTGACCTATTTTGTAAGTCATTTTGCTTTATTTCATCATAATCAAGAATCAAAGAACAATGAGTCAATGGAAAACTATCCCAGAAATCAACAAAACTGAAATATCTCATGGAGCTGCTTTGTTGACTGAATTTGCCAGTTTGATAAATTCCTTGTGTTATTTTGATTTACAGGTAAGGGATGGACGGAAGCCAGATGGTGTTTGCGTAGTTGTCGGTTCATGTGCACGTGGGTTTAGGAACAATAGTACAAGTGATGTAATCTATAGTAGTTCAGCGGTCAAGAATATTGGTGGGTCAGACGTACAGCTTTTTTGGGAGGTAAAGCATCTTCAAGCTCATTATTTCAGTCTGTGATTTGAATAATCTGATTTGTACAAATATTCATCTCTCAATCTTGATCCACACATTTTGCAGGCGTTCCCTGCAGGTTCTGGTCCCTCTGATAGAACGGCTTACATGTTCACTTATGTTGATCCTCAACCAGGATGCCCTACCTTGGAGGAGCTCTTAGAAAGTTACTGGGATTTAATGCCAAACTATCAGGTTAACTGAATATTGAAGACATGCATGTAGTAATTGATATTCTTTAACAATCTTATCTTCAGATAGTGTTCTCATTTTAATCAACTTCTTTCATGCTGGATCTTGAATTTGCCGTAAATACTAATTAATTACCAGACGTGAGTGCTGAGCATTGTCATTAGTCTTTTATGCCCATATTTAAAGTCATTTTTATAGGTGTTATTTGAAATTCATCTGGAACGGCCTCTATTCAAAATTCTTCAAAAGATGGCCTGCCTTACGTCTTCATGTAGAAACATTAGATCACCTCCAATGGGTCCCTTGTGGTAATTGTATGAGAAGATGGGTTAGAAATTTACTCCACAGCTATCATCTGGGCAAGGAGTTGACAAGTGATCATCTGGACATGGAGTTGACGAGTGAGGGTTTGTGAGTTGAATTTACTTCACACCGCCTCTTCTTGCTACATTCTGGCAAGTTGTCAAGTACAAAAAATATTCTTTTTGAGCACGAATGCTCTTTTCTGATGATTTCTAGCTGTTAAAGACTTTGATGATCATTCATGATCTCTTTTTTGAAAACATCCATTTAGAAGATAGAGTAGAAATGGAATTGACTGTATCTGTGTTAATATCCGTCGTAGAGACACTTCTTTGGCTGTGAATTGTTTTTCTTCCTCCTTTTTGCTATACCTTGATCGGACTGCAATTTTCTACTTGATGGCATGACTCTAAATGATGTATTCTAATCCCTGGTCGATAGGGAGTTTCTCTGGATGATTTGAAGATTCTGAGAGTTGTGTATGGCATATTCCCTACATATTGCGACAGGTAAAGTTAGTTCAGCCTGGCTATTTATTAAGCTGAGAGCTCTCTTTGAAGTATATGTTGTGCTATTTAGTGAACAATAATTTACTTCCTCCATTCCTATAAATTATAATATATCCTAAACTTTGGTTTTACACGCAAACCAGCATATACAATAATTTATTGAACGATAAAAGTAAAGGGACAAATTTTAGAGAGTAGGCAGTAGAGAAAAGTTTGTGTCATAAAATGATGGCATTTTAAGTAAAACGCACAAGACAAATGGACAATTTTTGGGAAGAACAATAAGGAAGAAAAAAAAGTAGGAAAACTCGACTATAACACCTTCAAACATAGTAAGAAGATATATAAGGGACATAGGGAGGAGATCTTGTTCTTTCCTGATGCACATGGCGATGAAGGTCATATCTGGGTTGTTTTCTTCTATGTTACTTTGACTCTTCAATTTTAGGACAGTACTGTGTCAACATGATACGACATGGATATGGGTATGGATTCCGTACCCAACACTTGTTAATCCGCCTTCTCCTAGAGCTAAACTATTAAGGCTTGTTTCACAAAAGTAAAGGAAGAGAGTCATTAGTGTTAAATTTAATGATTTTCAAGTTTTACTTGTCGAACTTATGTCCATTATTTCTTTTGAAATGTTTCAAATTTAGATTTTTTTTTTTCATTGAAGGTGTGCCCCACATCCATATCCTCATATTAGGACAGAGTTCTCGTGTCAAAAATATTTAGTAATGCTGAGATATGTACCCGTGTTCGATACTTGTACAGTTGTACACAAAAAATAGTAGCATAGATTATCTAACATTGGGCTGTTGGTACGTGCCGTACATTTTCACCAAAGTGTCTCTTGCTGATACATAAGTAAATTTGTGTAGATTCACTATGTTAAAAAATTTCCTGTATCTTTGGCGGCTTTATGTAATTTAATTTTGATTTTCTGATGTAATTATATCCTTGAAAAGATTAAAATCAATATCTGAAGCAGTCTGCTCCCTAGTATTCTATACAAAGTGCACTCTTTCATATTAGTCTACTGTAATTTGTAATTGGTATTGCTTTGTGATGCAAATTCTTACATCAACTGATGTAAAATCACTAGTTCTAATACTTCTCTCTCTGTAATGCTATATGACAGTCCACTGCCGGCTGCATTTGACCGTATTCTGCAGGTGTCTACATCCTAACCCTGAACTCTCTCATGGATTGTAGTGGCAAAAGTTATTAAATTTGTGTCCTGCAGTTCGGTGATGCTAGTGGCATTCAATCTCCGGTTTCATTTGGTGGTTTTGGTAGCTTGACCAGGCACCTTGAGAGATTGTCTTCTGGTATATATTTTATGCAATTACTCTAGTTTAGAAAAGGATGCTAAATTGGTACTGTTTCCGCTATAATAGCTAACATTTAGACACAGGGACCATATCCTGAATGAGGAGGATATGGGTGCTGGAAAACGCCCCAGGAAAACAAAAATTACAAATTTGAAATATTTGAAATTCTAAAATGATAATGAGATATTTTTCGATAAGCAAGTCTTGAAATTGTTAATTATTCCGTAACATACTAAATGTTACATGCATTCTTTTCCTCTACTTACATTATGTGAGCCTCCCTTTTTTTACTTTTTTAGAAGTGTCACAGTGGTAAGCATTGGGTAGGGATTCCATTCCCATATTATTGAGTATTGTGTTGGACACTGATACGGCCTTAAAAGTGAAAGAGCCGAAAATACATGTGATAACACATACTTGTATATATCTTGTTGCATACACTCCAATGTTGTTTTAAATTTATTTAAGGATAATTTGTGAGAAACTACCTTACATTTATGTCCATTTGTGAACAACTACCTTACTTTTTGTTTTTGGTTAAAAACTACCTTTTATTTTAATTTTTTGTTAAAAACTACCTAAAAAAATTTCTGAGGCCAATTTATGAGTTGGATTTCACACGTGTGAGTTCTCTAATTTTCATTCTTATTCACGAATAGCATAGAGTTCATACGATTTAGCCCATGTTCATCATCCGGACCAATTATTCCACATGCTTAAAGAAAGAAATTGAAGCTAATGGCAAGAATTCACTTTCGTTTAGAACTTTAGATAAGAAGGATAAGCTTGGATATCAAGTTTAACGACAAAATAAGAATGAAAATTTAGAGAAATCACACATATGAAACCAATAATAAAAAGAAATTGGCGTCAAAACTTTTTTTAGGTAGTTTTTAACAAAAAATTAAAATGAAAGGTAGTTTTTAACCAAAAACAAAAAGTAAGGTAGTTGTTCACAAATGGACATAAATGTAAGGTAGTTTCTCACAAATTATACTTTATTTAATATGGTTACTTTCTGGAGGGGGGACTTTCACAGTCTCTCTTACTTTCTTCAACCTGTTAGGGTTTCGGGATTCAGGAAACAACTTTTCTCATAAGATTCTGATCTGTGGAACCAGGAATCTACGAAGCAATGAAGGGAAGCTTTACTGACTCATACAGCTTATCTTTGCTGAATCCATATTTGGTGAGTGTTACCCTTGCATTATGCAATATATTCTGATTGGTTTCCTTTGTGTCTTTAAGCAAAATATGTATACATGCAGCCGAATCTGAGCGCATCGTGGCTATTTCAAAGAGCAATGTGTGCAAAGCAACAGCCTGATGTCTCACCTTCTTTCATAAATGATCTTCTTCATGTCAATTTTCAGAGCATGGAGGTAATGAATTAAATTAAATTATCTATTTTCTTTTCGGATTGATGAAGTTTAAATTTCCAAGTTTTGTTTAAAACAAGACTTCTTTTCTGATATATTGACATTGTATGAATCCTGCAGAAGCTTGGTGATCCTGTGTTGAGGCCATTCCTTCAGGTAAAGTCTTCCATGATATTTACCTCTATTCCACTTTCTACTATCTCCCATTTTGATGCTAAATCTCTCCATATATATAGTTGAACATAAAGTTTGTTATAACATTTATTTTGATTCTTTAGTACAAAAACTGTAATTTCTGTATATTTTAATTTTTTTTGCTAAAAACTGCGATGGAAGGAGCATTGTTTATCGTATTTATCATGGGTCACTAACTGAACATGGAATCTTGTTGTCGTTGATCAGGATGTAATTCAGTTCGGACCTCTTGTGAAAACGTTGGGACTGGTCATGCTTACTGAACCGCAGATAATTCCTTCTATATTTAAGCAGGCAAGTTATTGATAATCCCTACTGTTTGGAACTTTGATGACCATATTCTTGTATACGGCAACCTTATACTAATCTTTAAAATGGCACGGTGTAGTTATGCTCGGAGTATATGTGAGTTTATGTGACTAGTTACTGGTTTATGGTATAAGTGTGTATGTATTCTTATGGCAAGCATGCTCGTGTGAATTGAGTTGCTTCTTCATTCAGGTTGGAATTCCAGTGTTGCTTGACTGGTCAGGTCATTTTTTCATGCTCGGCTACTACACATTCCTCTCGGTCTACGTAGATCCTCTTATAAGGTAAGTTTTCGCTCTACCTCTTGTTCATTTATGTAAGGGTGAATATCCTTTTTATGTGATGTATTAGTGCTTCATTTCATGGCCATCATGGGTGTGTTATCACTTATCAGGCCTTCAGTTGACAAATTCCCATCTAAAATGAAGTTCCAATGGAAATGCTATATGGAGGCCTGGAAATACGGAGCTGGATTGGACTACAGACTCTGAAATTACGATCAGAATATCACCCCGCAGTTTCATGCATGTCCTATAGAGAATTATATGCCAGAAACTCAACTGTATTAAAAACTCAATATCTAATTTCACTTCTGCTCCTCGGTTTCAATTGGGTCAGTATGATTACAAATTCACGACGTTCACAAGGAAAATAGTCTGATTCTTTTATGTAGAGAGCCATGTCGACCCTTTTTTCTGCTACAATTAGTGAATATACAATCAGAAAGTCGAATATGTACATGGATTTTAACGAGGAAAAGAAATCTTTCTTTTTTATTCCTTTTTCTATCTCCAGTTCTCCGTAAATAGGGCTGTACAAAAAGAGACCCGGACCGGCAAACCCGACCGACCCGGAGCGTTCGGTCCGGTCCGGTCCACATAAAAAAAAAAATTAATTTACCTTGTAAAGTACTACCGGTCCGGTCCAAACCCGGAAAAAACCGGACCTAAAGGGTGTCGGTCCGGTCCGGTCCGGGTCCCCTCCCAACCGGTCCGGTCCACGGTCTTGGGGTTGGTGAGTATCCGGTCCACGGGTTTGTCCGGTCCGGTTTTGGACCGGTGAACACCCCTATCCGTAACCACCCAATTTACAGGTTAAACAGAGGAAATTATCTTTCGGCACCAATTGAATAACTGATTCTTATTTTCTCTCCATTGTCAAAAAAATCAAAAATTTTGTAATAAAATTGGCTTGGTTCTGCATCTGCAATGTCGTCAAAAGTTCACCCTTTGAAAATTGTTTCATCACTAATAGCAGACTTTCAACTAAACTTCCAAATTGCTGTAATTCAGTATCATACAACTACAATACACCATTAATGATGATATCTACAAAATGTACAAACATCTGAAACCCACAAGTATTTCAGATATTCCTGAAAATAAAATGAAGTAAGAATACAAAATTTTCAGATAACTTCAGGTGCAGAAATGCCAGCGATACAAGGGTGTAAACCAGGCATCAATAAACAGCGTACCACTTCACCGCCTGTAACGATATCGCTTGAAGTTAAAATACAAGTGCAGTATCCCTCTTTCAAACGTGCATTTGTAACCTTTCTTGTGCGAGTATTCCCATTCTTTGTTCACAATTCGGAAGGCCTGCAAGAGATTGAACATCAGCAACAAAAACTTTTCAAGACTAAACTTCAGAACTAAGTACGCACAAATATGAAATCAAGAAACGTACAATGTCTTCATAAGGAGGGCCAGCATGGAATCTAATAATGCAGGTCTCATCACTATCCCCGTCTTTCTCAGTAACATACGTGGGGGCCATCTGTTTATCGACAAGATCCGGATAGAAAATGTTAAACTTGTACCCTTGAACTACCTTTGGAGGCGGATTATCATGATCATAATGTGTTTGGTTGTATTTATTCCATTCATAACCCGTATGAACACGATTGAAATATTTCGGTTTCCTTGGCCGATACTTATCATGCCACCAGTATACCTGTACACAAACCCATATATTAGGATCATTGTTCAAACGATAAACAATATGCTGTGTGCAAAACTCCGTATCAAACTGGTTCACACACTTCAACTTTTAAAGAACAGAGAAGGTTTATTTCCAAATGAGTGGGCTGTCAATGAATTGATTTCGGATTGGTCTATATTTATCCAAGTACGCAAGTTCCCAAGCCAAGAGGATCCGTATTCACAATATTTATCCCCATATGGAAATTCCCAACCCCAGTCGAAACCAATCCATGATATTTTAATGTAAACCAAAATTCGCATCCACCCAAATTTTTCCTTTAATTTTTAGCTGTCGCACATCAAAGTTTATGAAGTCTACAAATTTATATAAAAAAACATCAAGCTTGTTTTGGGTATAAAATGGACAGGAAATGGAGACAGTTGAGCTTTCTAAAATATTGGGTTTAGACACCCCCACACATCCACCCACACACCCACACACACGTAAGTTACATAATAAGTTGTACTTAACGCAGTTGCTATATTGAACATGGCCATACATACACCTAGTAATATACCTGGGAGTCAAGATTTATTTCTGCACCGGAGCCAAGTACTGCATCACCGTCGTCCAAGGGTCCCATAACTTTCTTAGCCCTGATCTCAAAATCGTCCTCTGGTTCAGCACGTTTAGAAGTCATTGCCTCTTTCATTCGCCTTTGTTGATCCTTCAATACAGCCAAACGCTTCTTCTCCTGTAAAAGCACAGCCACGAAAATAGTGTGAACACACAAAAGTGATACCAGTGAGTCAAAAGAGTGTATTAGATGTATTTAAGGAAGTATCATTTAGCTTACCAATATGAGCTTGTCCTCGTCAGGATCAATTGCTTCTTCAGCTTCATCACCGTGTAACAGCTGTGGTGAGAATGAACCTTCCTCTTCGTCTTCTTCTTCTTCTTCTTCTTCTTCTTCTTTTACTTCTTCTTCTTCTTCTTCTTCTTCTTGTTCTTGTTCTTCTTCTTCTTCTCTTGCTTCTGCTTCAAGAGCTTGCGTCTCCTTATTTGTGATAGGTTCTGGAGAAAATTTTCGAGATTCTAAACAAAGGAGGTGTGTCGGGAAACCAATAAGATAAATGATCCTTTTAATAAAAGAATTAAAGATGACAACACTGACTAGAAAGTAATTCATACCTTCCACTTCAGGCTCGATCACCTCTTCAGTCTTTTCCTTCTCATATTGCAAGTTATGACCTTGAGGTTGTTCAAGGCGATTTAAGTGCCTCCGTAACATCTTGGGATGAATTTCCTTCAAACAAGCCTGAACATAAAAAGAGTAAATTTCAACTGAAAAACCAGCCTCTATATTAAAAGTATAACTTATATGTTTACAAATTACAACTAGCTTTTCAAACAACCCAGGTACACATACCTTCGCCTTGTATATGTGAAGCCGTTTAAGCACAGCTTCCCAGAACTCGACCACCTTGGCTTCACCAGAACGCATATCTGACTCTATTTTTGCCTGTAGCTCTTCCAAATCTTTGTGTGACTTGCCCTCTAAGAAATTTTTGACATCTGTCTCAATACTCGAATGCAGACCTCGTTCTTCAGCAAGTAACTCAGCAGGAGGTTGCTCTCCACGAACTCTAGCCCGATCTATTGCATCCTTTCTCCTAGCTTCACCCAGCTCCCACTCACAAACCACCATTAGTGCCTGTCAGATAATAAATCAGCCATTCATTTAAAAAACTATGGCAAAACAGTCAAGATTATGAGGACTAATTAAATTTTGTCATCAAGTTTCATTTTTTTCCGTTTGGATGACTCCGATACAAAACTGAGAGGAGAAGGTAACGTTCTAACAATGTCGACTCACAGACGAAAGGAAGTTGAATATTCCACATTAAATAATCTCTGGACAAGGTTAAAAAATAATACCCTTAGCCAATTGCATGAAACAGAACCACTTGAAAGAGATGTTCTGTGCCTATTGCATAATACTGGAGGATACCTGAGGGTTCCATGGCTTCAAACAGTGTTGTGGTAAATCATGAGGGTCATCTTATTGCCTCAAAGGCTCAAACTATACTTTAATCAAACGGATTTAATGATGAGAGAAGAAAGTGTTTTTGAGTTTCAAACATTAACATGGATTCGAGGTTGAGAAAAATAGTAGTCTCTAGGCTTCATAGGTTATCAAGAAGTCAGAGACAACTCATTTAAAACAACTATGACACTTATATCACACATTATTATGATCCTGACAGAACTAATGAAATATATAACAGATATGAACAAGGCATATGAAAAGATAGAATTTCAAGTAACCACAAAAATTTCATGGTCATCAGCAACTGGATATCTTATGTCATGGTCATCAGCAACTGGATATCTTAATAATAAATTCGTCAGAGTAGGTATCTTATGACAGGTCGTTTACATTTCAACAAAGTAACCATAAAGGTTTTCAAATACTTGGTCATTTGCTGCTCACTTAGTAACACTCGGATATATAGGGACGAAAAGGGTTCACCAGCTATGAATGAACAAATAGACACCTTCATTCCAGGGTTATCGGATTCCCTCGGGTACCCAACCAACCGCGAATCCTAAAAGAGTGATTTCTATCATGTCACTGAAATACATACAACACACATTCTATATTCGTTAATCGGTAAGAACGTATTCATAGCTAATCCGGTAACCATGCTTTAATCGAATAATACCTCCCAGTATGATGTATGAGTTGGTGTTTGTCTGTCCAAGTTGAGATGCAATTTGATATCATCATGAAGCTCCTCCATTTCCTTAACAGTTAGGCCCTGAACGAAACACAGCACACACAGTTGAGTACATAGTAACAAACACATCCACAGAAGTTGAGAAAAAACACTTGCTGTTCTCCTTTTACATGGAGTTGTCTTTTCGTCGATTGATTATTGTAACTATGCCTTTAGGCAATATAAAAAATAACAACAAAAAGGCTATTATTTGCTCTCAACAATAGCATCCAGTGTCACATGTGTAGTACTATATTAAGCAACCATAGATTACAGTTACACTAGCCATATGTATTTGATTACTACTGTACAATCAAATTTATGAAAATTTGGTTTAACTAGTTTTCCAATCTATTTCTTCCATAGACTAATCAATCAACCAACAGCCTTAACAATTACTCCGTACATAACAGTCAGGACTATAACCTTAACAAAGACAAAAACAAAGCAGATAAGACGTATCCTTTCGTCAACTTCCAATGCTAACTTCATATTAAAGCGTGAAATTTTAAACTAATCAAAAAGTAGCACTACAATACAGCATACATGACCTGAAAGGAGAAATGCCGCTCATTTTCATCATGCACTATTTGAGACTATTTCTATTTGAGTCTATTTCAAGACTCAGACTCTTGATGTAATTAAGGGACAGCATGCTTCCTAATCACCAACTAACACTTATATCCCTCATCTTCTACAGAGCCTATTAAGAACATAGCATCGAAGCTCTAAGCTAAACTGTTTGTCGCTCGCAAATTCCTACTTAACCAATTTCTTCCGCCTAACAAATACAATGGGAAGACTGTCAATCAGTCAATTATCCAACACTAAGCCAGATAATAATTATTACGCAGTTGAATACGCATATATCACCAATGGAAGACATCATGCTTTCACACAATCTCAATGACATATAAAGTTCATCCAACCCAACACGTGAACGCAAAACTCATTACCCTGACCAAGGGTCATTGTAAGACATAATTTGGCAACATAGCCCAACTTATCTTAAGACCGAATTGCACCCTCATCAAATTACCAATGATAACTTTTCTATCATATTCCGAAAACTCATCAGAGGACCATCAGAGTCATAACTTCACTATTTCATGTAATATAGTATATACATTACAATTAAAAATTTAATCTAATTTAATCAACCTCCTATGACTAATTTCACAAATCACAATAACATGCCTAATAAGCAAACCAACAATATCCACAACTATAATGCACCCTTCATCACAACTCTCAACCAAGAGACTAAAACTAAAGGTTACCCTCATCAAATCAATCAAAAAAATCACTAACAGCTTGCTTTCTATAGATTGCCCAGGCAATGTTATACTACCATTTTTTGGATATAATTGTAAATTCAGTCTACATTGTTCCATGTCACTCACAAAACAAAAAAGCACATTCACATCAACTACCACCGCCATTATTTCGACCCGTTACCGCCATTATTTCAACCCGTTACCACCTAGGCGTTACTTCTAATATAAGGCATAATCCCAGCTTCATTTGAAATTATGACTGCCACAAGAAACAATGAATCGATC
Organism: Silene conica; assembly: GCA_029255685.2. Taxonomy (NCBI): domain Eukaryota; kingdom Viridiplantae; phylum Streptophyta; class Magnoliopsida; order Caryophyllales; family Caryophyllaceae; genus Silene; species Silene conica. The sequence goes on along the minus strand of CM055311.2, from coordinate 61,819,591 downwards.
AAAAACCAACCTCAACAAAACAATATCGAAACCTAGCAAATACAATTAGGCTTCCAAAATTCTACCTTAAACTTCATACAAGGCTCATTCACATAAATTAACATCATCAACACAATTCTACTTATAACAGGCTAGTTACTCCTATGTACGAGTGGAATTTAATCATGGAATCATTCAACATAACAATACCGAAACCTAGCAAAAACTATGGAGCTTTCGTTCATATACCTTAAAGACCATATAAGGCTCATCAACCTCGATATCAAACTCATCAGTCTCATCTAGATACGTGGTAAGCACATCTATAGGCTTCATCCTCCCTTCCCTAAGCCGAATCTTAGACCGCACTTTACTCTGATCAAAATGAAACTCAACTTCCTTCTTCTCAAAATCATCAGCCTCAGCCCTAGCTCTTTCCCTTTGCAACAACATCATTTCCTCTTCTCTTTGTGCTTTCTCCGCCGCTCTCTCTTCTCTCCGCTTCTTCACCTTCTCAATCTCCGCCATTCTCTCCTTCTGCCGCCTTTTCTCCGCCTTCACCGTGTACTCGTCCATCGGCACTCCCATCGTCACGTCCTTCTGTATCTTCTTCCCCCACACGAACTTCTCGTTCAAGTTCGCGTCTCCGAACGGATTCGAGTCGTTTGAGTAGCCTGAAACTGTTGTTGTTTTGAGCTTTTTGGCGACTCGCATTGCCTTTTTCTGCGCTTTTTTCGCTAGGTATTCCTTGATTTCTTCTTCCGAAACTGCTTTTCGCCTGCTTCTTCTGTCGTCATCGCTGTCGGACGATTCCGGCGAGGAGCTCCGGCGTCTACGACGGCGAGAGGAGCTACTACGGCGGCGAGAGGAGCGATGATCCGCGGATGAGTCGGACGCGGAGGGGGAGTCCGAATCGTCGTCTGAATGGTGGCGGCGGTGGTGGTGTTTTCTGCTAGAAGATTTAACTGCTCGACTGCTGCTGGATTTTTGGATTTTACCCATGTTTAACTGGGGTTTTACGAAGAGTTGTAGGATTCAATTGAAAATTATTGAATGAATGGGAAGAGCGGAAAACCTAATTTGTGGAGTGGAACCCTAATTATAAGCTTGTAATGAGGAAGATAGCGGAAGAGGGAAAATCTCACGACATTGGGAAAATGAAATTAAGTTACAACCGACCCAATATATACCAAATAGAAATTTAACCGACCCAACAAACGTCGGTCAACATATTGGCCTTGCAATCGGGAGGAACGAGTCAGATTCGAGTCGAGTTAATTTAGGTTCGAGTTATTGTGATGTCGGATTGATTCGAGTCGTGACTATTTTTGGGTCGGATCGGGCTTGGTCGAATGATTTCGGTTTATAACTTACCTCGGGTATCGAGTTGGAATGGGGAATACTTGGTCGCGTAACGGTGTTTATGGATCGGGTCAGTTTGACTAAAAATAATGTAGTGGTTGATAGGTCCAAAAAATTCAATAGTAATTCTTATCGGGTTGTAACAAGTTGACCCGACCCGAACTCGAACTCGACTCGACAGTTGAACCCAACCTGACACCCAACTCTAACCCGCCCCGAAATTGACCCGATTAGCTTGTTTGCCAGGCCTAAATTAACGGGTCACATCTTGTCCATTTTTAGGTAATTCTTTAATTTTATATCATAGTATACATGGATAGTTACTAAAAAAATATATAAGACGTTGTATTCAAATTTTTAATTTAAGACTAACTAGTTTTTTTGCCCGTGCGTTGCACGGATATTGAAATAAGTTGCAATTACAGTGTTTTGTACTACTTATTTTAGTTTTAAAACATTTATCGTGCATTTAATGTTTGATATATTATCCCTTTAGATTCCAGTCAGTTACTAATTTAACGTCATTTCTATATTGGAAAAAAGTATATAACCCTTATTTATTAGTTGGCAAGTAATAAGATATGAGAGAAATGGTGAATGAATAAAAGGTTTCAAACAACCACAACTGAAACGATATAATGGAGTTAACTTTGTTACCATCATTCTCAATTAAGAATTAATGACATAATATTGACATGATATATACTCCCTCCATCATATATTTATCTAATGCAGAAGCCAAGCTGCTGACGTGGCATCGCTAGAAAAAAGCTTTGTCCTACGTGTCGCGTTGTAAAGCATCCTAGAGCTATTGTCCAATTAGATTCATCCTAGAGCTATTGTCCAATAAGATTCAAGATATGGTATAATGATATAATAATTATTCCAAGATTTCACGGACTAAATCTATGGAATCACAAGATTTCATTCCATATATTGAAACAATAAATAATGACAGTTTTGGCTGAAGATTAATTCCGTAGCACGGCCTAAATCCTAGAGTTACCAATCCATAATCACCGAACAAAAAAATACCTACAAGTATTTTTTAGACTACATTTTCGATTTACATATGGGTCGGAATAATTACGGGTCGGAATACCTACAAGAATTTTTTAGACTACATTTTTTTATGGTTTAATCGTTATTAAATATGGGTCGGAATAATTACTCTTCATCGGTATATACACTTATGTGAGCGTCGTGATTTATTAGACTACATTTTCGATTTATTGTAAGACATCTGACTATTCACGTGAATGCGAAACATTTTAACAAGTACGGAGTATTTATTTAATATAGTAAATAGTAAATGAGTGGTCATTTAATAATTTTGGAATGTCTTCGTGTAAGATGTCGCGCGCAATAACTGTATTTATTATATGAAAATCTTTAATAAATATAATTAAAAATACGTTTTTTAACCCAACTATACATTTACTACTCACGTCTCATCAGATTATTTACGTTTTGCTTTTATATATGGGTTACATATTTTAAAAATGGTGCAATGAGTAATTAAAAGTATACAAATTCTATTGTAAGTCTTGATCATCTTAATGAACAACTATATATGATAGCTCATGTATACCGTCATACCAACATGTGTCATAAATAATTCAAAATTTATTTATATGTTTATAATTAATCAGCTTTCTTTGATATTATTAATTACGGTATTCATCTAAAGTTAAAAACAGGCCACAGTAAATAATTAATTTGCTTATCTCCAATATTATTAACTATATTCATCTAAAGTTTAAAAACAGACCCGTGAATTTCACGGGTTACAACCTAGTTCTTATCCAATGTTCCAACATTACATTTTTGTACAATTTAATCTTGTTTTCCTTTCATTCTCGGTAAAATAATTGACAAAAATATTTTATCTATCTATCATTATTACTATAAAAGAAGAATGTAATTCCGCTGACGTGGCGCAATCAGGTTTCAGCGTTTAGTGTTTCGAGCTCTCACATTCACCCTCAGAAATTTCATTTTTGTAGACCAATCAGAATTACTCATTTATGCCACATCATAATAATTTAATAATTTAATATTAAAATATTAATATTCATTAATATTCTATTATATTATATATTATATTATATATTATATTATATATATGCCATAAAAAACCAAAATCATGCACGGATATTCTACACGGATATTTGAGGAATTAATATAATAAATATATAATATATAATATTCTATTCTATGCATAAAAATCGTCAAACCAAAATCAACTAAACTGAAATTAGGAATATTGTGAAGATTTATTAGGAATATTCTAGACGGATATTAGGAATTAATATTCTACGCCCCGTTAAGATTTATTACTGCTATTAACATATTTTAGGAATTTGCTGATATTACGTCAATTATTATACAAAGAGTCCAGCTAAATATTCTCCTATCTAATTTAGAGATTGTATTTCCTAACCTAGGAATCAATCACCACGATTCTAGGTTCAATCAAAGGAATTGAGTACCTAGCAATCTCTATATATTGTAACTATTCCAACGTTGAATGCAAGGCAAAATAATACGGAGTAACTTTTATAAATAAATTACCTTTTCTAGCCGCCACTCATCATTCTCTCACGATTTTAATATGTGCCCTGCATTTGTATCTTCTTCTCCGTCTATTTCATATTTCATGGCAAAAAAAATTGGTATGCTCCTAAATTTGTAAATAAGCAAGATGTTCTTGGCCACCGATCTATTTTATTGTAATTGTAATTTGCTTTAATCTTTTTATGAGCTAATTTGCAGTTCTATGGTGATGGTGGTGACTGGTGAACAATTAACACACGCATATATTTTCCTGCTCCAGCACAACGAAGCAGACAAGGTTAGCCTTTCTAGATCGGTTAAATTTTGATTTCATACAATAACAAACTTTTATCTTTTACTTCTTTGAGAATTCACAGTTTTGATTTTTTCATAAATTTACTTTGATTGATTTCAATTTTCAATTTGGATTTTGAAGGGTAATGTTTACTTTTGTATTTATTTGTCTCAATATATTTCAACATAAACATGTCGGTTTCCGTAGTTTTTCTTAATTTCTAATTTACATAGATAATTTTACTTTATCACTACTTATATCGTACAATAAGAATTTAAACTTTGGCTTTTAACTTTTGTAATTTCACTTTTTACCGTACAGATTACATTGTGGTTACTGCGTAGTCATCGTTTTGCTTCTACATTTGTTTTTCATATCATTCTACTCACATTCTCCTATTTTCTTATGGTTCACAAGTCATTGCTCTCATTGTACTTAGCTCTTATTGTGGCCATTTGCAATTTCAGCATACTTACAATCTCAAATGTCCACTTTAATGGAGGGAGTGACGATATAACCATGAGTATACCAGCTACTTAGTTTACTAAGCTCTTAGTGTAGTTAAAGTGTTAGACATGTTTTGTTGATCACAAATTTCGCATTGAAAACGGGCACTATCCGTCACAAGGTGAAGACGCTCGCACATAATGTAAGTTGCACTATTTATATGATGCTCCACTTTCTACCACATGCATGTTCACCTGCATATTTGTGAGGTAAAGTATCTGTTTCCAGCTTGTGACAGATATATTCGAGTGACGTAATTTGGGTCAATTTTAAGTGACGTAATTACGTCACTCGACTATCATAGTTTCCAACAGTCTGTATATATTGTAAAGTATCCGTCACAACGAAAACTCTTTTGTTTATTTATACCATGAAATTACATATTTACATAAATAATTGTATGTACGGGGGATCTACGTATATTAAGTGCGCATATGGGTTAGATTAATATAATTTGTTCTATCAAAATCTATATCAAATCCATCTTATAGCGCCATCAATCTTAGACCTAAAAAAAATCAAACAACCCAATTTGTAAGAAAATTGATGAGCATGTTCATGTTATGGCAGTGTGTTGCGTGGACAGGCATTTCCCTGAAATGCAAGTTTTATGTTTTTCAACAGTTTTTTCCGCTTTTGTTTTTATTTATAAAAAAAAGTTCATATTTTAGGTCTAAAATAAAAGGTTTGATTGTCCTACCCATCTATGAGTGTCAAGTCTGCAACACAATAAAGAGTTAAAGATGGTGACGTGACTACTTGACTAGGCTACCCGTAGTTGGGTTATCGAATTTTAATACACACAATAAAGAGTTAAAACAAATGTTGTTTACAAGGAGGTTTTCGAGAAACTTAATTTTCGTGTTGGGTTATCGAATTTTAATACACCCATTTAATTTATATTTGTACCTGATTAGTTATTTTGTTCATCGTATTTGTCCGTCAAATTATGTTCTTTAAGTAATTCATCAAAAGACAGTAACTATCCAAACTACTCATTATTAGTTATTTAATCTTTTTTTAGTCGTCTATCGTTTTTCTTATATACCTTATTCATTAATGTTATCATAAGTAATCCAAATATTATCATCATTACTAATAGCTATTCGAAAATTAGTGCACCAGGAAATTCACCTTTTCACCGAATATATCTTATATTCAAACATCCCGTTAAAAAATAATTCTTTCGAATAAAGAAAATAGCTATATATTGAAATAAATATACCGACGTCGTCTTTAAAAATAAGTGTACACAACCCCGTGATTTTTCACGGGTGTAACACTAGTACAATATTATTAAAAGGGTAAGCTAAAATGTCGCGTAGACAATGCCGCCTAGTATCAACAAAAAGTCACGTCATTTATTACACATGACATGGAGTCATGTCATTATTCCTTATTTAAAATGAAAAAAAAAAAAAAACTAAAACATTAAATGTAAATAGCATTAGAAACATTAAACTTTGGGTTTTTTAATTTTTAGATAAATAAATAACAATTAAAAATCAAAATTCTTAATAAATTTAAAGTATTGATGTTTATTGTTAGAATATTTTAAACAACAATTTAATACCATATAATTCTAATTTTTACGCCATTTATAAAATATAAAAAATTGCAAATAGTAAAGGCAAATAATAATAACATACTTAGGGATGTCAATGGGGTGGGTCTTGGCGGGTCCTACCAAGCTACCCACTTCCCCATGCCCAAACAAGTAAATAAGTAAAATAACTCACTAACCCAGACTACCCACTTCCCCAGTCCAATAAGGCAATAAACAATAATCATTCGTAAATCGTTATCACTACATTCAGGGCATTCACTAACTACCCAAATTCTCCTAAATCCCCATTTTCCCAAACTGATAAAACAAACGGAGCTGAAGAACTGAAGATGAAGAATTGAAGAGTATTTTTTGTGTAATTTTGTTTACTCTTCTAGTACTCTGTCAAAATTTGGGCTTTCGGCTGTTGTTTGTGCATGTTTTTGGTGGTATATTTGTATGTAAAACCGTTTTATGGCTTCACGGACTCTAGTTAATTGAATGTTAAGCCATTTTGCGAAAACTTATTTGTATAAGTAGTACGACAAGTATATTTTAGATTTAAGATTTACGTTTCTTGAGGAGATAGGCGGGTCAACTGCGGGTCCCCGCGGGGCGGGGATGGTTTTGAATAGTTCAACCCGCCGCGGGTCGCGGGGCGGGCACGGGTGCGCATTAAAAGTTTGCGGGGTGGACGCGGGTTGACCTCCCTCCGCACCCGCCCCGCCCCATTGACATCCCTAAACATACTTAACATTAAATATTAATCTTTTAATATTTAAAATTATACACTACTACAGAAACCCTTAAGGACATCGGTTAATGGACATCAGATTTTGGAAAAATCTGATGTAAATAATTTGCACATCAGTTGATTACAAAAACCTGATGTCCCTATAAAGTAAAGGACATCGGTTTCTATTTCAAACCCATGTCCATAAGTATTGATTTTAATGCACATCAGACTAAATAACAACCCATGTACATTAATTAATCAAGGACAACGGTTATTCAAGTAAGCCGATGTTAATTATTCTCTACTACAAAATCTCTAAGATCCGCTGTTACAAAAGCCTTAACCTTGCTTCACTCATTTGCGCGTTTATTTCTTCGTCTCTGTCATATACACAGTTCATCTTGCTTCTTCAATCCACTGTTCATCCATTCTTTTAATCTCAATCTAACCTGTGTTCTACTAACTTCTTCTAATACATTCATTTTTTCAATTCATCAGCACCACCACCCTCCTTCATTCATTCATTTTTTCATACATTCATTTCTCTCAATTAGGGTTCGTCTTTTTCGAATTTGGGGATTTTCTGTTTGCGATTTTCTAGAGTTGCTTTCGAATTCCTCTTATTTGTTAGTAATTCCCCACCAAATACACCTTCAATTATCCCTTTTCTCATTCAAATTCGACCAAAACAGTTATCCCTGTTTGCAATTAGGGTTCGTCTTTTTCGAATTTGGGGATAAACGCTATTTCCGCACCTCTAACGCTCAATCACTCTCCCCACTTTCATCGTCCTTACTTCGCCGCTTTTCCGACCTTTCTCAAATTGCGCCGCCTTTATCCGCTGATATTCCAGCGGTTTCTGACACTTCTAATACTGTCGTTAACAATGGAGCTAGGGTTTCGAGCAAGTCCTCTGTCGACGCCGCTGAACATGCTAAGTTTTCCGCTGTTGCTGAAACCTGGTTAGTTATTAATTGTTTTTGCCTAATTACTCCACAATTATATTAATCTTCTTATTAATCTTTCCTGTTTAGTAGCTATTGTTTAATTTTTTCGGTTGTAGTAATATTAGTTGCCGAATTGAGAAATTTGACTGTTACTATATTTTAGCTCACCAAATCAGAAACAGTAAAAGAAGTATACCCTGGATTACAAGGAGATATGTCTACTGGCTAGATCTGGTTTTTTAATTGTGGTGTTGTTTTGCAGGTTAATGATGTGGACATGTTGAGTTCTGACCATTCGCCTTCACTTCCATCGCTCAAGCTTCTAGAGCAGGGCAACTTCTTGAAAGCCTGGGGTGGTATATCGTCTTTGCAGCTTGAAAGCTTGGGGGTTGCAACAATTTCAGGTTTAACTAAGCTATTTCTTTTACAACAATTGGTTTTGGTTAGTAAACACACTTCTTTTTTCTTTCCTGTGAAAATGTTAACAATGCATCAATATTTGAGATTGATATTTGTTTGTTATTATGTAGGTTCAAGAAGAGATATAATTTACATTGTGTTTTAATTTGTAATTCTTTTATGAATTGTGATGAAAAAATTCTACTTGGTGGTGTAATTATTGGAAGGTTTGTCATCATAGTTGAATATTCTACTTGCATAAATGTTGGGAGCATTTGTCATCATAGTCAAATGAAAAATCATTGTTTGAATATTGCATTCGTCTCATTGTCTCGCTCGCCATAGAATTAGTAGTAGGTGTTAGCAAGCAAATACTCTTGGATCTTGGTTGCCCATCTTCATGTACACATTATTTGTGCTCTCTGTTATGCCTAGACTCTAGAGAGCTATACCCAATCAGTTGGGCCTTTCTCAGAATCAAATCTAAATACTTAGTTATCATCCCATCAATAATTAACTACCGTATTCGAGATTTCTGCACATTTACTTCTGCCCAACTTTGTTGAAATCTCTGGCAATTAATCTAATCATTATCATGTAATTTTCAGGTCATTCTCCTTGACACTAGATACTTTAGAGATCCTTTGTCAAGCGATGGAAGTATTTTAGGAATTTCACAATGGGAGTGGTTGAAGGAAGAGCTATATAGTCCCCAAACAGTCCTGACCATTATTGGCTCATCTATACAGGTATATCAGAAAACTATGATTATTGTCAGATTTTGGCACTATCATTGGCTATTTGGCTGAGTCCGCTGGCTACTAAAAGTTCTCAACAGTATCTTTGTAGAGCAACAAAGATCATGAATTTTTGCTGCGATTTTTGCACCTGAGATAACCTAGTTATTACTATTTTACCACCAAAATCCCAACAATTTTACCACCAAAATCCAGAAAAAATGAATCCAGAAGAAATAGCAAGAGCATTTGTTGAACATTATTACTCAACTTTTGACACTAATAGATCAGGATTAGCAAGTTTATACCAAGAAAATTCAATGTTAACTTTTGAAGGACAACCTTTCATGGGTGCTCAAAATATTGTTGGTAAATTGACTAGTTTACCCTTTGATCAATGTAAACATCATATTAGTACTACTGATTGTCAACCTTCTGGTCCACCTGGTGCTCTTATTGTTTTTGTTAGTGGTAATCTTCAACTTGCTGGTGAACAACATCCTCAATGACTCAGTATTAATTTTTAAAAAAGCTAGATGAAGTATAACATGATTGTTATTGAGTTTTAACTATTTGGGGAACAATATGTTTGCATCAAAGCATTCCAATATGATCAGTCCATATTTTTTTTACATGCATGCCTCTTCGTCTTCATTTGTTCCATTTAGAATCCCTCATATTAATTTTATGAATTATGATGATTTACAGGTTTTCAAACACCAACTGCCATATTCCCAAGAAGAAATCGACGAGGTCAGGGACTTGTGGGCGGACTATTTTCTAAATGCATAGTCTTTTTAGTAACGTAGTATTTTAGATGTCGTCTAAAATGACGCATAACCCTATGTTTGGTTAGTTGATGAATTTGGATAATGTATGAAAGACGACCGACCTTTGTCGTGATTTACTTTGAATTTGATTAATGAAAGACGAACGACTTTGTCGTGATTTGCTATGAATTTGTGTTTGTTTTGTTGATGGTGACCTATAATCTGTTTTGATACGCCAGTCTAAATGGCTGGCATCTGAATAATGTATATTGGTGGTACAAATTACCATCAATACCAGCTCTTTTTTTTAAAAAAAAGGCAACATTAAGGACATCAGACATATTACACCTCCGATGTGCATACATATGAAGGACATCAGATGTGAGCTACAGAATGATATGCATAAGAATGAAGGACATCAGATTTGTTAAACCCCCGATGTGCATTACCAAATGGACATCAGATGTTAGCTAAAGTCTGATGTGCATAAGGATGATGGACATCAGACTTTTGAAACATCCGATGTGCATTACCAAATGGACATCGGTTGCACAACCGATGTCCTTGACACCCATAATGGACATTAGCGAACTCTACATCGGTTGCTAATCCGATGTCCTTGTCCATAAAAGTCCGATGTCCTTAAGGCTTTCTGTAGTAGTGATAATACGTTAAACTTCAAATACAAATATACAATCTCTATTTTTATAACTTGCTAATAATGAAAAATAATGCTCCTACGTGGCATTTTAGGTTACCATTTTAATAATATTGTATAGATTATAATACGTTAAAATTCAAATACAAATATACAATCTCTATTTTTATAACTTGCTAATAATGAAAAATAATGCTCAAAAATAATAAAACTATACTACATATTTATGTATATTAAAGCAAACTTTTCACACTTCATTTCTCCTTAATCCATATTTATGTATAAATTAAATTTGCTAATAATAAAAAATCATTCTCAAAAGTCATAAAAATAAATACCGTGTAATTCTAATTTTTACGACGGTTATAAAAAATAAAAATTTGTAAATATTAAGGGGAAATAAGTTAACATTAAATATTAGCCTTTTAATTTTTAAAACTATAATAGGTTAAATTTCAAATAAAATTTCAAAGCCTCTAAATTTATAACTTGCTAATAATAAAAAATAATGTTCAAATTAATAATACTATACTACATGCATATTTATTTATATTAAGCAAACCTTTCACATTTCATTTCTCCTTGATCTATTTTTATGAATAAATTAAATTTGTTAATGATGAAAAATAATGCACAAAAGTCATAAAACTTTACTATATATATATATATATATATATATATATATATATATATATATATATATAGAAATTGAATCACGTGAGGCACCCTCCTTAGGATGAAGCAGCTGGACTTATTATAAGTCGTTAGATCTGAATATTAGAAAGCATCAGATGATGCCACGTATAATTATCTTTATTACATAATTTTTTCCTGCCCCTATCTTCATTTCTCTCTCTTTTTCTTCAACTCATCTCCATCTCCTCAACCCAACCTTCGTCTTCGCCATTATCTCTAAGCTTTTCACTGTCATTATCCCTGCATTTCCTGATCACCATTGTCACTGAGCTTTCCGACCGCCATTATCAACTGGAAATTAGGTAATTTCGATCAAATAATTCATATTTCAATTCATCCCGCTATCATTTGTATCCGCTAGTTTGTGATGAACTTATATTAAGTTAAATTAAAGCTCCATTAGTTTAATTACTTCCATAAATATCTCAATTCGGTTAGTTATTTTCTCAATTCACTTTATACATTTCTCCAATTCTATATGTTTTATTATTTACGTCGAATCATATTAGCTGAATTGTGTTTTAATTGTTGAATCAGGTTTTTAATTGAAGTTTTGATGCTGAATTCTGCAATTGTGCATGCATTTCGGCGATTTTGATTCAGGTAATTTCCTGTTAATCTATTTTTTTGAGTTCATTTGCTGATTTTGATAAATTTGCTTTGTTTTTATATGTAAATGATTGGAGAATTGTAGGTTAATCTCATATATGCAGAACTAATTGAGGAATATGTGACATTGCATTTAAATGTCTGAATAATTCAATTATTTGTCGATTCGATGCCGATGTCTCGATCATAATAACTAATAGTAATAGCACATTAGTGATAGGAAACTTCTTTTTCCCAACCACAGCTACATTACGAATCCCTTCAAAAGATTAAAAGCATAGTTAGAGTTGATCAGTGATCGAGAAAGTTTTGCTATATAAATTAAGTAATTGGATCAGATCATACCAGAGATGGATAGAACAAACAGATTGGTATGCTCCTTGTTATTGTTATTGGCAGAGGGACGCGTAAGTAGAACGAGTAACTGGTGTCCGAGAAGCTCAGCCATTGCAGCATAATACTTAGCTGAAGTGCCAGTATCCATGTCAATTGCAGAAAAGGTCATGTACAGAAATGGACCCCTTTCGTAAACAGAATTCACTTTTATTAGCTTCTCTAACTTGAGTTGATGTTTCTACAAAAAGGATACATGGTTACAGATAATTAGTATACGATATTTGACATAGATGTACGTAAATTGAGGAAACGGAAAAAGGAATAGATGAATGAGATGATCGACCTTGGTAAGATTGTTATATTGATTAATAGCTGTTATGGCAGAACAACGGAATTCATCTATGCCTTGGAGCTGTTCGCCTGTGTAGGACTTGACAGTCGTGTCGTCGTTCTTCCAAGTAAAGAGCTGGAGATTATTTATTATGGAAGAAATCAGTATAAATTGTCATCAGTGTACACAGAAGACGACTTCATATGCTTCTGCTAGTTTGCTGCACAAACAGATGTTGTCTTGACTTGATATTAGACATATCGTTTGTGCTAGTATCATACTATCAGGGCTTGTTTGGTTGATATAAGTGAACTAAAGTTCAGGTAAACATTGAGCTATGATGTTCAAGAATCAATATCAAAGATTGATTTAAATTCTATGCTTGAATGACTCAGAACATAGATATTACATGCATGTAGACCTGTCAAAACCTGACCCGACCCGAAAATCGACCGTAACCCGACCCGTAAATAACCCGTAAATGACCCGGGTTTTTCAACCCGAAACCGAAAGATACCCGAACCCGTTTTGACCCGTAAATAGCGGGTCAAAACCCGACCCGCAGCGGGTTGACCGTTGGGTCAAGACAATATAACATTTTTAAAATATACAATGTCATAAGTATTGATGACTTATAAATTTTTGAAAAGAAATATGTATAAATATGCGGTATGTCACGTCATCACCTCAAACAACATGCCACGTCATCACCTCAAACAACATGCCACGTCATCACCTCAAACTGTGTGTCACACCGTCACTTTCACCATAGTACGTCGAATTGCATTCCACGTCAGCAACGACAACTCATCACCTCGAACCACATGCCACGTCATCACATCGAAGTGTGTGTCACGTCGTCACTTTTAGTGTAGTACGCCAAGTTACATACCACGTTAGTCAGCTCATTATTTCGACGGACCACATGTCACATCATTACATTGAAATGTGTGCCACACGCTCAATTACACAGTTACACCTCCTTCCACATAATTGTCTAGGACCACATGCCACATCATCACCTCAAAATATCTGTCATACCGTCACTTTCACCGTATTACGTCGAACTGAACCGCACTTAGCGTCAACACTTCCACCTCATCACCTCATATCACATGTTACGTCATCATTGTTATCTTATTTGAGTCTCATTATCGTACTTAGCGAGTTAGTAAGGGTGATGATGATGATAACGATGGTGATGTTGGTGGTGAGGGCAAAAATGGTGACAATTAAGTTGAATAAGACGAGCAAGAGGATATAAAACGTATAAAGGATAGGAATTACGATATAAAAGAAGTTTTAAAAAATGCGAGGAAAAGATGTTGATTGACCCGTATTTTTACCCGAACCCGACCCAGAACCCGTATAGACATGACCCGTATTTTACCCGACCCGAAATACACCCGACCCGTATGTTACCCGAACCCGTATCTACCCGACCCGCAACCCGCCCGTTCGACCTGTTTGACAGGTCTACATGCATGTGATTGTGTCTTTGGGAAGCGGACCATGGGATCAATTATTTAGTGGCGGAAATTTGCCAGCCATAGCCGTGGCAACAATGGCGGCTTTTGCGAGTGGACTCATGGCCATATTGGTTCTGCCTCGATCAAGAGCCGAAAAAACCAGAACGCTTGGAATGCATGTTTGAGGTATCTCTGTACAGTCCTTTTGTAGCTATTCATACACATGAATGAGAATTTGTGAATGCCAAGAATATGTACAAAGTGTAATTCTATTTTTTTTCTAATAAATAAATTTGTCCAGTTATGATCACAGTCACTTTTCGAATCATCAGCTGCATTTGTAACTGATATGCTGTATTAGTGTATTGGAATTAGAAAAGGTTTTGGCAGTGGAAGATGGAATTTTGGGATGATTCTGTGTACTGGGTGAACACAGAGCCTAACAATCATTAAAAATGAAATATCGGGTTGCATTTCGTTATGCTATGTATGTTGATTAGAATCTGGGGAAATGAGATTTGATCTCTTTGGTTTGATGTCTTTCAAAGCTTTAAGTCAACTTATGTTTAAATTGCAGTGAGTTTATGTTGTGAAAGACCTTTTGGATGAAATAAGGTCCCGATTTCACAAATTAAGGTCCAAGATTCACGAAATAAGAAATTATACATTTCGTGAGTGAACAAACATTTTAAGTCCAAGTTCACGAAATAAGGTCCCGGTTTCACAAATTAAGGTCCAATTCACAAAAAATAAGAAATTAAACATTTCGTGAGTGAACCAAGTTTTAAGTCCAAGTTTCACGAAATAAGGATCCGGTAATTCACGAAATAAGAAATTATACACTTCGTGAGTAAACAAACATTTTAAGTCCAAGTTTCACAAAATAAAGTTCCGGTTTCACTAATTAAGGTCCAAGATTCACGAAATAAGAAATTAAACATATCGTGAGTAAAGAAACATTTTAAGTCCAAATTTCACAAAATAAGGTCCCGGTTTCACAAATTAAGGTCCAAGATTCACGAAATAAGAAATTAAACATTTCATGAGTGAACAAACATTTTAAGTCCAAGTTTCACGAAATAAAGTCCCGATTTCACAAATTAAGGTCCAA